>VXBC01003759.1:157150-374415 GCA_013399945.1 Ploceus nigricollis
TAAAATAGAACAAATTTGGTCAATATTGGCCATCATTCAGACTATTAATGAAATCATCAAATATGATTTAATATTTATTAATGTCCAGAAGGTGCTAATATAACTTTCCAAATTAAGGTATGAAAGAGAATTTAAGCATGTTATTGGTGCTTAGCTTAGCACATTCGCCAGTAGCATTGATTTTTTTAAAAGAAAAAACCAGTTCTTATACAGTGAAATCTGTCTGTACTGGCTAAGTATTTTAGCATCTCCAGAGCCCAATGTGTAGCTATATATGGTCCTTGCTGAGACATCTCTAGTTTATGCAGGGCATGAGGATGAAAGAAATACTTGCTACTAAAGTCTGCTAGATAAATGAGAACAGCAATAATGCTATTTCTGTCTTATCTAGCATCTTTTGAATCTGAAGAATTCAAAACAGTTCAAAGCTTAATTAAGTGGCATTAAAGTGTACCTCTGTTATAGATTGATTTTAGTCCCTTGGTTACAGATAGGAGAAGTATAACTCAGTCCAGTATGAACATTGCAAGGTGAGCTCTTGAGAACAGCCAAAAAAAAAACCCCACTTTTCTCCTTTTAGACTTAGATCCAGCAAATGCTTCTGCAGGTGTTTAAGTTTCTGCACTGCTCTCACGGTTAATCCTAAATACCTGAATGAATACTGGTACACGTGGGAACAACAGTTAAGAGTCTTGCATGTTTCAGTCTGGGAAATGTAAAATCCCAAACATATTTGAGACTAGTCTTGGGCTTTGCATTCTAAAATGTATTAATAAACCTATCTGCCCAGAGTAGAGATTTTTAAATGTCCTTTGATTAGCCAGAGGAAAGTACTGTATTTTGTTGCAGCTCTGAGAGTTGAAGACTAGACATGATGTCTTGGTAAGTGTTTTTGTGCATTAATTTTATAAGTATAATATAAATGTTTCATAAATTCTGAAGGCTATTTGGCAACTGCAGAGTACTATGAGGCTAATTTCTCAAACTGCATTGCTGCTTATTTTAATAAAGCCCCTCCAGTCATTTCTGCCATTTACCTTGCCTCTGTAGCCTTTACATGCATTTTCAGACAGCTGAGCAGCACGAGCAGTGTGGTTTGCTGGGACTGTGTGTGAGTGTCTTTCAGCCCTTCCTGGGTCACTGCTGAGCTGCTGCCTGGTGTGTTTGGGAGCCATAGGAAGGCTGTTGTCACAAGCTTGCATTTGCTCTGCGAGTTTGTTTTAACATCTGGCTTCGCCATTCTGTGTTACAATGTAGAAATGTGATTGTGAAGAAACAGACAAGGGACTGCTGATATTCCAAAATGTTTTGCTGGCAGTAATACCCAGCTGAGACACGGTACCCTGCCAGAGACAGGGCAGCTTGAAATCACAACAGAGGAATGAAGCTGTTGAAAAAATAATTTTAAAAATGAGAAAAGCTAATTGGTCATCTTCCACTCAGTCCACTTGTCACAACAATGCCACCTGTTTTGAACACAGTGAGCTGTTTATATTTTAACTGTAGCTGATGTTAAATTAGTGAAATAATAACTAAAGTGTAGTTTATATGTCAAGGAAGTGCTCTGCAGGGAATTACCATATAAATGCAGAAATAGATACATAATGATATTTTCCCATTTTTTTCAGTTGCAGAGAAGTATACTCTTAAAAAACAGTTACATTGTAGTATGAGAAAGGGAGGGAAAACTTTTTTGAAAATTATTTTAAAGTTTGCAAAATTATATGGTGTAATTAGTTAACCATTATCTATTTGGTGATTGTAACATAAGTAGTTTATTCCCAGTTGAGCTAGTAATTAAAAATGCAGCAAAGCAGAATACTTTTGTTTGGTATTGCAACAGGGAAGAAGGATATGTTCTCTTGTATTTGGCCCAGGCAAAAGGGTGCTATAATCATAAAGGAAATAATGCAGAATCACCAGCAACCTGTTTCATGATTGTTCATGTACTGTATGGATAAACCTTACTCATATGTCATGCACATCACTTAGAAGCACTGTATTCTATTTTTTGCCCTTTGGCTAGGATCTCAAGTGCCTGATAGGATGGCAAGACTGAAGTTTTTCCTTGAAAATGCTCTTTGATGGTAGATATTGTTAAGGTAGCAGATACAAAAGCATCCAGGTACTTTTGTATGTCTCTATTAGTTTGTAACCTTCAGGCATATGCTACAGCATGAAAGAGAGAGAGAAATAAAAGGTGCAGCTACTCCTAGTAGGGTTGTGTGGCAATAAGGGACATGAAATAATCTGATGGCCTCATTATTTCCCTGACTGCTTGGGTAGCTGAGCATCGTGTTAGTGTGACAGTAGAGCTGGTAGTACCTAATTGCTAATGAGATGTAAGAATGAGTTATATACTCTGTGTTATGTACTGTGTTCCTGGCTCCTGAAGGTATGAGGTATCAAGTGTCCTCTTGTCTCCTCTGCCCAGTGACTTACACACCATTTATTCATGACTTTATTATATAACTTGAAAGACTTAGGTATACTTACTATTGAATGTCAGATACATTTTTCAACTCCTTATTTCTCCTATTTATGGTCAGTTTAAAAGTGGGAGTATATTGAATTGGCATCACTTCAGTAAATTTGGGATATGCTGCTGATATTTGGAGGTTGTGATGAGTTGGGGGCAGAAGCTGAATCTTGTGGACAGGACAGAAGGAGAATGCAGCTAGCTGATAGTGTGCAGGCATTCCAAATAGAGTCCTTGAAGTGCACCAAAGTTTTCAAATTCACTTTAGCACCCCTGTCCCCACTCTGTGTCCCTTTTGTACAGAAGATTTCATGCGGATTGCCATATTTAATTTTAATTTTCTTTCTTAATTGATTTCTGCCACATCTTATGAGAAATTCAGAGAATAAAATATACCTAATACCTGTGTTTCAAAGAAATACTTATCACCCATCACTGGTGAGAAATACATCATGCAGAGCTATGCTGTAGTGGTCAGGTGTGTGCACAGTGTTCTTTAGATAAGCTGTTTGTAGGAGTTTTTTTGGTTTTGTTGAAAAGGAACAATAATACTCATCTTGCCATACATTTTCTGAGCCAAAATTGACTTTATTATGCTCTAAGAGGCCCAGCAATTTAAATAGCAGCAGCATTTTCCCTACCCTGTGACTTGGTGAGAAAACAGGGATGTAGCTGAAATGAGGGAACGAGAAACATGGAGTCCAGCAGGGGAGGAGAAAATGATGTATTTTCCACCTGGGTTGTATCCAACAACAAAAATTAATCTAATTTCCTTTTTCATCTCTGTGTAATGTGGTGGGAATCATAAGTAACAGAAGTATGGACAAATACAGGGAGGAAAGATCCAAAGACGGTGAGCTGGTTTGACTGTGTTTGTGGTCACTTGTGCAATCAAGCCAGTCACAGGTTCCCCTGCCTTACCTCCTTCACATGCTGATAGTGCCAGATTTCTCTGTTACTCTGGAGTCCTGTTAGCAGCAGCAGCCACCTCCTTGATTCTATGGGAGATCATCTTCCAGGAAGATGACAGCAGATACATTTACCAGCAGCAACAAGGGACTAGAGTAAATTGAAGGAAGATTTTTTTTTTTTTCTTTTCATTTGCCTGAAGGAGTGAATGAAGTATTGAGATGGGACCTCCTGTAGAGGAAATTGTAAACCATGTGATTTTGTCTTGGTTATGATGTATTAAAAGTTGCACCATTTTCTTACTTAAAATAGTGTGGTTTTGTGTTGTTTAAAATTATGTTTGTGTTTGAAAATAATTTGGCTTTAAAAAAAAGTCCTGCCAAGTAGACTGACCCTACATAGTTTTATATTTAGATTTCTTTACTCCAGTGGTATGTAGAATGGTAGCATAAGGCTGATTTTTAATTAACATTAGGTTAATGTGTGTACACATGCACAAGATGAGGTGCCTTGGGCCACAGAATGCTTACAGTCAAAATGAACATTGAAATTTGGGCTTGTTTGGAAATCCCAGTTCATAGAGAGAAGGAAAAAATTCTTGGTTAAAAATAGTCAGGATTAGAATGTAGAAAAATGTATATGTGTTTTAGGACATGTGCTCTTTGATTTCTTTAACCAGAGATTCACGTGCTGAATTGATTACTCCATAACTGTTTCCTACATAATTTCTTAGGATTTTGGCTGAAACATCCCATGCCAGCTATTGTAGAGACAGGACATTAGACTTGGTTGGAAAGAGTAGTAGAGTTTAGTGACCCTCTCTCCTGTCCGTGGGCTCTTGGGATCCCTCCTTGGGGCTGGAGCATGGGAGGTGTAACCCCCAAAGTGCTTCAGTCTGCCTACTCTGTCCCCATTTTACTTCAGCCCATCTCACCCTGCCCCAAGGTTAAGCTTTCTGTCTGTTCTGAGGGTCCTATTAATGTTTCACAAATTTTCCAAAAGTGAATGTAGGGCTTTTACGTGAAGTAATAAGACACATTTACTAAAGCTTTCTAGAACATTTTAATCAATCTTAAGATTAGATTTAGTTTCCTAAGCCAGTTTTTTTTTTTTTTTTTTTTTTTTTAGAGAGACACAGACCTGTGCTGGAAATGCTTACTGTGATACAGATGAGAGTTTAAAAATAAATCTCTTGGTTTTCATTTGAGGGAAACCCAACTGGGAAGAAAGTTTCATTGCGTGCTGAGTGATTGCAAAAAGGCCTTTAGAATATTAACCTTATCTATAGATGTTTCACATACCACTTTGTTAGCATTGCATCCCAATGAGTCTTTCTATTTGTGACTTCCAGAGCTGGAATTTCTAGGGATGAGGCAGTAGCTATCAAAAATACAGTAGAGCTAATTATTGGGAAATAAGTATTTTATTGGCACAGATGACAGGAGTTGAGAAATACACACTATCTTTCATCTGTGCATTTCAAATCACTTTCCAGATGAGCTAATTAGGCTTCCTAGATAATTAGATGTAACTTATAAATAAATAATGGGAAGTGAGTTGCCTAGTATCACATAGTAAATCAAAAGGTACCTAAAATGAAACCTGAGACCTAGTTCCACATTTCCTGCCATCAGCATGCAGTTGGTCTGTACTGGTATTGCATCTAATTAAGATGCATTTGCAGAAGATCGTGAAGAGCTGAGGACTTGAATTTTCAGATCTTGTTGCAGCTTGTACTTCATTGTACATTATTTCACAGGGTTGCTGCAGAAGAGGAGCTGAACTCCTTTGCTGAATCAAGCAATGCTTATTTAAGAAGGCAGGCTGTGGCAAAAGTGTGGGGAATGGCTGTATACTCCTTTAACAAGGTGGAAGTTTTGATATTGTTGACTTGAGTCCTGCTTTGAGAACAGTCTCTAGATTAAATAAACAGTAGTTTGATGTTCCCCTAACTCAGAGGATTGCTTTGCTTGATGCACTGCATGTGCATGAATGTTTTTTGTTGGTTCTTTGTTTGTTCGGGGTGTGTGGTGGTGATGTTTTGGTTTTTTTTTTTTTAAATAACTGAAGATCCCATTGATCCTGAAATTTTAGTGTTTGTTTTTCCTGATAATTTCTTTATTTTTGTGAAATAATGGACTGGCATTTTGTCTGTAGATTACCCCCTTTTGGTTGCTTTGAATTGTCTTATGAACTCAAATCTGTTATTGTTGGAGTACTGATGTTACTGATAATGCTGTCTCTACTGAAGAATGACATACTCTTTTTGAACTGTATGCATGTAATCTATGAACTATGGAGGGCTCAAGTGCTTCATATGTAATGAATTACTGTGCCTGTGGCTATTACCTCTGAACTTCCAGTGTGAAAAGCATGCTGCTGACCGTGCAAAACTCACTGCAGCACTGGAGTGTGTAATGACACTCAAAAGCAGTAGGTGTTTACTTTGAGTGTCTTTGCTTATGTTTGAAATGAACCTTTTAGAGGCTCAAACCAAAAGTTGTTTCCATGACTCCTTAGTAATTTGCTTTGATGCCTGTACTTGCAAAACCCTCTGGTGGCACCTTGTACAGTGAGCAGGGCTAAGATGCTGTGTTGAACCCCCAGGTGGGAGGAGCGATATGTGGACTTCAGAAAGAGACTCCTAGCTTGTAAAATTCTATCCAGTTTCTTTGAAGTTTTGGGGAGACCATTCGTACACTTCTGTTCAGCGATCTGCCTTATGGAAAGGCAGAATTAATGTTTTTATGTTATGTGGATCACAAAAAAATTTTAGGTGGCATTTTTCATATAACAAAACTAAGAAAAGATAATGATGTTAGTGAGGTTAATATTTTTGCATAGTCTAAGTTCATTGTGGTGGGAATAATGATACAAACTTTCTCTCCAAATAACACTACATTTTTTTTTTTTAAGTTCCCCTGATATTAAATAAGAACATGCAAAAGACTCTTTCAAATCTTACTACATCATTGGTAACTTTTTTTAATTAATGGGAGTTGTGTGTTTGCATACGTAAGCATAAACGTTACTTGGCAAGAATTGCTTCTTACCACGTTGTTTTTAAGATACATGTAGAGAGGCAAATCAATTTCTCATGGGAAAAGTAGTGTTGATGAAAGTATGCAGCAAATCAGGGAATTAATTTAAATAATGTGTTGCTAACCAAACTGAGTGGTGAGGCAACATGAGCCATAATGAACAATGATTAATTTATCTTGATGACAAATTCATCATAATTGAATTACAGACGCTGCAAGAAAAATGGCACTCAATAGATAGACTTTTGCCAATACATTACCAAGCAGCTCTTGTGTATCCTGTGCATTCTTTATATGATGACATTATGACTCTACAGTTCTGTGTCTTATGTAGAAAAGACTAAATAGCAGTTGGATTAGTGAGAGATCATTATTGAATTCACATTTTGTAATGCGACCAGTTTCTAATACCCTTCTGTAAAATTATACCATGTTCTGAAAAGTTCTGCCATCTTCACTGGTGCTACTTGTAGAAAAAAAATGACTGCTTAACATGTGCAAAGGCAGCAGATTGTAAATGTGTGGCATTCTTCTAACACTGACTAAACCAAATAGCTGCAAGAATCTCTAGCTGAGTTCCAATATAGGGTGGGATCCTTATAGGCAACAAAATACATTGATAACTTAACTCATTATGAAAGTTCCATTTTGCTCTCTGGTATTCATGAGAGATTAAAGATCAGGTTTGAGGACAGCCAAGCAGACTTAGCATTTTGTTGCTGCTAGGAGCAGTCCTTCATCTTTTTCCTCCCTTGCTTGTTCTGATGTTCACCTGATCCCTTGGTAAGTTGATTGAGGTTATCAACTTGCAGAAGGCTCATTCTGGGTAAATTAGCTTCTGCCAGTGAGTTGGTTTACTGAAGGGATTACATGAATCATAGCTTGTACAAGGAAGCATCAGGAATGTGTGGCTGGAAAGGGGAATGCTAAGAGGAGTAGGGAGTATGAGACCTCTTTCCTGCAGCAGTTGATCTCTCACATCAGCTCAGCTGCACCGTATCATCTGACTGCTTTAAATTGGTCTAGTTTTCAGAATGCCAGTCTGTAAAAGAATCAGTATCTTCAGAGAGGTGGGGCTACCTGAGTGATGACTAGAGAATATTTCAGTCCTACTAACAATTATTATGTACACTGGGAATACGGACTTTCTGCTGGCATGGTGAATGATTTTGACTTTTTGGAAGTTGTGATGGTAAACAGGAAAAACCTTTTACTTTTGAAGTATTTCTATTCTTCATGTATTTACATACATACATGTGTATATATATATATCAATTTTATAATTCTCATTTACTAGTATTCATTCTATGTAATTAATTCAGTTGTTCCAGGCAGAGATACTGTGGATGTTGTGTTGCAACAGAAACACAATGTATGTGTAGGGGCACTGGCCTTAGCAGAGTCATTCATGCCCAGTTCTTCCTGGACTGGGATCAATAGCAGAGTTCTGCTACATGTGCTGTTACTGTACCAAAGAAATATATGATGCCTGTCTCCTTAGGCAATCCAGAATTCTTTAATCATCTGCAGGCACAGACTTTTTATGTTTTCAGAAAAAATACACGTATTTAGACTCATTTACAATATACTGTTGGGTACGTTGCATTTATCCTTAAGCATGAATTGGAAGTAAAAAGTGCAGAAAGCCTCAGAGGCTTGCTGTTCCTTACTGCATCTGAATAACAGGTATTCTCAGTGCTGTTGTTTGCCTTTGCACAGTGTGCCAGAAGAGGACTGGAGCTCATGCTGACAAGGCTTAGTCTTTTTTTTTTTTTTTTTTTTTTTTTTTTTTTTTTTTTTTTTTTTTTCTTGTTATTCAAAGGCAGGATACAAAAGTATCAAGAGAGTCTACCTTTTACTGACCTTCTGATTGTCTGTGGACAGACAAAAAGTTGCATATTTCCATTTTAAGGTTGCAAAAATGCCTTTTTTTACTATCTTAAACAGGATTTTAACATATTCCTCTACCTTTGTAGTTCAAGTGCTATGTCTATATTTTACTGGATTGTAGTCTTGCTGCTGAGACCCTGTGTTTTCATTATCTCAATACTGGTTTTCTTGTATGTCCAGGTATAGAGGATGTCCATATTTCAGTTATGTGATTCTCAGTAAGCATTTACACAAATGACAAGGCATGGTAAATAATGTTTTGGGATGAGTATTTAAACTTAACAGGTTTGTTTATGTGATTATCAACATAAGCATATGAAGTAAACATTTGTGTCTGACTTGCAGCAAAAGCTTTTTTTAAAGAGCTCACAGAAGGAGCAGGTTTGTTCAACTGCCACAGAACCCGATCAACAGTGAGCACTGTAGTGTTAATTGTGCATGTCAGCAGTGCAATGTTACCTCTTCCTGCAAGGCTATCTTGTTGATACCCAGTTGGGCATGATTCTTCCTTGCTTTTTATTGGAGAAACTCTGGATTGTAGTTTGCTAAAGCTTTTCTTTAGGACTGTTCATGTTTCCTGCCTATACATGTCCTACAAGCAAACACCCTGTGAAATCTGTCTCCGTTTCCTGAATCTTTGATAAGAAGCAGGTTCAGATATTGTCTCAGAACAACAGTTTTGTGGGGATTTCACAGGTAATAGCTGTATTGACATAAAGTAGAGGTAGCTTTGTAGTGACAGTCTAAGAGTAAGAATCACAAGGTCAGAAATCTATTCCTGCCTTTGTCCTAGACTTAGTTCTTAGTATAGACAAGTCACAGCACGTCCCTGCTGTGAAATAGGGATTATACCTGTCTACTTAAAAAGTGTAAGTTTGCTACCCTCTCTAAAGAAAGAAGGTTGTAAAGGAACTGCAAAGTGCAATTTCAACTCTGCATTTCATTTGAACTCTGGATTTTCACTGTGAAGGAAAATGAGTATTTGTTTTATTGTCTCAGACCCCTTTGGATCCAAAGTACTACAGCTGGAAAAAGACTTTTCCATACCGAAATTTTCCAATTTTCTTTCTTCTTTCTCATATGTTTTGAGAGTGTTCTGATGTTGCTGCATCTGTGTCTGTCAGCTATGTCAATAAACTGTTTGCTTGCTGATGCTTTTGATTTTTTTCTCTAATACCAATTTTTTCCTGTGTCTGATATGCCTTAATTTCTTCGGAGTTGAGCCTTGGCTGCTCTGTGTGTGCAGCATTAGAAGTTACAGGGACAGCTAAAACCAATAACCATTCAACTAATGGCATCTCGCTTTTTGTTGTTCCTTATTAAAATATGAAAATGGGAGAGAGAGATGTTAGTGTCACTTTTGTCCTTGTATTTCTCTTCAGTGATGACCTTTGAACTTTACAGACTGGAATATTTTGGTTACTTTATATCATTTTTGCTGTTGGTATAAAAATTTTGAAGCCACTGGATATTTTTTCCTTTTTATTGTTATATTCCTTGGTTTGGCTTTTATAAACTTTCCAACCCAACCTCTGTTGTAGTTTGCTTCAGTGCTGCTTTGGTTCTCTGTATCAGGCAAGTCTGGAAGTGAGGACAAGTCCTCAAGTGTTCACTATATGGAAATGTTGCTTGTACCTTTGATGTCTCTCAAAACATGCTCTTCACATCAAGCTCATCTTTTATAACTCATTAGCACCTTTTTGGAAAAGGTTGCTCCTCCCAGGTTAGGGGGGAGGGTTAGGGAGAAGGAGGACCTAGTCTTTTCATGTGTTTTGTTTTAGCCTTCTGTATTTATAATGGCTGGCTTGAATGTGAGCACCTTCCTGTGGGTGCCACTACCTATTTTTACCAGACGTCCTTCCTTGAATTGAAGACTTAAAACGTCATACTTGGAGATTAGCAGATAAAGCAATTAACAAGGCTTCAAAGAGCCTCTTGATTGAACAAATATATTTGAGCACCTTTACACAGTGTTAGTAAATTTCTGGAAGTGTGCTCCTTATGCTTTATTTTTTCTTCTTTCTTTGGACTCTCTTGATGAGTTACCTGTTTCTGGAGTAACAGAAAGATTAGCAAATTACATAAATATAAAAAAATGTTCCTTTTTTGTAGCTTGGTGTGCCTGGTAGGAGTTTAAAACAACAAACATCCATCCAGGATTGTTTTTCTGGTTCAAATGCCAACTGCTTAAAACATCTGCTGACTAGTAGTGTGTTCACTGTATTAGAAGCCACATTTGTATGGCTGAGTTGTATCTGAGCCAATGTGTTTTAGTTACTGAATTTTTACAACAGGCCATGCTGCTAGTATTGTCTCAAAAACTACACTTTTGGCTGATGTTTCTCAACCTGGAAGCGT
Source organism: Ploceus nigricollis (assembly GCA_013399945.1). Classification (NCBI taxonomy): domain Eukaryota; kingdom Metazoa; phylum Chordata; class Aves; order Passeriformes; family Ploceidae; genus Ploceus; species Ploceus nigricollis. Next base: position 167,828 of record VXBC01003759.1, read on the forward strand.
GTAATTTGGCTAAAGGAAATTCTATTTTCTTCAACATATGTGTAGCATATAGGTATGGGAAGGGCAATGAACTGTGCTGTAAGCAGCCTGTCCTATTACATATTCATTTTTGAGCTAAGCATGTTGCTGTTGATCTTACTAAGCATTCCTAGATCTTGGCTGTGTCTGCATTTAGAAATGGGGGTCAGAACGAGTTAAAAACAGGTTTTGAACATGCTTCTAACAGCCTTGTTGTTTATCCTTGCTTGTGTCCTACCTCCTTTGTTGGTATATTAGTATAAATCACTCTAACTTGCTTGAAGGAAATGGAGCAATCTGAGTAACAACTGCTAAGGAGTGAAAGTCTCATAAAATTTCAGAAAGCTTTTAGATATGAAGAGACAAATATAAATACTGGCAGTTGTGAGGAACTTCGTACACATCAGTGAGGTAAAATGAAATAATACAGAATAATGAAATAATACTTTTGTTTCCCTCTTTCAGTCGTTTTGAAGAATTCATCATAACAAAAGACAGTATCTGTTTTCCATCTAAGTCCAGATCCTACAGTCAAAATGAGTTGAATTCAGAGGGAGAAAAGGATTAATGGGGAGGGTGGTTTTCAGTTGCCCTTATGTTGCCAATGTCTGCTTTGGGCTTTTTTTGTTTGTTTCCTCAGTGTGCAGTACTGCAGCTTTCTTAGGCCTCGAGCCAGAAGGTGATTGTGATGCTCAGAAATCATCTTCCCATGTCACTGACATTATGCTTCTCCTCCCTTCAACTTCCTATTGAGCATCAGAAGACAAGAAAACCCTGCAGTAGTTGATCTGTTCCAGATCCCTAGAACAGTCTATGCAGTGGCAAGGGTCTGAAAACTGAGATTCTCAAGTTGTGTCTTCCTTGTAGTTTAGTCATTATTCAAATGTCATTGAAGTTTATTTCCTTTTAGTTTTTGTATCCTCAACTGTGAAATGGTACTGTTGATAACACTCAATTCTTATGTGTGTGGTGGTAGAAAGGTAGTAATTCTAAAGGTAGGAGTGTTTGTAAGAATCCTTTATTTCTTAGGAGTAACAAAAATTACCCCCCCTTGTTATTATTGGAATTTTTTTTTTTTCTGAATGGGAAAACATTCTTGGGAGATCTCCATGAATTTGTATGTTTGTCTTCATCTTGAGACATTTGACAGCAATGCCAAATAACACTTTAACTATTGTTAGAAGGTAACCTGATACTGTTATTTTTCCACTTAAATGGAGTTGTGTGAGTCAATGCCAGCTCTCCTATTGAGGGAACTCAATCAACTGGAAGAGTTTTTGGTTTCCTGCATTATTAGCAGCCAAGCGAATGAGAAGAACTCATTTAATCCAAGTATGTCAGCTTACTCAACAAGCACCTGAAGGAATGAAACATAAATGAATTGTCCTTTGCAGGGGAGATACCTGGACTGTAAGTCACAAGTGAGAAACACAGTTTTTGAGCTTGTAGATTTTATATACATAGAGAAAAGCCTATTTCTTTCAAAAGATGATTAAATTAATGTAGAGTGAGGCACTACAACATTTCACTTAGAATATTAATAGAGAGGAAGAGCACTTAGTTTGGATCAACTGCATTTCATGGAATTCAAAAGAAGTTTTATTCTGTTTCAGAAAGTTTTCACTGGTTGTTTTACCAGATCTTTTATGCATGTGTATGCCAGATGGATAACAAATTACTTAATTCACTCACAAAATCAGGAGAATTAGCTAATTCAATTGACTTGAGTGACAAAATACCTTTGCATTGAACTGCTTTTCAAAATCTGGGTTTCTTAGAACAAATTAGAACTGTTAGCTGGACTTGTGTCATTCAGTTGCTTTAATTGAGTTTAATTTTTGGGCCAGAGGCTTAAAGCAATATGAAAAAGGAAGTGGTGTTAAGTAAAACTTGGAGATGGGGGGAATCACTACTTTACATTTAGGTTGTAGAAATTCACATAGAGAGACCAGTTTGTAGCTTTTGAAGATTCATTGCCACTGTGTAACATTAAGTAATCCTCTCGAAGTCATACAAGCACAATTTTTAGACACGTTTCTGTTTACTTCTATGGCACGTGTGACATATCATATTTACCATTTAAGAAGAAATAAAGGACTAATAATAAAGGAAATACTGGCAATATTTATGTAGAATCAAGTGTTTAAAACCTTGGTGCTTTATGCAGGATTTTCTTTTCAGCCTAATTAGATGTAATATGAAACTTTGTATCCTGAAGTACAGAGCAGAGCTCCTTGTAAACAAACAGCTTTGTAAACGAACAAAGAGTTTTGTGATACATTGGCATGAAAAATACTATGGAATTAAAGGTAGTGTTGTTTGGTTTAGACTGTTGAAAAACAAGTGCTTGGCTGATGTTGACTACAACTATAAGTAAATTTCACTACTTTCCATGAATGCTAACTAGATATAGTGTAGAAAATGCAACAAAGCATATGAATTTTACAGTCTAAATTTATTGTTAATTTTGTAGCAGCATTCACTTGAGTGTAGGAAATTTCCTGAGGATTAAGGACCAGATGAAGTTACTTGACTGCTCTCAGTCAGTCACTAATCTTCAGGGACTTGTTTTTGGTGCTTAGGCCTAATTTCATAGGATGCAGTGAATTTGTATTCACTGTATTTATTGTAGGTATTTTATTTATTAGATATATTACAGAATCACAGAATAAGCTGAGTTGGAAGGGACCCACAAGGATCATCGAGTCCAACTCCTGGCCCCACACAGGACACCCCAAGAGTCACACCCTGTGCCTGAGAGCATTGCCCAAACGCTGCTTGAACTCTGTCACATTTAGTGCTGTGACCTCTTCCCTGGGGAGCCTGTTCCAGTGCCCAACCACCCTCTGGATGAAGAGCCTATTTCTAATATCCAAGCTAAATCTCCTCTGACTCAGCTTCATGCCACTACCTTGGGTCCCGTCACTGGTCACCACAATGAAGAGATTGCTGTTTTTATATGTTGTGTAGAGGAGGAGGATGAACGCAATCTTGGCAAAGTTTCAGTGAGTGGTTGTCTCCAAACATCTGTGCTTCAATATCAACAACTAATTAAACAAAATCTTTGTGTACCTGGCCCCCATAGTAATTGGGAATCGCATGTTGTGTTTGGCTGTATTTCTCTGCCGACGCAGCGTGGCTTACATACGGAAAGTGGTTCCTGCTCATGGCTATTGTAATTGATCATATAAAATAATAAAAATGTATCATGTATTTCTGAAAATGTTACATGCAGATTTCACTGGGTGCTGTTTCATGCACTCACCCAACCTGTGTCAAATCAGAATGAGCTGGGCAAGGCTTTCAGACTGCCTGGTCCATCACATGCTCATTGGACATCTAGTTCATTAAAACTGGGGTATGTGTTCCGTTAAAATTGAGACAAGACCCAGAAATACAAGCCAATGATGTCAGCTGAATGAGTTCACTCAATTTTTAGTTGGTATTTTTAAGATCAGAAAGTGTAGAAATTCCAGTATTTCTTGCCAGGTCCTATTTAAAGGGCAGCTTCTATTTCTGTATGAATGGAAGTTCTGGTAGATCAGCTGTCTTTATTAGTAGACAGTGGGAGCTTTGAACCATATTCCTTTGATAAACTGGTTGGAAGGAAGGAATTTCACTCAAGGGAAACTTGGTTTTATGGTGTCTTTATAATCCTGACTGTAGTCATCCTTAAAACACATAATTACATCATGGTGTTCCCAAGTGTGCTAGGTGTTTTGAAGTCTGTACTATGAAAAATAACTCGGACATGTGAAAGGAAGAGGAAATATGTAGCAACTGTGGTCATAGTACTTAAGTAGGTAATGGCATGAGGTGAAGTGACTTTTATGGTTTTCTTGCGTTTGGGTTTTTGTTTTGTTTTTTGGGGTTTTTTTTTGGTATGTGAGAATGGCAAGATTTGGGAGGAACTTCAGGCTTGTTAGAGAAAAAGGGTTTTTTAGTGAGGATAAGAGTGATAGAGATGAAGAAGGCAGTTTGAGGGAAGAGGTGTGTGTGGATGGCTGAATCTGTAAGGAGGTCTGGCAGAGGAAATGTGCTTGGCTGGTTTGTCATTGCTTTCCCTCCCTTTTCCTTTTCTAGTCAGCAGTTATTTTCCTTCTGTCTTGCTGCTCCCTCACAGCACCTAGAAAGATGCTGCTAAATAGGCAGAGAGCTGCCTACTTTTTCTCTGGCAGTTGTCTTCAGCACTGAGCTTTTCAGGGCTCCCACTAAAGCTGCTGTTGTTGTCCAAGCAAGAACCATGGCATGTCAGGCTCCAGAGCTGTCATGGAAGATTCCTAGCAGAGGGGGAGTGCAGGGGGAGGGTGTGAATCTCGTCAAGATTTCTGGCTCCAGAAACTCAATGTTTTATGGAATTAGTACTTCCAAATTTTTTCCTCTTTCCTTTATGGGGCAGCATTTGCAAGTGACTCGACATGTTTGGAAGTATTTAATTTTTCAGACAAAACAGGAACTGTTTTATCTCTAGGTAGTATCTCTGTTGTCATCAGAGAAAAGCTTCATTGCTGGTCTGAGCAGGTGCAACTGTATTGACTTGAGAGAAGTTGCACACATATTTGCCAGAGGTAAATGTCTCCTGTTTCCACCCACATAACAGTTGGGTAAATAATGATGCACACAGTTCTCATGAGGGGATTATAGCAAAGCCACAATGGAGTTTATTCAGTTTTGATAGAATAAAGTGACTTCACTTTATAGGCTGATAATGTGATTTACTACCATACCAAGGATTCAGGTCTGAACCAGATACAACTCGTTTCACTTGTGCACACAAAGCATTTAACTGAGTTTGAGATACGTATTTTCTGTCAGCTCGTTTATGAGTTATTTGGTGCAGGCATGTTTAGGATCAACCATCCAAGTTCCTCTTATGTCTAAAAGGGACTAAATTAAGAGCTTGTGATGAAGCAATTGTTACTGGCATGGGATATATACAGAGGTGAAAATAAAATAATAAACTTTTCTGCAAGCATGTCTTAAGTCATATTGGTGTGTTTATTTGGGACTCAGTATGAGGGGGTAGGCAGGGGGGCTTGTCTTTCCCAGATTCTGTACACACTTCATTAAGGTTACTTTATTTATATTACAAGGTCAAATGTGATCTTGGTGCACAGGCCCCTGACTTAAACAGAAATTCCCTTGATTGTTAGTGAAGCTTTTTCTTTTTCCCCCCTTCCCAAGTTACTCTCTGACGTCTGGCCTGATTGAAAACAGGCAGAAACTGGCACAGACCAATATTATGTCATCCTTTGCTTATATTTCCTACCCACTCATTCTTTATTTTAATGTTATATGAGGTCTTCAGCGGAGTGTGACATATTGTTATAATTACATCATTTGGAAATGTGTTTATCCCCAAGAGCTGTAATTTGATTTAGGAACTGTTTTCCCTGCTTTCAGTCTGTTATTCATAGCATAGCATGACCATCAGGTTTCTGCAGCAGGACTTGACACACCACTTTAAATATTTGCAAACCATAACACAAGAGTCCATTGATGCATGTGGGGAGGAAAGAAGGAAAGGAACGTGATTTAAGATTTGATAAAATTCTTGCAGGTTGAATAAACTCTAATAATATTATGGTAGTTTCTATGACAAGCATTCTTTCATTCATATCTCTTTGCCGTATAAACAAATGCATTTTTGTGTGTTTTTATATGTTTCTGTAGGGTGCTTGTAATGGAACTACATGTCTGGCCCTTAGACTTCTGTAATGGGAAGCAATAGCTCTCGGAGTATGTTTGTTAAGAAAATTGCTGTGACTTTCAACCATGTCTATTGATTCCTGTAGAAAAACTTAGAACACAGAAGTTAAGAAAACTTCAGAATAGTGTTCAAAAACATGTCAGATCTGCTCTATGAATTAAACAGCTGTGTAAATGTGGGAGGCTGCCATTTTTATGATGATAAGAAGTGGGGTTCTGTGATGCTCATCAGGCGTGGAAGGGCTGCCCTCAGAGATGTGAATTTTAAACTTGGTCCATGTTTGTGAGTCTTGCTGTTGCACAAAATGTATGTGTCATAACAATATATTACAAGGCCCTGAAAAAAGTGTGAGTTATGCATTTGGAATGAGTAAACTAGAGCTCTTCCTGCAGCATTGTTTTACTGTCTCTGGTGATCTTGTTTGCTTTTCAACTTCCTGCTTAATAAATATTGTTGGGTTTTATATTGATTTGTATGAATTGAGAGAGAGAACATCAAAACAAATGAATTAAGGCCCACTAATCTCATCTTTTGTAACTATTATGGGATTACTCACGTGAAAGGAACTTGGTAGCGCTGTATCTGGGAATTTGTTGTTTTGTATTATTACAGCATTGCATATTTATTTCAATTACATTTTCCTTCAAGGAAGAAACATTTGCCACATATTGATCAAGACTTAAACTTCAGGTATGGAAAAAGAGTAGGGCTTAACTTTTCCCACACTTAATTCTAAACTGAACCAAAATGTATTTGTCTCAGTACTGAGCTCAGACAGATTAGATGGTGACTCCTGACTTCCTGATTTTCAGAGATACATGGCCTGATGTAAAGGTGGACTCTGCAGAGTGTTCATAAAACACATACGTCCCACAGGGGAAGTTCTGGCTTCTCTGCTATCAGCCTGTGCAACTATCAGTGACAGTTTGTGTCTTATACAAATATATCTTCTTCTTTAAGTCTAAGAATAAAAGATATTGCTTTATGCAAAATGTAATATTATGACCGTTTGCTGCTTTTGTCAGGTAATCCTCAAGGAACAATAGTGTTTATTGGGGTCTAAAGAATGGGCCTCTCAGAGCAAAGTAAAGGTCACATTCAGGATTAGATCTGTGTTTCCTCTTCTGGGTACTAATTTTAGTTGTGGACTTGGGGTGCTGAAGGGAATGCAGCTGGTCTGGCATACTGACACCATCCTTTCCAGCTCCCTTGCTGCCTTGTGTTCAGGGTTGGGGAGATTCAGCAGATATTGCTCTTGTAGTCTAGCTGAATCTCATGAGCATGAAAACATACACCTTGCAGAGCTTCCGGTCAATAATCTTAGTTTCTGACATTTTCCAGTCTTTTAAGCTATTAAAAAATTGTATAAAGGTATGGGTTTTTTTGTTATTCTGCTTCGCAGACACTTAAATTTGCCTGGTCATCTGAGTTGTTGAGTTCTTCATCAATTCAGGCAGACATTGAAATTCCTCTTATACTCTGTCAAACTTCTTTTAACTGGGTATGGTTTTGCCACTTGGGTTTGTGTTTTGTCTAAGTGTAGGAAACAAATTCAGGGCCTCTTACTATTCCCTTTTTTGGTTTTACCCTTGCTTGCACTGCTTTTGTGGTGGATTTAAAAATTTTGCTGGAGTTATTTGTTAATGAGATTTCCAAGTCATAAACCTGTTCATTGAAGAACTTCATGCCATATATGCATAGAGAAACCCCACACAAAATCCTGTTTTTCTTCTGCCAGAGCCTTGCAGTCCAGGTGCATGTTTATGAATGGGCTTTGCTTTTGTATTTCTTGGAAAATGTATGAAAGGTGTTAGGGTAATAATTTTCTCTTTATTGTACTGTTTGCAAGAAAGCACTTCTTGCTTTCTGCAAAAAATTCTTTTTGCTCTGTACTCTTAAGTATCTCCTCCGGTCTTGGTTCTTCATTGTCAGTTTAAACTGCTGCAGTAAATTACCTCTCTTTTTTAAACTTGCTTTTTAGTTTTCACTTGGGAGATTGGTGTGAAAAAGGTGACTGGTTTCAGATTATTGCTTGACATACTTGCATTAAATCTTGACTCTAAAACCAGAGAAAATTAGTTCTTCGCAATCATTCTCACAGGGAAAACTTGGAATTATTTTCAGTGTTGCATAACAATGAAGTACAGCACAGCTGTTGGAGAAGAGCTGGCTGGAGGCTGGCATTAATAAGTCTGGTATTATGCTGGGCAGGAACAAGTGTGATGCTTAATCAAGAAATGTTTTGACGCTGTGGAGTAACATCAGTGGATATGAATGTTAAAGAGAAACCATTTAAGTTAGATGTAGGTATTTGAAATAATTTATTTTTACCATGCCAAATAATTACATTGAAAACAGCAGTGTCATTGAAATGAACAGAACCCAAATAGATTTGATTTTCTATGTTAAAAAAACCCTTTTTGTAAACAATGCATCCCTCAAACTCCTAAACAGTTTTTTTTTCTCTCTTTGTAACTTGATATGTTTTAAAAGGAGGCATATTCAGCATTAATGTAATGATCTTTTAAGTATTCTGATGTTTAAAAAAGATACCTCAGTGTATTGGTTATTTGAATAAGGGCTGACTGCCACATGAAAACTATAGTAGCTCATGTCCTTGAGCTTACACTTTCCTCCAAAAGTTTTGTTTACATGCTAAGGGACCATGTACAAAATGCTTTCTTTGAGTTTGTTTTTAATCTTGGGAAAAATGGGACACTGGTGTCCTCTTAAAAAAACCCTACTCTCTTAAATAGCTATTGTATAAACAGCTAAATGTAGTTTGTAATACAATAATGCATTTACTATGAAGTCATCAAAATTCTATTGCTTTTTTACATATCAATGGAAAAATAGTTCTTCTGAGATCTTAATTCTGCCAAAAATGTGGTTTATTTCAATATATTATTTCAAAATTATTTTTGTAAATTATTTATGAAGTGGTGATTTATATTAATGTGTAGAACTTGTTATTGTCACCTCATTTCTGCTGTGCTTCATTATATTTAAAATTTAAAAATTACTTGCTGAGGATGTTTAGTGGATGTCATGGTCAGAGTGGGTCAGCAAACAGTGTATTTTTTGGTGTATTTTTTTTCTTGCCTCTGATTTCTGGAGTTAGTCGTGTTTATATGTTGTAAAGTTGTGGCAAGTAATGCTAGATGACATGGTTACAGGAAAAGATTACAAAGAATGGGAAGAAGTGTTCAAGTCAGAGCGAGTTGCAGATCTCGCTTCCTCCTTTTGAGGAAAGTGCAGGTACACTTTTGCAGTAGTCAGCTTGTATGTATTGACCAAATTAATCTTCTGTGAAACAGCCCGTTTAGATAAATTTTTTGATCTCCTGAGTCTGGTTGATAAATTCATATCTCTGAGCAGAAAGACTACATAAAATTAATAAACTGTTTTATTTCTTAAGGTATTTTAAAGTCTTTATATTTGTCTGTCTTAAACGTATTTATTATGTTTTGCATCAAGACAGTTTATTAGGTAGAAAAATGGGGGGCAGTTAGCTGCTTTCTGTTCATAAATTACTTGAAAAAACCTGTAGTTTCTAAAGGTGAAACAACCAGCCACTAGAAACTGAATTTTACTGCCTTTCAATATGAAGCCTAAGGTTCCCTTTAGCTTCAGATGATCACTTTTCATGTACATACCTACTTCACATTGAAGTGTTCTGGTATTTGTAGAGGGGTTTTTTTGAGGACAGTATTTCAAAAACACTGAGGAAGAGCAAAGCATTTATGTTGTTCCTCAGATGTTTACCTAATTGAAGAATGCACTGAACTAACAAATATTGAAGGGGAGTATGTCCAAAACCCCAAGCTTTTCAGCCTTGTGTTTATTGTCATCCTCAGGCTCTTGGCTAATTTCTAGTTGTGTGTAATGTCTCAAACTCAGGGCACTAATTCAGAGGTAATTATCATATGATCAAGCTGTAGTTGTTATTTTAGTGCAGATTTGGGAAATTAAAGCTGACAGCTGTTTTCCAGCTGCATTTCAGCTGCACTCCATTAAAAAGAAAGCAGAACAGAAGAGCAGCAGCAGCAGCTTTACAGTTTTTTCCATCATTGCTGAGCTTGGTGAAGTTGCCATATCTGGTTGCTCTGTGAAATATTTACCATGTATCTTTGGAGCCTAAGTAAATAGAACAGGAAAAGAGGGTTCAATAAATAGATGGAAAGATTGAAAGTAGTAGACTGAACACAGAAACATATGTATGTGCACTTGGCTCTGCTGAATATTTAAGAGCTCAGCTATTAATTCCTGCCAGACTTTTGCGTAGGATGGATCAGAGGTTTCTAGAGAGGTCAGTTCCCTGAAGTAAACCAAGTTCAGGATACATTCAGTAACTTCCCTGTTACTACTTATTAAAAGCTCTCATATATCAGATATATAGAAAACAATTAAGAGTTTTAATAGGCTGTGATTTTTGTAAAAGAGCCTAGGCCATTAATTGCTAAAGCCAGAAACCCTGGATCAAAACTGAAAATTAGAATTACAACTGGTTGCTCTGTAGAAATACAAAATGTACAAGCTCTACAGGTGAAAGCTGAGATACACTGACAATCTGGGCTTTCATTCTAAAATTGAACTTTACCTTCCATTTAGAAGTACTTGATTATCATAGGGGTGATATTTTTTCAAAAGCTGCCAACTGATTCAGGAGCTACTGATGTTAAGGCAATATCCTGTAGTATGTAATTATTTTGATGCAAAGTTTTCTAATATTCTCTGATTTGTTTTGCTGAATTTTTTATTTAGGTTCTTAAATATCTCTCAGCATTTGTTTGTGTTTTAACTGAAGAAAATTCCCAGTGTTTGTGTCCTCTCAGTCCACCACTCCAGTCTGAATTCATGCACATGGTACAGTTGACATCTCTGTTTCTTTGATACCTGGATGAAAACTTTGTGATTTGGATATTTGAGAGGAAAGTATCAGATGTTTGTTTTCAGAGTTACGAGTTGAAGTACTTGTGAGTACTAAAGAACTGCTGCTACTCAATTTTCTCTCCAACCTCTCCAGTGCAAAAAGAATCTGTTTTCTAGAAAAAATAAAGATGCCATTCCTTTGGGCAGCAAGCAGTTCAGAAAAAGAAAAAGCACAGTGCATCAGCTTTGGAAAAATGGCTGATGAATGATTATGCGTCTCTTTTTCTTCTTGGTATCCTGTAATTTATCTTCAGAATTGCAGAATATTGATGAATTAATCAATTAAAGAGATAATAAATCTTCTAGTAATCTTCTAGTGCCATCTTTAACTGCTGTGCTGCTGTATGTGAATGCAGGACTTTAAAGAAAGCCAGGAGCAATGCCATGAGGCTGGGGAGCACATGGACCACATTGATTGGAAGCATATAATTGATACTTGAGCAACTTTGAGTGAGGTCAATGAATAATGACCGTAAGTAGGATGTACATTAATAATATGACTGGGGCTCTTGGCAACTGAATGATTGCCTCTGTGTCTTTCTTTGCTGAAGCTTGCAAGATGCATATACAGTGATGGTAATGAGTGGGGAAAAATAGGGGCATAGCTCGAGTTAGCCGTTTCATTACCTTGTTAAGCAATCCTAACTTATTCCTGTTAACACAGAAAAATGTGGCATGTTTGAAACTTGAAGGTTTAAATGAAAAAAATTAATAAAGCAAAACCACTTTTCACAGAATTTAGGCTGATGGGTTCCACAGTACACAAAGCTCCCTTTTTTAGGAATTGCTGCATTTTTTTCATATTTTGTAGATGAACTTGTTACAGTGACTCTTAAAGGACTCATAATTGTCTTTTCTTCACTTAAGTCCTAGAGTTCTTCTGTAATGTGTTTCATAGTAAGTTAGTTGTAACTCTTTCTCTGATCAACATCTCTAGTCAAGTAAGAGAAGTGATCCCATCTTGTGAGTTAGACGAGTCAATCGCAAATCTTCCTCATGTTCATCCTTTCCTGCCTAGAAGACTAATTATCTGTTGTAGACATATTCATTCTGAAATCTAGTTTATTTCAGCAAAAACAGATTTAGTTCTGTGTTGACTAATATTTCACTTGGGGATTTATTTATATGTTTTAGTAACAGCTGTTGTACTGCAAGAGAACAAAAATGGTTTGTGTCTAGGAGCAATGCCATGCCTGTTCCTTTTACAAACTGTCTTTTGAACATCATTTGGGGAGGGGATGGAGTGTTAATGATTAGAAAATTGATAGAAGGGGTTGTGCCCATCTGAGGAACTAAGGAGCATGCACATGGCTTTCTGTGCTGGGTGTACATATACCAACAGGATAAAGTTTGGACTTGCAAAAAAACATGTGAACTTTGGTGGTTGGAAAAGGCTATAAGACTTCAATCAGTACTACATTTTACCTTTCCAGTCCCAATCAGCCCAAGACAGCTCCCAATGTGCTGCAAATCAAAATGTGCGGATTATAATGGACTCTCATGTAACTTTCTAGCCATTTTTGGAAGCTTTCAGGAAAGGACATTTCAGAAGTGAAACAAAATGGTTGTAGTTGAAAGGTTAGAGCCAGGGCAGTTGGGTGGAGGCAGAATGCATACTTGGATGGAAGAATCCCTACATGCTATGGAAAAATACCGAAAGGGATAGCTGCAGATTTCATAAGGTAATTGGATGCTCCTGGCCTAGATACAATTTTCAAAAGTGATTCAGGTCAAAACCCCCAAATCTTTTAAGTCAGTGACATGTTGGAAATTAAATACCTTGGCCACTTAAGAGAGCTGAATTCTTCAGCCATTTATGGCCTTGTGTGGCTGAGCAGAGCAACGTCAGTCTGTAACTTCCAGGAAGTCTGTACAGAAAAACCTGGCAACTTAGGCTCAGTCTTTCAAGTACAGAATCCAGTCTTATGGCAGTCCATTAGTGACAAACTAATACTGGAGTTTTCAACCTTCAGACTGAAGTTTATTGTCAGTGGATGTTTGTTTGAACCTTTCGTCATCTACAGTGGTTTCTCCATTTGAAGGCTTATGCATATTTCATGGCAGGTTAGCTGAAAAGCGGGAGCAGCCTGTCTGACCTGAAAGAACACTTGTTGTGTTGGGATTTTAATGAATACGTTGCAGAACATTCTGCAGCTGTTGCCCTCAAGAAGAAAATTACCAGGGTCTGTTGAGTAGGCAGAATTATTTTTAAAACCACCAAACTGTGTGCTCTAATACCAAGCAGATAAACTTCACAGATAAACTTAATAGAAACAATTGCATTATGACAAAGGTGGAAAATTCATTAAGTTTGTTTAGCTGAGATGTGACAGGACAGCTCCTGTGGAGTAGGATACAGTTTCTTGTGACTGTATTGCAGTTCATCAGGATTTTGCTGCTGGGAGAAGTATATGATGATCAAGTCAGTCAATGAAAATACTGACTATATTTTTGTCAGTTCATTGGCTACTGCAGCACCTCTGTGAGTAAAATCTCTGATGGACAATTGAAGGAAATATGCATGTAATCTTGTCAACATACTTTATCCTATGTTTTTGTCTTGCTGCCTTGTCTGTTACGCTCATTTATTAAGTTTTATTTCTGATTAGACTGTAAACTCAGTGTAGATGAGTCATTGTCGATGACTCCTTGTTTATATAGATTTTTATATAACAGAAAAAAGCAGTCGTGTTCCTTGTCAAATCCTTTTACTCAGGTGCAGTGAGATATTGCATTCTGCTTTTCAGATCACCTAAGTTCTAATAGTTTTCAATTTTATCTGTACATAGACCAAGGCCTCCCAAACTGTTCTTTGGTATCAGCACATGTAACAAATGGACTGTGAGATTCTACCTTCAAAAATCAAAATGTTCACCCAGGAGAACAGTTCTTTAAAAGATTGGTTCTTCTTATCATGTGACAAGATACTTCTTATATTTGTTCCCTGAAATAGAAGCCTGAAGATTGGGATAGTTTTACATTTTCAATGAATGACCCCTCACCTGAAAAGAAACTATGGTGTAAGTGGTCAGGATAGACAATATGGAAAAATGGGAAAACCACATGTACTATGTAGCTGCCTAATAGAGCTAAAGTGGCTGATTTTGCTCATAAAAGGCTTCGTCACACTGGAATTTTTACCAGGATACAGCTGATGTTGCTGCTGTTGTTTGAGACTAAAGATGATGTCTCAGCTCTCTGTTTGCATAGATTAATTCTTCAGTGCCCATTCAGTTTAAAAGATAATTAAAATATTTCTGTGTGGATGAGTGGACACTGGTCGCTAATGGAGATTGTTTGGTGTTGGCAGTGTTTAGACAATTTTAAAGTTGATACTGCCTAACTTCCAAAGTTGTAAGAGAAGTTGATGGTGGGCTGGAGTGGTTTCAGTACAGTGCTGTGAGGACTGAGACTAAAGTTTAGGAATATTTCAGCCTTGTGTTCAGAGCTGGCATGTTCTATAGAAAATATTTATATGAACATAGGGCTTAATAGCATGAGACGATCCATGACTGGGCTTAAAAGCAGACATGGGCTTAACAAACTTGAAGCCAGAAAACAAGAAAGCAAGCTAGGGTATGGATGGACACTGGAGTATTTTTTCAGGCCATGAATTTAGGAAAAGGGATTCTTGAGTCCAGTTTAACAGGGAAAAAAAAGGCTCAGAAGACAGAAATAGGCACAGATACTGTTCTGTCTTCTGTAGTCTTTTTCATACCTTATATATTCATGTATATATAATTGAATATTATATATTCAATTTTTCTGCTGCTGTTTAAAAAATAAGCCCCTAGATAACTATTTGTGAATGCTTTAGGTAGTAGATGAGATAAAATGAATTGCTTTTTAAATTTGTTATGAAGCTTTATTAAATCTTGAAAAATCATGGGATAAACAACTAAAGAAGAGCATCTTAAGCTCTGAGTCTTCCTTAGCTTAATCTGAAGTGATATTACACTTCTAGGAGATATACACTACGACCCCCCAGGTGAAGAAAAAGATGGTTTTGTCATGTAGCATTCAGGTTTGTTCAAGTTGCAAAGATTGCACAATGTCAACTCAACTTTTTGTCCTTCTGAGAAGTGCTGAGAAGGGAAACTGGACTGGTTTCACTAGAGCTCTTTCCTCATCTTTTTACTTTAAAGCTCTCAGGACACTGTACAAGAATGGATACTGAAGTTTGATGAACTGAATACCAAAATCACTTCATAGAAGCAGATTGGATTTCTATGTGGTTGGGGCAGTTGTACATCAGTGCTTTGAGGTGATTCAGAGCAGCAGATTCCCGTGGCTGCTGCTCCTTGACATAGTCATGAAGAGCTCTCCATTTGTCTGCTTGTCTGAGGCATTGAATTGGAAAGGACTCTAGATCTCCTGCTTTTATGCTTTTTGAAAGTGTTATTGAAAAGGTTTGTAAGTAAGCTGCTGTTACCCAGATCACATCCAGTGAAGAATTTTTGCTTTCCTCAGTCTCTGTGTTTCCCTTATCTTCCATTTATTTCTGTGAGATCTTTATGCCATGGGCAGGCTTGCTGCATGTTTAGCTGTAGAAGTGCAAGAAATTACTCCGGTGTTGCTTGTTATTATCACCAAGTTGGCAAACAGATTGCATAAATACTCTTTGGGCCATTCATCAGAAAGTCGTCTGGGCTGGCTCACATGGGAGGTTGCCCTGAAGCAGATGGGGAGCACTTGCATCACCTGATCTGTTAAATCAGCAACTGAGGTGTAACAGCCACTGACAGGGGTTAAACCACTTTCCTTTTTCCAAAAGACAAAATTTGTCTTTGTCCTAATCCAACAGTGATCTATGCTTCCTCAGCTATCTCTGACTTGTGAACAGTGTAGAGCACCACTGTGAAAGCTAATTCTCCTCTCATTCATTGCTCTGTACCCTGTTGGAGTGGGCCCATCCTATAAAGGAGATCTTTTCCCAATTGTGGACAACTCATTTATAATCAAATAGCTTAGAAATAATTCCCAGCTTAGAGTTTAGCCTGAGTACTGAAAACCACATTGTATTTTTAATTACTGACAGTATTTTTATGGATCACTAATACTTAAAAGGCACAGTTTATTTGTTTTTAGGTTATTTGGAAGAAGGACTGTTGTTTATGCAGCTGAAGTTAAGCTGTGATGTTCCCTGGGGAGAATTTGGGTACAAACCAAAGATTTCATGGGATTTTGTAAAAAGAGATAGGAGTGACCTCAGTTTGTTTCTCAGAACAAGCACTGCTGTGCTGAGTTAATGTTAGTGATTTCTGCTCTGTTTGTTGGGACACAATGTCTTCCAACCCATTTAATAGACAGAATTGACAACCTGTAAGGAAATATAAAGGGGTTTTTTTAATTGGTGTTTGCTTTGTTCTTTGATACATTGTGTGGTGTAGTGTCCTTTCTCAAGTTAATAAAGACTCTATATATTACTTTATCATTTGGTAACAAATGTTTTTCCTTTGACTGTTTCTTCTGAAGTGTAAAATTAAAATAAAATTGCATTTAAAGAATCCAAATTACTTTCCCCTCTTCTGTATTAAGCACTTGCTCGGCAATAATAACAGCCTATTACTGGTTTGCCTCTTTTAATCTTGTTTTAATTTTTCTCCTCCTTGCAATGCTGAAAGGATAGCCAACTGTGATATGAGCTTGCAAAATTTGATTCACTTGGAAGGAAGGATGCAATGGAAAATACAGTGGTCATTTCTTAGCTGGTAAAAAGAAATTATTTTAGAGCTTATAATACAAGGAAGTTACAATTTGAGGAATTTTAAGCATTCAGTCTTTATGTTAACTTAAAAATATACTTCCTTCAATATATTTAAATGACATGTGGATTAAATGTTACTGTTATGGACCATCTGCATGACGTTTTGGGGTTTTTTCTCTTTTTTTGTGGGGCTTGTTCTAGCTTCTTTTATTATGTACTCATATCCTTCAAGGCTCTACCCTTTCCACTGTCCTTTTTGTGCTCCTGTGGTATCTTCCCTTTTGAATTTAACTGCTCTCTCCAGTTTGGAAGCTTTTATGTCTGTCCTGTTCTGTTTCATCTCAAATCTGAAACTGTTCCTGGACCTTGTAGCACAGCTCAGACTCAGTTCAGTGTTGAAATCCATGACCATCTTGACCTGGCTCTTCCCTGGCATTACAGATGTGCTGATGTGATGTCTCCAAAAGACCAGAGTGACTCTGGGAAACCAAATAGCTAGAAAAGAGTTGATCTCTCTAATTCTTGATCTGAAGTCCAGGGCTGCAGAGCTGATCTGATGTCTGGAGAATCCTCTGCTCCTCAATGTGGTGTAGCTCTTGTTTGCCTTCAGATGCTTCTTCCCATATGAGATTGTATAATATCTTTCATTCCTAAAGGGGTTTATTCCCAACCAGAACCATGTGTTTTTGAAAGATGTAAGATATACTATCACTAAATCTAGTAATCTAGTTCAGACCAATACTCAGAGTTATCTATAACTCCTGAAAAGACCCATATTGTTGTCCAGTTTGACTGCAACAATGCAATGACTTGCGTTTCAGAAAGTGATTTGCGAGCATTTTGTCTGCCAGGAAACCTTCAGAAAGTGTTTGCTTTGTATCTTTTCTTTCAAGTGCCGGGGAAAAATGAATATAATAAGTAATTACCTGCTGGCCATGTCTAGGCCTCATGTGCTCTTTTCTGTAAGCTTACCCTTGAGAGTATTATATTGTAATTTTGGCTTTTAATAGCAGAACATGATAACAGTTTTTCCTTGTCAACTGTTAGAGTTGTTTATACTACACAATACATGACAGGTTTTGGTGTGATTTTTAGGCCCTTCTTGTAGCTGAGTGTGTGATCTTTCCTCTCAGTAATTTTATATCTGGAATTCAGTTACTATTTGGTCTGTTCCTTTCCTACTTCCATGCATGTTCACTTTAAAAATTATACTCAGTACATCAGTAACTCATGTTTTGCTAGGACCGTTCTGAGTTCACTCTTTTCTTACCTGATTTTCCTTAATTCTACTTTGTTTTACATGTTCTTGTGACCCATTTCTGCTTTGTTTAGTATTGTTCTAAACCATGGCAAAGCTTGTATTGCTCCAACTCTGAGATTTATGACTTCTGGCAGGATTTAAGAATGGGATTTTCCTAACATCTAGGTCAGAAGTAAGTCAGGAGCGAAGCAATGAATGGGGAAAAACAGCCAGAGGCTGAACCGTGAATTACCATAACTCTAGGATGGAGTAAGAAGTTGCATACAGCTATATTAATATACTTTTTACCCCGTCTGTTGTATGCTGTTACTGTGAGCTGCAGAAGAGCTGCTGTGTTCAATTCCAGATGTACTGTGTGTTTTCAGATCATTGGACATGAAAGGCATGGCAGAAACAAAAGTTACTCTTCTTACTTTTACCTTCTGTATAATTAATTTCTCTTTAGGGAAGTAGAACAAGTTAAGAGCACAGTTTCAGCTCAACAGAATTTGAGGCACAGGAACATATGTCCCACTGGTCAACGTTACCCCAAACACAAATATTTGAAGGTGGAGGGAGCAGAGCAAAAGCAAATGAACTGTGTGCTATTCTATCCTCCTGTGCTTGAGAGCAAGCTGTGTGTTTGTTGAAGGAAATGGTTCTGCTGAACTAGTCTTGGTGCTGTTTCAAGCCAATTGGTGATTACTTTTTCCATGGGGATTGAAATGAATGTGTTATACTTCAAAATAAGCTGCTGCTGCTGCTATTCAGAATTTCTGTCTGTTAGCTGTTTGTTCAGCTGGGCTTGACAGCTTCTGTCGTAACTGCATGGAGAGGCACTAGCTCAGCTTTAGTTTGGCTTAGGTCCCCTCTGCTTTTCCCTCTCACATTAGTATGCTTATTTTCTTTCTGATCTTGAGACCAGTAATGTACGATGAAGGATGTCTGTAAATATTAAATTCAAAATGAATCGACATTCATTCTGTATGGCTGCAAAAGAAATAATGCATGGATTTATTGTGGTCTAGGAAGTTCTTCTGAATTTCTGAGTACTTAGCCCAATCCTCAAAAAATGTTGTTGGTTTGGAGCCATTAGTGTGCAACCTGGAGTGGAGAGGAAGGGAGAAAAAGGGAGAAAATCAAAAAGGTGAAGTCACATTTCTTGAGTGTTAGTTCATCTACAAGGTTGAATTTGTCCAAATTGGATCTGGAATCTGATTCAAATTTGAGTTTCCTCAGACTAAGGGGAAAAGGATCATCTAAGATTCCCTTTTAAGTGAACAGGCTTGGACATTTGAAGGAAAGTTAAAATCTGAAATCAGAAATACTCAAATATTGATAAACCAACTTCTACATTTTGGTTCATGTGTGTCTTATTTCATTATCAATTAGTGCAACAAGATAGTGGTAACCAATACTAAGATCTACTCTGTAATCCAGATTGTTTGAGTTGTGCTAAGGGTGGGCTGTGAGTACAGGTAATTTTATTAAAGAACTGCATGTAAAATATATGGCTTTTGCTTCTGCTCCATAGAGGAAAAATTGCTGTCCATAGTGATGAATAAACTGCTGTCAGTGGTTTAATTGAAGTGGTCTCTGTGAACTTAAGATTATTTTCTTTGTTTTCCTGCGTGGTTATTTATCATTATTTCTCAAAGAATGGACAACACTTGTGGAAATTTTTGGTTAGATGATAGATCTTTTCATTTATGTGATGTCAGCAATTCATCCTTGTTGAAGCTTGGACATAAGTGTTGTTTCCCATTATCTAGGTTACAGAATAGAGCTCTGTGTGTGTACAGTAATGTTGAAAAGGTGCTGCAGTGGTTAATGTTTTTTTGTCAGGTTAAGTATTTTTGGTTTCAGCATTCTGGTAGCTGAGGCACCAAAACCAGTAATGAATAATGCAGTAGGTAGGGATTTAGGTATTCAGACAGTATTTTTCCTTTAGGTTCCTGTCACTCTCCTCTGTTTCAGACAAAGGATAGAATACTTTAGTGAGTGTAGATGGTGAATAAATCATCTGGTGGAAGGTCTGAATTACATGCAAACTAGTTCCAGTTTAAAACAAATTTGTAACTTTCTAAATACATACAGTAAGCAAAATAAAGCAGATACAGTCTGAACTGTTGCTTTCTGAACATATAGCAGAGGAGATAACCAGCTAGTCAAAATTCTCATTGAAGAAATACTACAGTATAAGTGTAGTTATTAATATAGTCTTACATACTGTGTTGAGGATATGTTTCTGAAGGAAATAGTGCATGAGAATCTCATTGCTGCTAGACTCTCAGCAGATGATCACGGTCATGTTTGTTTCCCAGACCCGAAGATTTGTGCTTTCACAAAATGTACATCTTTTATCCACCTACATAAATTGGTGGTATGAGGAACAATGGAAGAATAAGAGTTCCTTCACTTCATAATGTTTACATTAGATTCCTTAGAGAATTACTTTCTCAGGTACAGTTGCATTTCAGAGGTGAAGCAGAGCTAATGGAGCTCACATACTGAAGTGTGAAAAAACATAGGGAAGTAACTAATTATACACTTTATGGTTCATACAGTAGTTTCTTTGTGTACTTTGATAGGGTCTGAGAGTCCCAAGTACTAAGATCTGAATATTGGTAGGTTGTTACACCTCAGAATTTTTCCCTGTTTAATTAAAAAAGTAGTGACAACACTGTCTGTGCAAACTGATCTTCGCTTCTTTAAACTTAAATATACAGGCCTTCATGTATATTAGCTGTCAATTTTCTGCCAGAAAGTTTTGCTTACCTGACATATAAAATAGTGATGGAATTAACATCACAGTTCACTGTTTAAGTGTACTTTCTGAATGTATGACTGACCATAGATATCATCCATCAATGCTCAGGAGTTCCTCTGAGTTTTATTAAATTGTATCCTATCCTAATTATAGAATTACTTGTTCAAAAAGCCTCAGGTCTTAGTTTCTCTCTCAGTAGTCCATATCTGCCTCATCTTGTGGCTGATGTGTTATTCTGCACCCCTGCTTTATGTGTATATAAGCTGATTCTTCTCTGCCTTTTCCTGTCCATCAAACCTGAGCCTTGTGAGTGCAGGAAGAGACCAGCCTGGGAGCTGCCTTGGTCTTGCAGGACATTTTAAGTCATTTGCCTGCAGATTTGTGGCAAAAGCTTTGTGTGTTTTTTTTTTTAAAGTGCAGCCAGATGCTGGAGGCAGTAAAGCTGCCATTTGAGCGAGCAGAGCAGCATTGCATAAGCCTGTGGGATGTCTAACATCAAATATCTACTGCACAGTTAAAGCTTCACAAGACTTTGAGATAAGCTGAGGTCAGATGTCCTTGGAATTTAACACTAACGGTGACAACACTTTTGTTTCTGCTAGATTTGTGGAAGTCTTTGTACACAATGATACTGGTTTTTCATTTGTCTCCCACACACGGTGTTGCAAAAGGCTGTGTGTTTAAACACTGGTGCTACTTCCTTCAACATCACAAATCTAAATTTGCTGGCAATCCATGGCCACAAATAGCTTTTGTTGTCCCTGATGGCTGTGGTGCAAAGATCTGGGTGTAGTGGTCTGGGAACTGGGAGCACACCTTTGTGGGGGGTGGTCTGTGATTTTTATTTCCCTCAGAGGCACCTGCCCTGCAGAGATCAGTTAAATTTTGAGCAGTGCAAGGGTGGAACTGGCCAAAAGCCGATGGATTGCTGACACCTCCAAGCCTCCTGTTTGTGTAGTTAAAGTAGCTTTTATCCTTAATTGTTAAACTAGTTAAGGTGAAGACAAAGTCAATCCCCTTAAGATTTGTCACAAATTCTTTCTGAACTACTAGAGTAAAACTTGCTTTCTATTAACATGGGTCTGGCAGACCTAAAGTACAAGGGCAAAATGATAGCTCTTAAATGTAATTGTTCTTCTTTCTGATGTGTTAACTGGCAGAATTGGAACAATTTGCGGTTTCCACATTCGTAATATTTTGGTTGGAGTGAGCATACTTCCTTCAGGAAATAAGTGCAGCTCCACCTAAGGTTTTGCAGACACAACTATATGCAATAATATAAAATTAGGATGATAGCAATTTTCAATAGTTAAGACTGGACTTCTTAAAAAAAACACTTAAGGAAATAAAGATGTTTTTGTTTAAAGCACCTGCTGACTGAAAACCAAAATCAGAGAAACATAACAGGTGAATGTATTGTCAATGAGAGAATAATTTCTGCCTGGAGAACACTGGTTTATATTAAGTACATTGCAATTTTTGGCACAATTCTTTAGCCTACCAGTGTCTCTTTTGAATAATTTTGTCAATAGGGCCTTTTCCCCCTCAAAATGAATATTTGGCTCTACAGAGAATGTTGTCTGGGCCTTTGAGATTCTTTTGCTGTGCTTTCTATGTTAATAATTGTAGTAGGCTTCTGTCAGCAAAGAAAATTCAGTAAAGGAAACCAGTCTAAAATATGAACAGAGCTGAGCTGATTGATTTCAAATTCTTTCCCTATTGATAACAAAATAATGATTTTTTAAAGTTATCTTGTAAAACAGTTTTCTCTTTTGTGGTGGTGCTTAATAAGAACTTGAAATAGCTTTGTGTGAAGTAGTGTCAGGAGCTGGTACATGTATAATGCAAACACTCCCACACCTTTTATTCTGATACTGGCTCCTTTCCTTGCACTAGGAATTGCCTGCCCTAGTGATGTGATGACATGATATTCATGAAAATGTGAGTCTGAATCCTTAGTTCTATTTTGTTGTCTTCAATCTTGTATCATTATGATGTTTTTTATTTTGGGCCTCAGGTTCAATAAACCCACTTGGATATTGCTGGTTGTAAACAGACTTGTGTGCCTGTGTTGGGTTTACGCAGCAAGGTTTTGGTAGCTAGGTGAGCTGCAGGGGCAGGCTCTCTTGAGTAGATACTGGGGGCTGCCCACTTGTCAGACAGCTAATTGTTACATCTGTAGCATACACAGAATTTGAAAGAGTCCAAAACTACTTTGCTGTTGGTAGACACACTTTGCTCAGTGTGGCCATAGTTGTCATTTACACATTCAATGCTGTCCACAGGGAGGATGATCTCTACCACTGCTGTGGTGTTCTGGCTTGTCCTCAGTGTTCAGAGTGTAGCTCTGTACTTGTTTTCATTCAGTGTATTGCCTGCTCTTGAAATCTTCCTGTCTTCATGGAATTTTACCCAAGACTAGAGGATCTGTATGTTTCACTGGTTGGTTTTTCATGGTATTTCAATGGCAATGGCATATGATCAGCAGCATTTTACTAAAAGAAGCAGATGAGAGATATGTAAGGCAGATAAGATATACTAATTTTGAAAAATTTGAGCACCCTGTTTTGAAATCCCTTTGACCTGTTCGATTTGGTGTGGAATGTGTTACACTTTTGACAGACTGAGTTGAGGCCTTGAGCCAAGAAATTAATTGAACAAGCAACAACAACTAGCAGATACTCAAAATGTGGTCCAAACATCTTTCAAAAACAGATTTGAAGAACAAAAATAATTTCTCTTTACTAGGAGCTAAGTCAGAAAAATTCCAGTTAAATTCTTTGTGGGTTTTTTTTTCATTTTACTCAGCTGGTCTGCAGGTGTAGATGATTTTGGCCAAGGTTTCAGTTGTTGGAGGCTACAGTCATTACTAAAACTCCTGGGCACACATTTCTTTTGGAATGCAGCTGATGTCATGGAAAACCAGGACCTTTTTGGTAACCCCTAACAACCAGAAGTACAGTAAACAGTAAATATTACCTCCACTGAGATACTTGCTTTTAAAGAGACTTGTTAGGATGGTGCCTGTGTGCCAAGAAATATAAACTTTTACTGATTTAACAACGTTTTTCCTAAAAGCACAAGCCTACTGCTGAGGTTTAGCCATGATTTTGATATGCCTAATAAAACCAGAAATAGTTCTGTTTAAATCCTAAAATACCCAGAATTTACTGTTCTTTCCACCACCTAACAGTTTTACAGTCTTTCACATCAGAAATCAGTGATGGTATGTTAGTTGCAAGGGAAATAGCGCTGTAATTTTCATGATTTGCAAAACATAGGGTTTTTCCGAGGTATATTTTCCATCTAATTAGATGAATGAACTGATTTTTTTTCTTGTACAGTTTTGTAGAAATGTAGAACTGTTCAAATATTTTTTCAATTTAGTTTGTTTTTTAAAAGTCCATTCTCAGCTCCAAGCTGTGATTTCATGGGGTTACTCGTGACTTCCACGATAATTTAGATGTTTGTCGCCCAAGGGTAATTCATTCCTTTACGTGATTTATATGTTTTCTTTTTTTTTTTTTTGCCTCTGTTGATAGAAATACTGACACCACACCTGTGAAAGCCCCGCCACTGCCACCTTGCTATATAAAGCTTCACCTTCCTGTATAAGCAGGCAGTAAAATGGGGAGAAGTCTGAGCAGCCTAACATACAGTGATACATTGTTTTTTGAGAGCACCAGAATAGCTCCTAGTACACTTTTTGTGATCAAGTTGACCACTAGATACTGTATACATTTTATTCTTCGGCTTAGATGTTAGGCTTGCTGTCAGTTTCTTTCTTCTAAAAGGGGAGATACCTATCCATAAATTACAGTTGTCCACTAAATTGCTCCTAGGAAGGATGGTGCAGATGGTAAAGCACTGTCTGTGACTGCCATTTCCTTTCCCCAGTATTAAATAAGCCAAGTAATGAACTTAATGTTTGTGGAATTTTTCTTGGCAGTACATTTACATTACCCTTTACTGTAAATCGTCTCAGATCTTTGCTATACTTTTAAACAGCAAAAGATTGCAAGCCTTAAGCATTTAGAAATTGAGGCAGAAGCCTTAAAAATAGTAGTTGCTTAAAACCAATTGAGAAAACTATTCTATTCTCAGTTTTTTTATATTGCCACCTTTTTTTGTATTTTCCACATTTTACTTGTGCATTTAAGGTAAAAAACTATGTTATGAGTGTTATGATTCAAACAGGATCCACATAGCAAGAAAAGTGCCAGGCATCAAATGTTCAACATTAAATGAGAAGAACTGTCATGATGATATATAAGTTAATTATTTCTTTCCTTAATGAAACCGTGTTTCAGTTTCTTACAGGCGTTTATATATGACCATAGTTTTGTTAGTATTTTCTAATAAATGTTTAGCATTTTTATTCTCTCTAGTTCTTTCATAATTTTTTACCACCCTTTCAGAAATATTTACTTTCTTTCCCCTCCTGACTTAGTGTTTGACATACTTACTAAAGAAAAAATTTCTATTTTAATTCTGCTGATTATTACTTTTTTGCTCTGTGGTCTTGCTTCCTAGATACTAGCAAGTTGTATTGACCTTATCTTTTCCAGTCATACTTTCTAAAAAAGAAGTAATAGATTCTGTAAATCATGGGAGAATAGTGATTAAAACATGGAACTCTTTGATTTGATGTTTTCAGTTACTTCCCAGCCAGACAATGTATTTGGAACTAGGACTGACATTGCTTGTCCTGAATTTTTGTTCCTACTCCCCTTTATGCTGAAGAATTGCCTTCTGCTTCCTAAATATTATCTGAAATAATATTTTCTAATTGTTTTCGAAAATGGTAGGGCCGGAAGATACAGAGAATAATGTTAAATGCATTTTTAATGATGGATTTCACTTAAATGCAGAGATTTAGTAGTTACAATATTTGTATACATCAGTGTTTTAAGTATGATTTTGTTATTTTTAACTAGGAATTTTGGGGATATCGTAGCTCACAAGATTCTATATGTAATTCTAAACTAAAAGTATAAAGCTCAAAGAAACCATAGCTTCATGGTTGTCCGCATCATTCAATGTATATGTCTAAGCAAAAGCAAAACAGAACATTTCCGCTGCTTCCCAGAATGTAATATCCAAATCATCTCACTTGCTCTTCAAATCAGGCATTATATTGTCTTTGTCTAACACCACAGTGTACAGTGCTAAATAGAAGTCAACAATTACCACGCAGGTAGCTCTTGTGTAATCCAGAGTGTGAAGGAAGCCGACTCTCTCACTGGTGCTGCTGTGTCTATTTTGCCTCAGCATCCCTGAGCGTGAGCTTGTGTGTGTGGGTGGTGTTGGGGGGCTGCTGTAAAAGCACACTGCTAATACAGAGAGTACTTCATCCTGGTCTGAGTTTTTCTGGCTCACGGAGGTTCCATCCACATACTCCTTTAAAGTCTTTGGTGTTTATCACTAGAAAGCTTCTCTGAAATTTGTGTTAGGTCAGACAGAGGTCAATGTGCCCTGGCTGAAGCCTAGATTTACGCCCCTTTGGCAGTTTTAATAAAAAACTCTCATCTTTTGTCATATGTTGGTTTGCTCTTGCAAACCTGTGACAAACTAGGTAAGACTGAAATGCATACTTGTTTTATCACTTGAATTAACTTCTCTGCACAATAGTTCTGAGTAGATGTGTCATTTTCCCCTGTTCCAGGGGCTATTTCTGTTTTGCTTACTAGCAGTCAGCGTACTGCTAGTGACAGTTGTGAACGTGACTAGAGGCAGAAGCACTGCTTCAGTGCCTCGTAAACCTGAGTAACTGATAGGAGATTGCTTTGGACTTCCAACCCTGTAAATTTTCCAAATAATGTTTTCTTTTTCTGAGTTTAGAATGCATGAACGAGTGTCCCTTTGTCTGGCTTAAATATCTATTGAGATTTTATCTGAAGACTATTGAGTAGTTCTGGAAACACACAAAGATATATCACTGATCTATCCTGGTGAGAGGGAATTATGCCTCAAATCTCAAGCAGAGAGGACAGTGCTCAAGACATGTACCAGTGTCTTCTGAAAAGTTTTTACCAAAACTGTGTGAAATCTTTTAAATAAGGAATTGTTGTAGGAAACTGCTACTTAAAATGCCTGACTTACATTGACTAACTGTAGCAGACTGGTTTAAATGAGGATATTGTGTTGTGCTAGTTGGGGAAGAGAGAGGGAAAAGAGGACGTGGCCGGTTTCTTCATTTGACTTTGAGTCCTAAGAAAGGAATGAAGGTAACTGTGTGACTACTCTCATCACCCAGCAGGTTGCAAAGTACTGAACATGAGACTGCCAAACTTAATGTCTGTGCATACAGAGCTACATAAGAGGCCATAGGTTACTGTGAACTTTCTGTCCTACCAGTGAAAGTTCAGGTGCTGGTCATTGCTAGAAGCAAGATCACAGATTAGGTGGTCAGTGGCCTGGGTTATCCTGTTTCTGTGGTGCCAGGGGTCATGAAGAAATATCAGTCAAGAAAACCAAGAGCTGTCACTGCTTTACAGGTCAGATTTTGGTATGCAGCTGTATTTGTTTGTCTTCTTGAGCATCAGGCCTGCCTTCTGTATGCTATTTGAAATACGGAATTTAGATGATGCAAGGTAGCAGGTTTTAATTTCTCAAGGGTTTTGCTTCTTTTTAAAACCCAGAGCAAGTATGTTTCAAGCTTAGTTTCCTTCTCCTAGGTTGTTTGCTGGGGTCGGAATGGAACATTGCTACCTAGCAGCAGAGGAATTCACATTAAACAGCATTCATTTTCACACAGAATTATTTAGTCTGGAAAGGACTTCTGGAGATCATCTAGTCCAATGCCAAACTTCCTGCATCATCCAAACATTAAGCAGTAACTAGACTGATGTGGGCCAAATTTATTATCAGTCAGTGCTGTATGCTTTTTTAAATCAGTCTTTACACCAGGCTTTTCAACAAGCACACAGTAAAAGAAGCTATAATAGTAATAATTGCAAAAAATTTTTAGAAATTATTTTTGAGCTGTCACACCCACTTGAGCAGTGTTTGATATACTTGCTCAAATTTACTTCAATTGACGAAACAAAAGCAAGATATGCAGTGTATCAGTGACAAGTGGCCAGTACAAAGTATTTTGTATGGGAATTTGATGTTAACAAGGAAAATTTTTCTGGCTGAATTGTGACAGCATATCAGAGTTTACACATGCAAAACCTCTTCATGTTTCATTCCTGGATTCTTTGCTCTGTTGGTGAGCCTCAGTTTATTTCTGCTTTGTTAAATACCTTCTTCTTGCAATACTGGTCCAAAATATGCTTTAGAAGATCAGTGTGGTAACTTGGATATAAATTTGATATTAGCATTGACATTTCCAGCTCCCATTTATCCATGATGACTCCTTGCTTGTGGATTTGAAATTTTCAGTAGTGGTCTTGGGATAGTCTAGTCTGCCCAGTTGAGTATATGCATCATGAATGCTTTTTCTGTAGTGTGATTTTGGATTAGAGCCATCACTTCTGGCTTCTGTGCCTCTCTTTGGTCATCAGGTGAAGGCGAGATCTTACTAGTTTTTGGATTTGAAGTCTTTTACTGGATTTTCAGTCCGCCGTTTGTTGCAAATCTCTTTTCATAGTGTTATTTGCCATCCCCATCAGTGGTCAGCTACTGACACAGAGGAGGACATGGTAATGCAAATGGCAGAGGCCGTGGTGTGGCCTAATCAGTTGAAGCCAACTTAAAGACCACAGCCAAACTGAAACACTTGCTGTCAAGCACAGAGCAGCTTCTACCAAAATACAAGCGAAAGTCATGGGTGTCACTTAAGCACTAGAGTCTCTGTCCCATTCCCTTTTTAGATAATTTGTTGCTACTGAAGGATACAGGCTTTTAGTTTGAGCTATGGACTTCTTTCTCCAGTGCCTTTCAGTAGGTAGACACTAGTTTATACAATGTACAATTGTGTATTTCACCCTTGCCTTTACGCTCACTGGAAGAATCTGCTGGAGGTTTGCTGCATTGTTGCAGACAGTGCCTAAGACTGCAGAGGTGATTCCTGATCAACTGGGAAAAGAGTGAGTTAGAGAATATTTGGTCTACATATGAGGACTGACACCTCCAGCTGCAGTGTTGTTGGGAGTCAGTATAGGCAATGTCATTGCAATAGAGCATGTAAAGAAAAGAAGTCTGCCTTGTGGTCAGGCATCTTTTAAGACAGCCTTATGGCTAAATGTACAAAGACTAACCACAGATATTGTGGTTAGTCTGGAAGTTGATCACTTCCTGTGATAGTTTGTTTTAATGTGTATTAAACAATAGCAGAAGCAGTGGTTTCTACCACAAGAACTCTGTGAGCTCTCGGACTTTCTTACAGGCCGTCCAAAAGAAACAAATTTGGTATTTGCTCTTTATGGTGGTTCCTGATGCTGTTTGCCAAATGCTGCCCAATTCTAGACCATGGTTTGGGAATCAGTGCTACAGAGAGTCATTGAGAAAATGTTAGGAAGATAGGGAGCCTAGGCTGTAGGATGCGTTTGACCTAGAGAGGGATTCTGTGTCATCAAAGACCATAGGAGTTCCTAGAGGGCCAGATGCATCAGCCCCAGCTGCTCTGCTGATCTGGATGCAGCCCCTGTTTTGCAAATTTGACAGCTATAAGACTATGCTATATATTTAGTAACTTCCCTATACTGGTGAGCTGATCTGCTTCTCGGAGCCCAAGGACAGCTCTGAAATACCCATTCCTTTTGTTCTCTTTTGGAAAAAGAAGTTGAATCCTTTGGTAGAGACCAAGTGGGAGTGTCAAAGATGGTCACTTCCTGCACTGCCATTGGTTAATGCTCCTGGGGGATTTTTTTCCTGCAGGTCATTATTTCAGAATCAGATAAAAGAAACTTTTTCTTTCTTCCTGCCTTGCCTGCTTCTCTCTCAGCCTCTTCTGAAAACTACCTGGCACTTTGCAAGTTGACCTGGCTTTGTACATTAAACCTTCCTATTTGTAGCTATTTGCTCTCAGGAAGGTGGCTGAGAAGGAGAGAGGGTGAGCAGAATTACCAATACACCTAGCCTTGTGTAGAAGTGGCCTGAGGCTAAGACAAAGGGCTTGGGAGATTTGAGATCTCCTGGATGCCTCCTGGATTCTTTTCCTATTGTGTCATTTCCTTTTCAGCAGTGTATGAACCTTTAAGCTCACCTGGGTGTGTTCACAGGCAGCCAGACCAGTATTGTGAAAGAGAAATTAGGCACTTAGCCTTGGCAAAAATTAACTCCCATGGTTTGTTTGTACCTCTTTGTCATGTATTTATTGTCCCTTGTTTGCTCACTTCTAAGGAAATTCTTTTTGGCATTTTATCAGGTTTTTATGAATCGGAACAAATGCAGAATTAAATCATAATGCATGGATGCAGAGAAGGGCTCCCCTCTCCCCGAAACATAATAAACAGGTTTTGTGGAGTGTTTCTTGCTAAGAGCCTGCTTGAGGAACCCCTAATCCTGTCTTCCAGACTGATAACATTCTTACCCTCAGTAGGGTGAGGAGGACTGGGTGAATTGCTCTGCTCTTTGTGCAATGTGTGCTGAGCCCTGCAGAAAGGTGATATCTCCCCTTGCCAATGCTGACATGTCAGGGCAAATAACCCCAAGAACAACAAGCCTGGCTATTTAACTGTTGTGCACCCTGACAGAAAATGGTGAAAGCCATCATCTTGAATGCACAAATTCTCTCAATTATTTTAAACCTGATTAAAAACAGAGTCTTTTCCAAGGTGATGTAAAACTAGGGCCTCTTGCTTTGTCTTTTTTTGTTTACAAACAGTGCTTTGCAGTACACTGGTGCCTACTTAACAAAGCAATGATTGACAACTAATAAAAAGAAGCAATTCACAGCTATTGAGGGATACTTAATCATATGGGAGTGAGGCTTGACCTTTGTGATTTAAAAAATATTTTGAAGTGGAATATTATATATAAGTGTATTTTTGGTGCCTGTTTTGCCTTGGAGACTATATTGGAAGCAGGATTTGGGTCTGTGTTGAAGCAGTCCAAATTGACTTGACTTTACAGTCAGGTTCTCATTATCTACTGCTGCATGTACAGTGAAATTCTTCTCTTAAATTTCCCATAAAAATGTTTCAAGAGAACCTAGAATGAATGGTTGTCAGATACAAGGTTGTCTTAATTTGTCTCTGTTTGACTTAATTTCATTCTTTATCATCTAATTTTTAAAAGAACTCCTTTGAGTTCCCCACAGTGGAACATGACAACTTCTTTCTCAATATGTATGTTACAAGCAGTAATAAAGCAGTGAAGTGCAAAATGAATGGACTTTCTTAGATTTGCTGACCGTTGCACTTAAAACTGCTTCATAACTTTCTCAGAGCTCAGATATCTTCATTATAGGCCCCAGCAGCTGAGGTTGAAGTGCTTATTCTGCCTGGAATACAGGCTGATTCAAGAATTAATTCACAGGCCAAGCCACTTCTAGACCAAAATGATGGTGTTATTCCATTTCTGCAAATAATAGCCTAATAGTTACAATAAAGTTCATTTAAAGCTTCTTCGTAATTGTTTTGGCTGAGATAGAGTTAATTTTCCTAATGGTATCTTGTGTTCTTTGGATTTGTGACAAAAAAGGTAAAACACTTATGTTTTACCTGTTGCTGAGCAGTGCTTACACAGCATCAAGGCCTTTTCTGCTTTCCATCCCA
This sequence comes from Ploceus nigricollis, assembly GCA_013399945.1. Lineage (NCBI taxonomy): Eukaryota > Metazoa > Chordata > Aves > Passeriformes > Ploceidae > Ploceus > Ploceus nigricollis. The sequence continues at coordinate 198,869 of VXBC01003759.1, forward strand.
CCTCACCAGTGAGTAGGCTGGGGGTGCACAAGATATTGGGAGGGGACACAGTGGGGACAGACAACCACAACTAGCCAAAGGAATTATCTATATCATTCCATATCATGGCATTTTGGTCAACAATAACAGCTGGGAGGGGGAAGAAGGAGCAAGGGGAGACATTCAGAGTGATGCTAATTGTTTTCCCAAGTAACAGTTAAACATAGTGGTGTAACCTGCATCCCTGGAGGTGGCTGAACACCTGCCTGCCAGCGGGAAGCAGTGAATTAGTTCTTTGTCTTGCTTTCTTAGTCATGCAGCTTTTGCTTTAACTGTTAAACTGGTTTTATCTCAACCCACAAGTGTTCTTACTTTTACTCTCCCCATTGTCTCCTTTATTCCACTGTGGGAAAATGATGAAAAGAGAACTTGTTTGTACCTAGGCTGCAGTTCCAAGGAGCAAAGGGGGATAATGTACTAGGCCTTTCACCCAATGCTCTGTTCCTCTGACATACCTTTGTGTAGCTTCTGTGTTCACTATACCTAGAAAAAAAATAAATTCCTGGACAGTTTTCTCAACTTCTCCCCTTTGCACTCCCTTCAGTGCTTATCTGGTCTTCTGCTGAGCCATTGTATGCACTAGCATAAGAAGAAAGTACATGTAGCAAAACAAGTGGTTAATTTTCTGAAAGGTTAGCATGCTGAAATGACTTAGTGCAGGGTTCAGTGAGCAGAGAAGTTAATATGAGCAAGTAGAAACATTTGAGTAGGGATCATGGGAAGATCTCCAGCATTTAGAGAGCCCTGAAAGTTAAAATTGATTCCTGATGTGTCTGTTGATGCTGCTATCAAAAATGCTATTTTGAGATTTCATTATCCTGTGTGAGTTTAGTGGACTTACTGAAACTGCAGTCCAGAAGTCCTATCCTGTTTTGAAATGCATAATCTTCCAGATGGTATCTTTTTGGTATCTTGCATAATACTATTTTAATTTCATTATTGCTGGCATTTTTCAGACACTGTCAGAGAATTTGGATGTCTTGTAGTGGTAACGTAAGATATTAATAACTACATGTAGTTCTGGTATTTGTTGTGGAGCTAATTAAAAAGCTGGATATTAGCTCCCTTCCCTGTGCTGTGCTTCACAGTCCCTTCAATGCCAGCCTAAGGGTTTGTGGTGTCATGCAGTAAAATAGTGTAGTGCTGAAATAATCAAGGCTAAAAATAACCTTCTGAAAAAACTTGGCATGAGACAAAGAGTAGCTGAAGGTGAGTAAGGCTGGTGATTTTTTAAGCCTGCTTTGCTGCTGAAACAGAAGCATTATGTAACTGCCCTGACAGTGATCATTTCCATCCATAAATGCCAAAAGGACTGTGGCAATCTTTGTGGTGTCTTCACCCAGTGCTTACTGGTGTTGTCTAAAAGGCCACTTCTGTGATGCAGTTCTCCCCTTGTGAGTTCAGTTTGGTTGGTGCAACTCTCTCAGGGGCCATCTGTGAGCTGGGTCAAGAAACATAAATGAATCTTAAAAGCCTGTGTAGAAAGGAGAAGAGATGGGGTTAGTTTAAAGTCTGACCACTGTCCCAGCTTGACATGTGGTGCTGCAGAAGCAATACTGATGTGAGCTGCTCTGGCTGTCAGTGCTGTACAGGGAAGCATCTGTGGAGGCATTGCCTGAGCCTCTGGGGGTTTTTGATAAAAGAGAAGATCCTAAATTGGTGGAAGCACATGTTAAAACTTGGAAGTATTAAAAACATACATGTAAAACTGGTATATTTGACTGTATTTTTGCCACTTACTGCCTATAATATATAAAAAAAATTCTGGCAGACAAAATGCTGTACACCCAGTTTTACTTAGGTCCACCATAAGCTTTCTGTTAAAAAATATTTTAGCATGATGATGTGGACACAGAGAGGAACTGCAAAGTATTTAACAAGCCACATCTTAATCTGTAATGTGCAGCTCTCATGTACTATGTTCCCATTCAGTGTGGACAATCATTGACATCAGACTTTGGGCGTACTGGCCACAGGAAAAGGAGCGGTGAACTTTGCAGGTCTGGGTCGCAAGGGACCTTAAAGATTATCTTGTTCCAGCACCCCTGCCATTGACAGGGACAGCTTCCACCAGACCAGGTTGCTCAGAGCCCCATCCAACCTGGCCTCGAACACTTCCAGGGATGGGGCTTCCACAGCTTCTCTGGCAAGCTGTTCCAGTACCTCACTATCCTCATAGTGTAAAGAATTTCTTCCTTATATCCAGTCTAAACCTACCCTCTCCCAGTTTAAACCTGTTCTCCCTTGTCCTGTCACTACATGCTCTCATAAAAAGTCTCTTTCCAGCTCTCTTGTAGTCCCCCTTTAGGTACTGGATGGTGCTACAGGGTCTCCCTGGAGTCTTCTCTTCTCCAGGCTGAACAACTCCAACTCTCTCAGCCTGTCTTCATGAGAGGTGCTCCAGCTCTCTTATCTTTGTGGCCTACCCCTGGTTTGCTCCAGCAGATCAGAAATTAAAAGACAGCTAACAGAAATCCAGTATTTCAGTTGTTAGAGTGGAAAAAACAGACTTTCACATCTGAAAAGTAATTATTTTGAATTGCTTTTTAAATTAAAAACTCCTGTTTCTTTAAGTGCTGTAATTATTCTGTGTCCAAATTCTGCACTTGGCAAAAGTAACATTTCCCATGAGCGTGGGTGTTAATTGTGTTTTATCCACATCTCAGTGACATTGCCTGCTACATTTTCTCAGAATTTCATGTGTTTGTAGCATTCTAATTTCTGCCCCAAACTGTGCTGTGATTTGTGACTGTAAATATGCAGTGCATTGGCTTCAGCTTTGTTTCATGACCGTTTCTATGGATTTGTTTGTTTAAAATAGTAAAGATTGACTTAACATATTACTCTGAAAATTATTAACAGTTAGTCTATAGGCCATTACATCATGAGGAAACCAAAGCACACTTAGAGAGCACTTACTTTTTTCTCTCATGATTGCTGAAATACAAAATGCAGCTGTTCAGCAGTGCACGTAATATTTGCTAGCTGTACTAGAAGAAAAAAAACAATACAGGGGAAATGCAATGCTGAGAAAAATCTTCATTTTTTTAATAGAAAAAACTGTTTTATCTCTGAATACAGATTTTAATAAAAATTAGTAGTGTTAAAATGGGATAAAACTGTGCATCAGAATTTTGTGAACTGCTCATAACCTTTCAGTACTGCTGTTTTCTAGTATTTTCTATGTAAGAATTATTAATATTTTGTGTGTATCTTCTGGAGTCAGTGTGTGTCACTGGATGCCTGTGCTTAATATTTCATTTATATACCTTAATGTGCTGTGCTCACCTGATATTCATAGAATACATGAAATGGAAACATTGATTTAATATTAATTGCAAATTGTATTGCTTTTTCTATTGCTTTCACTCCCATATCAGCTTTCTACATCAGTTTAGATAAGCACATGGTGGGATGGTCAATGTAGGAGTGTCTCTTGCAGTTAAGTGTCTTGGATGTCTCTTAGAACCCAAAATTGCTTTTATGCAGATCAATTTTTAGATACATCTGTGAATAAGTAAATGGCAAATTATGTCCTTTAATTGAAATAGTAAGTAAAAATACCTTAAAGCCTCCAGAAGCTGAGCTTTTTTGATAGTATTGCCTTTATTACTATTCCAGGTCCAGTTGAATCAGCTGTGATATGCATTTGTTCTGAGTAACCATCTCTTGAAGAAAAAGGTCTGTTAAGGTTAGAAATCAAATTCTTTTCTATTACACTGAATGAATTGCTGCTTTCTGTTTGCCAGAGGCACTGCTTCAAAACAAAAGCAACCCAACTCACAGGGAGTTAACATATTTTAGTCCTAAGTCATCAGGTCTGGCTGTGGAGTGACCTCAGGCTTCTCCTGCTCTGAATCATTGTTGAGAACTCATGTGGTCTAAATAGACTGAGGTGGATTTCAGTCCCAGAAACTGTTTGTCTTTTCATGTGTCCTGGCTAAATCAGTACAACATCACCTTGACATCGTTAGAAAGGGCACAGCTACACCCAATTACTGTAGGTGTAGTAGCAGATTAACCACTCTAACTACTTTCATGTGTGTAATCTGGATAATCTTGATCAGGTGACCATGTTGCTTTTCTCCTGTGGCACGTAGATGGAGCTTGATTGTGGTTTTAATCCTTAAGCTGTTTTTATGATGGTAGGCAGACGAAAATAAAAAGGAAAAGATATTGCATATAATGTTGAGAGGGTTAGGCTGCAGTTGTGGGAAAAAACAGGAACAATGTATTTGAATTAAAGGAAGTTATTAAAGTGATCCTTCAAGAAATGTTTGAGAGCAGTGCTTTTCATACTTACTCAAATTAATGTCAGCATGATGCAGTCTGTCTGAGAAAACCAGCACAGTTTCTGGAAGCAATATGTCAGAGAAGAGATTTTGGAAGCAAGAAGTTTTCCTGACTGATGTTTCTTGCATTTAGAACCAAAACTATAAGTTGTGCAATTACAAAGCTTACTGGTGAAAAAGCTGTTACCCATTAGAGTATGAAGAGGAACTTGTTTCCTTTCAAAAGCAGAAGGAAGAGCTGGTTTCTCCTGGTACTTGTGAGTTGCAGTAGTCCTAGTTAGGCTGTTTCAAATTTGCGAAGAGTGTATATTTTGGTTTTATTAGTTTTGCTTTCTGTTTTGCCAGCAAAGAAGAGCTTAAGAAAAGTACCTCCTTAGTTCTTCCATCTCTTTGTTTTCTTCTACAGCTTTTGTTGTCTCTGAAAGGGAGTAACAACTTCTTGAATGGGTTGTTTTTTTTCTTTAGGTAGCTTTCCTGAACGTATGTTTTTTTGTAATGGGGGTGTCCTCTACTCTCCCTTACTTACACTGTCACTCACTCCGTGACCTCAATCCAAAACATATTCAGGACCTCTAAGATACAGTCTAACAAGCAGTGTTAAGGTCTAGTGAAAGAGTACATTGTAGTTCATCATGAATATATTAGCTGAGTAGCTCTGTACTCTGTTAAGTACGGCAATAAAACCATGGTTTTATCATGCTTGCAGTTTAGCAGAATAAACATGAAGCCTTCAATTTAGAAAATAATGGAGATCAAATACAGTAGCAGTTGCCATTGTAGCTGCATCCACAAGTCGCTTCTGTCATGTGGAACAGCTACCTTATTGTGCTCTCCTGCTTTATACTTACACTTTTTTTGTCCTTGTAATATCTGAGCATTAAATGATGTTAATGTCAGTAAGCTACTGAATGTTGTTACCAACCCCTGTTTCATGTGACTTAATCTGTTCTGTATGTAAGATAGGGGTTTTTTTTAGACATAATCTATTTGGGAGTAATACTATTTGTATTAGCAGATGTCTGGGAGATACTCTTTATACATACTTCTGTGTAAGACAGTGTCATGGTTTAACCCTAGCCAGCAGCTAAGGCCCAAGCAGCTGCTTGCTCACTCCCCCACCAGTGGGATTGGGGAGAGAATCAGAAGGGTAAAAGCCAGAAAACCCCTGGACTGAGACAAAGACAACTGTCTAATAGGGAAAGCAAAAGCTGTGCACACCAGCAAAGCAAAACAAGGAATGAATTCAGGGCTTCCCAGGGGCAGGCAGGTGTTCAGCCATCCCCAGGAGAGCAGAGCCCCATCATCTGTAATGGTGAATGGGAAGACAAACACCATCACTCCAACTGTCCCCCCTTCTTCCCCCAGTTTTATATACTGAGCATGATGTCATATGGTCTGGAATGTCCCTTTGGTCAGCTGGGGGCACCTGCCCTGGCTGTGTCACCTCCCAGCCTCCCATGCACTCCCAACTTCCTCTCCAGTGTGGCCGTACGAAAAGCAGAAAAGGTCTTGGCTCTGTGTAAGCCCTGCTCAGCAATAACAAAAACTTCTCTGTGTTATTAAATGTCTGTTCAGCACAAATCCAAAACATAGTTCTGTTCTAGCCACTGTGAAGAAAATAAACTCTAATCCAACTGAACACAGCACATACATTCCTAAGCCTAAAATTGTAAAACAAATTGCCACAAGAGCTGTAACCATACCGTGGCTCTCATGGCCCTGCCACTTCCACAATAAATGGACAGTAAGGAACAATATAGAGAAGTGGGAACACATCAGGATAGAAGTTAGCACTGTATAAACATACTTTTTCGCTCAGCCGGGCCCAAAGAGACCACAGTGTCAGCCAGGCAAGAGGCTGTGGTACAGTGCTGGTGCAGAAGTGCCTGATGCCCTCTGTCCGAGTCCATTAGCCTAATATATTTGCAGTGTTGAGTGGGTATTTCTGGGAAGGAAATCTGCATTGAAGGGCAGTAACACTGATTATAAGTTTTCATTGAGCCTTCCATAACCAAATTAAACAGTCTTCAGTGTTGGAGATAGTAAAGATAAAAGCTTTATGTTTATAAATAAAGAACCTGTCTTGTGCTTTTTGGAAGGTATTCATTGTCATTAGCATTTAAGAACATTGTCCTGTACGTTTAGTCTGTTAAGTAAGAGAGCACTGGGAGCAGAGAGGTGGAGCAGGCCAACAAGTGAAATTCTGTCTGTTTGGCTTCTCAAATAGCAGATCTCTTTAATGCAGTCCATATGTTCTGTTTTTCTTGCCTTTAAGTGGTAGAGTTTTCATACTGGGGGAAGTAATGACTTGCAAATAACTATTATTTTGCAATTCAGTACTAAGATGTATGTGTAGAGTTAGCTAGAAAGAACTCATTGCCTTTGCGCAGGGATATTGGGGATTTTTAGTTTTGGTTTGATTTCAGAGCTCATTTACTCAATGACACAATAACCCTCTTTGTACATACACTTCATGCATGAATGGAAGTGTGAACAGAACCAAAAGCAGGTGTTGTGTTACAGAGGGGAAACTTAAAACAATATTTATAGGCTATTCATTTATTATTTGAGTTATTTGAAGTTTTTCCATAAGATAGAAGTTGAAGTAGAAAACAGCGAAGTCCACCTTTATCTAGTGGATTGGTCTCAGCCTTGCTTCAAACTGCACAATTAAACAGATGTTCACAGGAGATTAATAGTTTCTTCTATTAATTTTTAGCTTATTTAAAGTCTGATTCTGCCCCTTTTGTAGTGCCTTATTCAAGCGTTAAAACAAACTGTGGGTACTCTCATAAGCTTCTGTGTAATGTAACTATTTGGCATGCAAAGTACTCCTCAGGACTGTGAAATTGGGTCCATTGGTGTTGTAGGAGAAGAATGACAGCTCACAGACTTGTGCTTGTAAATGTTAGTGATGGATAAGCATGACAAGCCAGTAAATGGATTTGATGTCTTTGCTTGTCCACTCCTAACTGTTGTGTATGGAAATACATGAGGTGGGTGGTACTTCAGTTTGTTCTTTCTTGTTTGTAACACCCCTTCAGCTTGTTCAGTGAATGTATGTGCCAGAGTGAACCTCTTCAGCCAATGACAATGTGGGAAATAGATAAGTAAAATTTTGCCTGATACATATGACTGCAACATGGATAGGAACTTCATTAGAACCATTTAACTCAACTAACAGCATCAATTCCTTTTTTCTTCCCCTCCCCCCGCCTTTTCTTTTCATGAAAAAGGATGTGTTTAAAGTGTTGGTTTGGCCAGAAATTCTACTAAAAATGATATTAGTTTATATATAATTTTGGAAATCAGATATGCAGAATTAAATTTTTGTGTAGGCTGGTTCAGGGGTGGCAAGGACACCTTTAAGAAAACAATAAATTAAGAATATTTCTCTTTCATGAATTAATGTTTAATTTTCAAGTGAAAAATTGTTTCATTATTGGTATGATGTCAGAGATGTGAGTTCCATGTAAAATTTACAGCCTGATAGAGGTAAAAAGGCCACCTGACACATGGATTTGTAAATTTGGTGTGTTAGGCAGGAATCATAAAGGAAAAAAACATAATGGAACCTTCTCTTGTCACTACCCGTTTGGTTTTCTGGTAGAAACAGTCGTTTTAAGATACAGCAAGGCTCAAGAGGGGATAAGCCATCTTTTCGAAGAAGTAGCTTTTAGATTCTGAGAAGTACACCTACTTTACTTAACGATGTGAAGAGAGGAATAATTCTCTATGTTTTATATAACTTCCCAGTATGACATTACATTTAAGGGATTGTTTGGAAAGCTGGTTAGGACTGTAGCACATTATTTTTTAAAATCCTGTTTCTATGTGCTCTGATTTCCATGACACTATTCTTTAGGGACAGCACATTTGTTATAGGAGGCTAAATTGTTTCCTTTTGCAAAGCCTTACAGGCTCTGAAACTCTCACTGGCTGCTGTCCAGAAAGAAAGATTTGTGGGTTCTGCCCAGTGTCTGCAAATGTGTGATGATATTTATATCCATTGAGTTGTTTTCACTGTAGCTAGATCTGGTAAAATGCTTGTGGCTTTACTGCAACTGGGAGACTTGTGGTAAAGACTGAGAACTTTGAAATTAAGTTTTGTGCTTGAAGAGATGTTCTGACTTCCACTGCATCCGTGATTTCTGGGTGGGAAGGAGGATCAGCCTAGGTACACATCAGCCTTCACAGAGAGGGGAAAAGTCAGCAAACCTTTAAAGAAAGAAGTAAAACTTCCTCTTCTTTTTTAAAGCACTGTTTAAGTGTGGACAAAAGCAGAATATTGTCTCAACTGTGACTTCAAAAGTGATTCACAGTTTTTTTATTGGTAGAGTCCTTAAAATCCTGTTCATTCTGCACAGCTGTAAGTAGTGTTGATTCAAAAGTCTTCCACATTAGGACTTCTGAAAGAAAAAGATGCCTTTTTTTTTCTTATATTTTCCTAAACTAGTGAGAACAAAAAGAAGGGCAGATGTTTCACTTCTATGTGCACTTTCATGTCTTCTTTCTCTTTTCCCCTTCAAGAAGCTTCCACTAAGAAGGAAAAAAGACCAGTGACAAAATCTCTTTGTTCTGGGAAGCATTTCGAAGCATAAAAACAATACCAATGTGATGCTTTTATAGAAAAAGTTTTGCTTAAATTGTTGATGATTCATTTGATCTTCTTTGGAAATATTTTCATGCTACTTACCACTTCCTCCAGATACAGCTTAATTGAATGGTTTTTTCAGATTTTTCCATATGGTGTTCCCTTTCCTTCCTTTCCCACTTGATAAATCATAAAGAAAGAATGGTCATGGCCCCTTGAAACTTTGCCACCTTTGAGTTTGAAAATCCCCAGTGTAATCGGTGGATAAGGGTAGTGTGCAGGCTTGACCTTGTTCCTGGCTTTGCCCTATGTTTTCTGTTGTAGTCTTAAATAATAGTAATGGTCAGTCCATCTGCAGGTTTCCTACTTTCTGAAACAAGACATATGGCTACCTTAATATCTCCTGATTTCCATTTTTATTTGAAGTTAATGAAGAGTGACATTGAGATCCTTAGAAAGATGTTTGTATATGGAAATAATTTTCTTCGAATATTTTCTTCTAACTTAACACTTTTCAAATGGATTTATGGCCTTAGGTCTAGAAATAAGTTGTATTGGATGAAGCATATGTAGCATAAGACTTACTGGCTTGGTTCAGTGTGTGTGACTGTAACTGGCTGAAGATCCAAGTACTAGTGAAAGGATGTGGTAAATTTTCCTTGGAGCTGGCAAAAGTTCCCGTATTTGGAACTTCTAAAAACAACTAGTTTGGTATACTGGAAAACATACTGCAGAGAAGACCGTGCTTTATTGGTAGAAAATTAGGCTGGTTTTTCCTGTAGGCCTCTCTGTGTACAGCTGGTGAAGTTATAAATGATAGTTATTCTAATTTGCCTTAATTTTGTCCGTTTTGTTGCATGTGGCCTACGGTACGACTGAAGCACTCGGTCTCATGCCAGTGAGAATGGTGACTGACATTTCCTTGTTTAGTTTCTCTTGTTGAGTGCAGAGTGAGACTTCCAAGGGTGTAGCTAAGAAAATACCACCCCCCCCCCCAAGATGAGAAGTTGCAAGCATCTGACAGTAGGGTGGAATAAAAAAGTTATCTTGATTGTGTAACTCCAGCCTTTGGCTGTGCAACCCTGAGAACACTGGAGCAACAGATGAATGCTGTGTGCTGTTGACTAGATAATGTTGTTTTTAGGCTGTGGACTGTAGACTGACTTTCACACAAGGCAATGGCGTGGGGCTTTCCCACACTCGCAACATCACTGGTTTTTCAGCCATGCAGAACGTGCTGTGTGCAGAAGGCAAATTACAGCTGGACTGGCCTCTGCTGAGGTTGGCCATCAGCTGGGCAAAGCCGCGCCTTGCCCCAGCAGCAGCGTCTGTCAGCACGGGCGCGCGCAGTGCCACGCAGTCATTTTGAAACATACACCACAGGCTTACAGCAGGGACTTTCTTTTAGCTGCAGATTTGTAACCTGCTCCTCTCCAGCCTGAGTTTCTGGGACATCCTCCTGCAGCAAGTGTGGCTGAGAGGGCATCTAGAGGAACTGGGAGCCTGACCTTATCTCACAAAGGGTTTCAAGTGGGCTTGGTCAGATGCATGACAGTGGTCAGATGTGTGGGTGCAGATGGACGCAACTGTGATTAACTCAGGGTGGTACCAGCAACACCTGGATATTTGTGCTTTAAGGCCCTCAGGCTGAGAGCTTGCTGAGGGGCTGCTCCAGAGCTCTGTGTGCACATGTGGTGTTTGCAGTGAGGCCTTTGGAGCCGCTGGTTTTGTTCAGCTCTGGAGCTAGAAGGGTTCTTTCTTCATTTACATTTTTCTTCATTCAGCCTTAGAAATAGCAGATACAAGTCATGAAACTTTGATGTAGAAATTGATTTAATTGAATTAAATCTCCTAGGAAGTTTGTCCTGCAGTTAATTACATTTTTCTGCCCGTTATTGCTAAAGAAAATGCTATCCAGAAATCAGTTGGTGCAAGTGAGGTCAGGCATATTCAGAAACACATGCCATTAACAGATTCTAAAGGGAATAGCTAGAGATGTCCTCCAGCATCCCTAGGTTCATGACTGTAGCTGGTAAGGAAGTTTAAGAGGAATAGCTCAGCCACCTTCTAAAGTATCGCATGCTCTCCTGCTGCCACTATCAGGGACAGGGTGCTGGATTAGATAAACCATTGCTCTGATCCAACTGTGAAGAGAAACAACTTCCTTATGCACAGCATGCAGTAGGCAGAATTGCATTGGAGCTCTCTGCATGAGTGTTCACTGGAGTCCTTTTGAAGCAGGACAGGTGTGTTGTCCATCTGTTCTTTTGGGTTGTACAGTGTAGGATGTGCAGCACAGTCTTGATTTGTGAATAGAGTTTATGGGCAGTAACATAACACAAGATATATTGGTGGTGTACAGATCTGGGTACTGGGCTGCTGTAAGGGTCGGTGTGGTGGGAGCAAGATCTACTACAGACATAAGTGGACCTGAGAGGGAAGAGTGAAGAGTCTGGTTGTAATCATTAGAGTGCTGTTTTGAAATAACAGTCCTAGATCCTGCTCAGACTGGTATTATGTGCAAATGGACATTTTTGTAATTAGCATCTATATATAAGCTGGTGTGTGTTCAAGAGGAGTAGAGGCCAGAGATGGACAGAAGGGCATAGAGAGTCTGGATTGCATCTCTAAGTCATATTTTGACTAGGAGAACATTTTCATTTCGAAGCAGGAATTGTAAGTTTGAATCCACCTAATGTAGGCACATGCTTGTGATCAGCTTCTGGAAAAGACATCTGCCTTCTGGGCTGTGCACAGGGATCAGTACCTGCTGCTGGATCGGGATTACTTGGCTGAGATCCACAGGGGATTAGTAGCAGCCTAAACAATCTACAAACCACATTGTCTCATTCTGGTTTTGTGTTAGATTTGAACACAGTGTCTGTGTCAATATGTGTTAGATATCTAATCCTATATTGTATTACAAGACAGCTATGGATATGAAGTATTGCTATACAGGTGCATAGCAAAAAAAATTTCCTGGTTGTTTCAGGGATTTATTTGGTTTTGACAGTTCTGATAGCAGTTAGTTTTAAGAATTTCTGTAGCTGTACCAGGAAAATGCAGACACTTCCTAGGAAACAGATAGGCCCACCTGAGGATTGGTGTTGAGCTACAGCCTTAATATGTTAAGTAGAAAGGATGTAATAATTTATGTGAACTAGATGCTTAGAAAATTTTCCTCTTCAAAACAGGAAGATCTAAAATCTAGAAGTGACCATCAATTTTTTTTAGTGCCTAGCAGAAAGTGTGATTAAAAAGTGACAAGGAAAACATTTCAACTGCTACTAAGTATTTCTTCTCCCTATTGGTTTCCAAAATTCCAGTCAAGCATTTATATCATGTGATATGATTAACTTTGAGAAACTGTTGAGAAGAGTATGTCAGCATGCCCAGTATAGCACTGCATTACATTTTAAATCCTGTTTCTCTAGAACCGCTCACATTGCTCAAAACCACTCTCTAGACCCAAATTCTGGCAGGGTTAACTTAATCCTCTGTCCTTCCATAGTAGATAGGAGTTGTCCAGTGCCCTAAATATCTGCTGGTCTCTCTCCACTGTTTATTTTTCGTCAATGCTTTTCTTCACCTTGATGCTCTGTTACCATGAGGCATTTGTTGTTTTGTTGCTTATTTTTTTTCATAAAAGCCAGCTGGTAAGCTTTACTCAGTTGCTTTTGGGCAGTTTTTTCTGAAGTAAATACAAATGATAAAATAAATCTCCAAAGTACAGTTCATTGTAGAAGAATAAATAATTTCTCTGTTGATAATTTTCGTTTTTTACACTCTTTTATTGTCTGTTGTCTCTTCTCCTAGGCTTTGTTATTTAAAGAAGCTCTGTAATTACTTTAAATCTTTCATCAATCTCTTCAGTCATTAAAACTCTTTTCTTTCTTTTAGAACTTTTTCCTGACAAGTTGTCACTATCCTTTTTGGAATAGCCGGGGGCTGGCTGTGCTCTCTGTTTGATGGCAGCTCCCTTTGGGCTACAGTCATTCTGAAGTGCCAGCATTGCTGGGTATCAGGTTGTGAATTTGCCAAATAATCCAGGAGAGAGTGAATGAGGGCTGGGACACTGTTTGGAAGAGCAAACTTCCAAAGAGTCTCCAAACTGCTCTTCCTCCTGGTTGGTAGGAAAGTATGGTGGGACAGTAGATCTTGGAATAGAGTTTTAGAGAGTACTACATGATTTAAAGTCAGTTTTTATGAAGAAGGGTGAAGCCAAGGCCCAGACTAGTTGCTGTGGTTAAAGTTTTTATTTTAGGGTTTTTTTACACAGATTGTTGTTCAAGTTGCTGAATTTTCTTTACTTATATTTTCCTTGCTGTAAAAGAGATGGCTTTTGGAGTTTTGTGATGAGCAGTTGGGAAACATGCATGCTCTTGAAAAGCAGCTTTCTTCTAACATCAGGTGTTGCTATACTTCAGTGACATTATAGAACTTACATTTACTCTCAAGAGTAAACATCTTTTAACATCCAGGTGTTAAAAAATACAAAATGTCTATTTATTTTAGGTTGTAATTCCATAATGTCTTTGCACAGTTTTACTGGAAAAATCAGTCCCATTCTCTCTCTTCACAGGGTGCTCATGTTTTCTTTGCCTTCAAGAGAATAGTGCTGTTGATCTTCCATTTGACATCAGCATCACATTACACTCATGTAAAATGTTAGCAGAACTCCAACCTACAGGGAGCCTATGGAACTAGGTTGTATAATTTTCTTTTTTTGAATGAAAGACTTTTAGAAATTAAGATATCAGTATAACAGCTCTTGGCATGCTGTGTGTTTTAATCCAAAGACGTTTCCTTAACTACTACTTGAGCAACTTCAGATACTAAAATAGTTTTTGAAAGTGCTCTCTCTTTCCATCTGGTGACAGTGATTTACCCTGGACTTACTCTGTTTGTAAGAACCACAGATAACATCTGTGGTTTGTTAAAATTGAGAAATACCCATCCTTAATTCATGCACATATGCTTTAAGGGATATACAAGCCCCACAGAACAGGGCAGACAGCAGAGAACAGTTCAGTGACCTTCCTCTACCCTTCTTTCACAGAGCACTGCTGGATGTGTGTATTGGCAGAGATTCAACAGCTTGGTCTTGCTGGGGTTTTGTTTTTAGTGAGGTTTTCTGGGTTGTTTTGGTGGGGTTTTTTCCCCCTGTTCTTCAGAACCCTGCCAAGTTTTATGATATCTGTGTTGCTTTATCCACTGGTTTGAAATTGTATAGCAACTAAGTCTGATGACTTCAGAAAAGCTGTTATGTGTCATAACAAACTGAGGTGTGTAGCATTCCTGTATAAGTTGCTTTTTAAAATGTCTAGGCTCATGGCTGACTGATCAGTCATTAAATCTTCTAATCTTGCCCAGTGAGATTTGGAGAAACTAGAAACTATTTTTGCAAGCAGAAAAAAACCCCAGTGCAGATGTGAATGCTATTTTTTCTTTATTGAAATCAGACAAATATATTATCTCTCAGGACATTAGCAATATATTTTTTCACCTCTCCTTTGGAATTAATAGCTTCAAAAGAAAAGCTACTGCTTTTGAAGCATGTGATCTTAACAGATTGATTCTCTGATGAGTTTTCTTTCTTTTATTAATCTCTTATAGATTTAGTTGGATTAATATTTTTGTCTGGATACTTAGTGTTTCAGTGTAAGTTTTGGTTTGTGAAAGGAAAGCTATGGAGAACTCACAAAATTATTTGTCTAAATTCTTTATTGCAAAATTATAAGATACTGAGCAAGTTCTTAAAAGTAAATAAATGTTATTTTAATATACATTCCCTGAAATGGGAAACAGAGTATTATCCAGCTTGCCTTTGTGTAATTCCTTTGATGCTATTTGTGCAAACAAGAGTTAGGTTTGCTTTTGTTGTTCAGATACAGCTGAAATATGATTTTAAATTGCTCAGTGAGTTAGTATATTGAATTAAAAATATCAAATGGTGCCATTTCTCAATATGACTCTATGCTAAATTGTGATCCTTGAAATAAAAGGAACATAAGGTAGCACCATGAAAATGTACCTGGGGGGTCCTGCTTGGTGACAAATTAAAATGAGTCAGCAGTGCCCTGGCAGCCAGGAGGGCCACCTGTGTCCTGGGGGGCATCAGGCACAGCATGGCCAGCCGGGCAAGGGAGGGGATTGTCATGCTCTGCTCTGCACTGGGGCAGCCTCACCTTGAGTCCTGTGTGGAGTTTTGGGCACCACAAGGTAAAAAAAGCATTAAGCAATTACAGAGTGTCCAAAGAAGGGCCACGAGGATGGTGAAGGGTCTGGAGGGGAGGCCACATGAGGAGTGGCTGAGATCACTTGGTCTATTCAGCTTGGAGGAGACTGAGGGGAGACCTCATTGTGGTCTTCAGCATTCTCATGAGGGGAAGCATCAGAGCAGGTGCTGATCTCTCCTTTCTAGTGACAGGGCCTGAGGGAATGGCCTGAAGCTGTGTCAGGAGAGGTTTAGGAAAAGATTCTTCACCCAGAGGGTGTTGGGGCACTGGAACAGGCTCCCCAGGGAAGTGGTCACAGCACCAAGCCTGACAGAGTTCAAGAAGTGGTTGGACAATTCTCTTGGGCACAGGGTGTGGTTGTTGGTGTGTCCTGTGTAGTTCCAAGAATTGGACTTCGATGATCCTTCTGGGTTCCTTCCAGCCCAGGATATTCTATGACTCTGATATCCAGTTCTGAACACCTTTTTAACTTTGAGTTCAGAATGAAAACATTCTGGGTTGTTAGGCAAAAGCAAGTCTGCCTTCACCTTATGGCTTCCTTTAAAGGTATTTGTGCTTGAAAATCTGCATGTATTAAATGTGAAACAATGTGTATGCTGTAGTGTTTGGCTCTTTTTCAGTGGGGTAACCTTTGAAACATAATTCCTCAATGCAGCAAACCTGCTGTTAAGCATTGTTGTTCATCTATTAATAAAATTTTATAAAAAAACCCTTTCACTTTTCACAGCTCTTATTAGAACTAATTTAAGGCTCACAGCAGTGTCCTAGCTTGTGTCCTGCATGTTCACTCACCCCTCTTTTGAGCCTGTTAGGCTAAGATGAAATTTTTTTTCTGCTAATAACTATATATAATGTCAGTTTAAGAATTTAGGTTCACATCTACCCAGAAAAAGAAATCAATGCTATAAATTTCATGTGTCCGTTGAGGCTTCAGAGCTGATATTCACAGGAGGGTGAATTATCAGAATGGAGATGGTAAAGTCACTGATTGTCCCAAGAGCTGAAATCTCTGCTTTCTTTACCTCTAACAGAATGACAGACCCAGAGGCATTGCAAACTTTCCCTCTCTCTTATACAAACTTGCTTTTATCGACTTTTGAAATTGTGACCAGCTCTGTAGGAGGGCGAGGTTTAGTCTTCAGTTTTGTTTGGTCCTTTGCCTGCTGAAAGCTGCTAACAAGAGCAGTGGTTGGTGCCAGTCGCAGTGTTTTGTTTTCTTTTTCTGTGATCCCAAGAAATGTCTAGTACAAACCAGACCATGACCACCCACTCATTTCACATGAGCTATGGATCACTTGCCAGATTACAAAGGCTAAGGAACATAAGATTTAATACAGCAGATCTCTGTCTTATTCTGTTTAGCTCAGAATAAGGCACCACCTCCTCTCTTGCCTTACTCACCCTGTCCTTGCAGTCAAGGGGTAAGTAGACAAATACTCCCATGACAACTGTGGCAACTGTGTATATTCTAGGTATGAGATTTTGTTGTCCTTATCTGAGTTTGCATAAATATGGTGTTAGTTTTGGTTAATCATCTCTTTCCTAAAGGAACACTGTATTATAATGTTATGTCATAATGCTGGCCCAGGCTGAGTCCTAGCAAATAAAAATCCCCCAAAAAACCTTTTCAGGCCTCCAGTGAAGGGACATATTTCTGCTGCTGTATAAAAACTCTATTGAAAAAGGAGGGTTTAAGTAATGCATTTTGAGAGTTTGCCACACATGTGACTTTGTTAGTGATAATATACGAATGGGAATTGACTACAAATACATACAAATTCATCAAAGTACATCTTCTGTTCAAGGTGAACAAAATGCCTAAAGTAGGGCTGAAATCTTGCTGGATAAGATCATTTCAGTAGATGATAATGCTGATCCAGGAAGACTCACATTTTGAATTCAGTTACTTTTAACATATGGTCAAAGTCCATACTTTAGGTCTCTTTGAATCATGCTCTCTGGCAAGACCTTTTTGCTTTGCATCTAGAAAATACAGAGAAGCAGAGTTAACACAAGCCTGGTGCATTATAAACCTTATACATTTCAGTCACTGATTTTTGCAGTTCACATTTCTTAGGGGAGAGTTGAGTATGTCTTTCTAAACTCCTGATGCTTGCCAAAAATAGATGAAAAGAAGGGAAATTCTGAAATTATTTCAAATAATAATTTCTTCTACTATTACAGTTGTCTTAACTGTTGTAAGTGAAGGATTTTAATTTGTTGGAAGAATTGAAAGAAAGAGCAGTATGTGTGATAAGCTCACAATGACCTGAGTTTTTTGTCTGGAGGCTCTCTGTAAAGAACAGTATGTCCCTTTTCCTTACCTGTGTGGCAGCTTCAGAGTTGCTAACACTGTTGAGATGTCTGTGTCCTAGTGATAATGTAGAGTGTTATGAACTTGAAAGCAAAGCTCTGACATGTTTCCCAAAGGCGGAGGTGGAATGTGTGGCACATTCACGTGGGAGTTTTTGCTGGTCTAACTTGCCTTACAAAAAGGCTGTTTGATAATTATAGTTGCTGTGCTAGTCTCATCATCACTTCTACACAGAAGGAACTTGAGTGATGTCCTCTGGAGCTGTTTAAAATGCAGATAAAATTTGAAATATCTTTGCCTAATAGGAATAGTTACAGTAGAAGTGCCTTTAATTAGTTGAGAGCACTGTTGCAGTTAATGAACCTGTAACTGGTGTTGAATCCAGCCAAGCTTGGAAGCAATCCCCTACTTTGCTTTGGGGGAGGGAACCCCCAGTAAAAGGTGACATCAGCTACATAGCTACTGCTTCTTGTAAGTGTTGCCTTTGCTAAGCTCATCTAACATGATCTAAAGCTGGCTTTCGTTTGTGTCAGGAAGGATTGCATGAAACTCAACAGAGGTTGCAAGATACGCAGGACACCTTGCAACTTCTCCTATGTGTCTTATGTGCGTTCGCAGAGAAAAATTTGAAAAGGACTACAGGGACTCATGTCACTGTGCTCTCCCAAATACAGAGTGTAAGTCATGTATGCGTGTCCCTGGATCCAAGCATTAGCGAGGAGAGCAGATGGGATTGTGCTTTGCTGAATTTAAGGTCATCTTGGAAGAAGGGAATTTCCTCGCTGTTGATTCTGTGTCAGGAGCTTGTGAGGGAAGTCAGAGTCAATAAAACAGGGCAGAATTCACCCTTCTAGGTCCTCTGCACTGCTCGAAATCACAGCATAATTTGAGGTGATGAAAAGTGCCAGGAGGTCCTACATTATAAATTCAGCCTTTCTTAAAGTCTCTAAGCAGACTCTTTCATCAGGGTCGGCTGTTACAGAGAAAGATTTAAGGCCTGGTTTAAGTAAAATGATCACCACTGATTTTTTCCTGTCAGTAGGTGACCTCCTAAAGTCATTGAGTATCTCTTTCTTTAGGTGTGATCACAGTGTCCAGTGTTATGGGTGGTAGGTTCCATACTCCAGAACATATACTGATATTCCCAATCTCCTTTTGAGTCTGGGTTTCTCCACCTTTTGTGAGGCTGTGAAGGGTGATCCTGTAGTGTCTTCAGGAGATACTATTTGGGATTTCGTTAAGGTGATGATCCCTGGCCATTTCAAATGTAATTGTAAGGAGATTTGCTACGTAAACAGGACTATTGTAACTCTAACTTAATTGGAAGGGTGCAAGGAGGAAGAATGAGTGGACAAGAAAAACATTTCATTTTCCCAAGTTTAAATTAAGAGTCTTATCAGTGGCTGTTCACTCAGCCAAAACATAGTAAACTATACTGCTCTGGTTATTGCCAGGTGATAGGTGCCCCGAAATTACAGTCATCTAGTTGTTCTTTCATGTGTGTGAAATTTGTTCTACATATTACAAACATCATCAGAAGTTACAAACACCATCATTTATTCAGCAACTGAGGATTTAATGTTTACAGAGGAAGAATTTGGCCAGAGGTAGTTTAGCAGCTCTGTGATAAGGTAGCATGGAAAAAAAATATTTTGCCCTGTCCCTGCTGTAAATAATCTCTGTGGTGAAGCTCTCATTGTCTAAGACTATAATGGCAGCATTTGGAAACAGTACCTTTTGTCTAAAAGTGGAAGAAATTCCCTGTATAAATTATAGATGTGTTTATACATATAAAAATGGTTTTTAACTTTAATATGTATATTTAAAAATAGATAAATATGCAAAAGATAGAATGAGGGGAATTTTAAGTAAGAGTTCAGAGCACTGCAAGCTTATTATTGTAGCAAAGAGAATGTTTTTTTGAGGGAAGAAATTATTTTGAGTTTTATTTACTTGTGCCTAAGTGTGCTTCTTTGTTTCATACATGTTTTCACAGAAGAGTAGCTGAATGCCAAGCCTCAAAACTGTTGACTTTGTCTCTTTCTTTTCCCATTAAATAATGCAATGCTCCATAGCACCTTTGCAGTTTAAGACACAGAAACTAAGTGTAAAATCTATCATCATTTGAGTGCCACATCTCTCTTAGAGCATTCATACTTAGAAGACTGCCATGTGATTTGCATGGATGAGCACTAGAATGATGACTAGCATCCTTTTTTTTTCCTGATACTGGCTATCTCTGTGCTTTAATTACCTTGAGGCTCCAGCAGGCACAGGAGTCAAGTACCAGCACCCTCCCTAGCTGCTTATATTGTCTTTTTAGCTGGGCAGTAGAGTCTGGTGCAGGGTGCCGCTGTATGGCAGTAAATGTAAATGTGTCTCATTTACAGCATTCTCCTGCTATTTTCTTCCACACCATGTCAGTATCTAAGGCTGCAGGTAGATGTGGATTTGCTTTGAAACCTGATGAGATGTGCCGTGTGTTAGCTTGGTCCTGGCATTGCACTAACATGTTTTCCATTCTGCTTGGACCGCAGGCACAGCAGGATTGTGTTCGCCTACAAAAGGTCATAGAGCTGTGTCCTGTAGATCTTTTGGGCTGAATGTAGCATCAGAGATAAATAGCCATTGTCTGTGTGTCTACTGTTCTTACCACAATGTTGAGAGAGAAATAGCAAAGCACCCCAGTATTATCAGTCTGTGGAAAGCCCTAGCTTTACAAATGGTGCAATCCTTGCTTTACAGAGACTTGACTTATGGCAATTTTCTTGCAACTTTTAAACCTCTTCATTTTGGTTAATCATTTTTGTGTCTTGACTTATTCAATCTCAAGGAAATAGCTTGAGGTCCTGGCTGCATTGCACTATGTATCAGGTAAACTGGATAAGCTGGCTTGTTGTTGATGTGTAGAGGAATGGGAGCACTGCCAGAAGTATCTAAGCATGTTGGGTTGAGATGTTGGCAGACTGTTGCCAGGGGCTACTGTGGATCAGCCACTATTCAAAACAGGATGTTAATGTAAAGTCTTTTTATATGTATTATGAAATGTTTGTTTTCACATTTTTCAGGCCCTACAACATGTATTTATTAATAGGTTACTGCATTTACACTTTCTTTAATGAAAAGTGCATAATGTATAGGTTATGTAGCTACGCCACCTCAGGCTGTGATTTTTGTCACAATTTGCAAATGAAGCAAGGTTGAGTCTGGACAGTAATTGGATGGGCAATTGCTGCCCTGTGAAGGGTGGGTGTGTGGGTAACAAACCTGTACTCGGGGGCTGTTGCTGGCAGTTTTTGGTTAGAGGTGTTCTTCCCTCTGAGTCAGGTCTGAGCCCGTGTCCTGGAGTAAAAGATTACTGCTGGAAAGGGTACGTGATGGATGAGATGCAAACCCATGGTTTCAACATGTTGTGCTCACCAAGGTTCCCAGTGTTCTTTGCATAGAGACCCAGGTGTTCCAAATAAATCCTGAAAGACCATCCCTGTTTCCTTCCCTAAAATTATCTTCAGATTTGACTTGACAGAAGGACTTTTGCTTTTCCTTTCAAATGCATTACACTGTATTGTAGTTTAATGACTCAGTCACAGCAATGCATGAAGTTAAGCAGCAGTAAAAATAATTTATTGACAGTGTATGGTAGTTGATACAGCAAAATGCAGTTTTTCAGTGTATGAGAAATTATTCAGTAAATCCTACATGGTCTTTGGATAGTTTTTAATGCGTTGGACAACAGCACTTCTGCTGCTCCATCTTCATTAGGATCTCTTAGTGTATATATGAAAGAATTAATGAACTGATGGGTAAGAGATCTTAAGAGAAGCATTTCTTCTGGAGTTTGAAGCTAAATCAAAGGGAAGGTGGGAGAATCATGATTTTCTTCCTGCTGCAGCTGTGTTATGGATTATTTTATTAAACTCAGTAATGGACAGTTGGATTGGATTTTGTCTTTCTTCTGGTGGTCATTTATTAACATGCAGTTGAATGAGGTGAGGGCTGTGTCAAAAATGCCTTTGCTGTAAGAGTCTGTCATGTGTAATATGACAATTTTATTATTCTGCAATATTAAATGCAAGAAAATAAACATTTTAAGTCTCTGTAGGGAGGATGCACAGTCCACCACAATACAGCTTGAGATGTCATCTGCTTGCCCTCTCTTTTTGTGCACTGTCCAGGTGTGTTTCCTTACAAAACTGAAGTGCCAAGTGTGATTAAAAAGAGGTCGAAGAACAAATTAATCAAATCATAGGGTGTGGCCTTGGTAGTACATCTTGTTTCATCAATAGATAATCTGGCTGCAGTGGAAAAGTACTTAATTATCTACCTTGTTGAAAGGGACAAGAATTATATGAACAGGGCACTGCAAGGAATAACATTCCTTATGGAAATTCCTATGGGAAAATACCTTATGGGGCGAAAAATGGAATTCATCATGTTAGAATGCAATAGCTGGAAGAAATGCTAGTTGGCTTCCATCTGTGGCACAAACAAGGGAATTAGCTTACTGTAAAAAGTAAAACATCTGCATAAATCCTTAATGTAACAACTGCATATACACAAAGGATAACAAGATTCAGGAGCAGAAAAAAATACTGAGTTGAATTTACACAGGATGACCTTCCGTTTTAGTACAGAAAACAACTCTGAAACCAGAGCTAGTAAAAACACTTTTTTAAAAAACTTGATTTTTATGCATGAATGTGCTATTTTGCAGGTTTATTTAGTGTTCATTACAAGGGAAAGACAGACTAAGATCTGTACTAGGAACTAGATGTGCTACAGGTTTTTGTTGCTTTTGTCTAAGTCTCTTTTTTCATTCTGCTTCAAAAAATAGAGCTAATAATGCTTAGCATATATAAATTATTTTACACATGGAGAGGTGAAAGTGGATGGGTTTATATAAATACATCAAGGTCTGGTTAAAGTCTCCTTCCCATGATATGCAAATTAAACATAGAATTTCACTTGTAAATGAAAAGCAGTAATTAATATTGCAACTCTGCTCACTGGGCTGAGCAATGAGACAAATCTACTTGAAATTAGGTAAGCAAGAGACAAAACTGCTGCTGAGCTTGATGCCTCAGGTTTTAGCTTTTACATTTTTTGGATTCTTGTGCTGCTTTAGTGTGTAGTTCTGAGCTTCATTACCTACTGCCTTCTCAGAGTAGGTAGACAAAACAGTTCCTTCTCTAGCTGGGGACCAAGGACAAATGATCCAAATCTCAGGCCCAAGAGCATAAAAAACGGCAGAATGAAGAGAGAAAAACAAGAAAGATGGGACTTCATAACCTAAAGCTATAATTGGACAATTAACTCCAACATGCGAATGGACCAGAACTTATAAAAGTGAGAGACCCCGTGACCAGTCGTCCATTTTGTGACCATTTTGGTTCATCTTGGGTGTAGCCCTGGCTGGGCTCTCGTACTGCCCAAGGTGTATCCATTGAGGCCTTCTAATAAATACCTACTTTATTCTTCAGCTCTGTCTAGCCTCTGTTCTAGGTCAGCCTTCACAAGGCATCACGCTCATCTAACTTGGCCAACAAGTCCTTACCCCCTTTCCCACCCCAGTGGAATGAGCACAGCTGTGTGGGGTTCCCTGCAGCAGGTGAGATGCTCTTTCGTTCAGGGGCTGCTGGAGCACCTCCCTGAGAAGAGCCAGCAGAGGAATGCAGAGCTGTTGTCTGGAGAAATAGTTCCTGTACTTGACCAGGGGCCAAAACAAAAATTGCTGGAAGGCTTCATTTGAAAGAGTGTGAGGCTACCATGCAGGTGCTGCTTGCAAACAGGTGTTGTACTCCTGTCTAATGTATAACAGGCAATAGGATATCAAAGGGATGAAGAGCCTAAAGGAACAGCTGAATATTCATTGTAAATGGCAGTGGACATCTGCCAAAGCAGAGCATGCTTTTAGTAGTGCTCCAAATGAAGAATAGACCAAGTAGATATGTTTCATACAAAGAGTGGTTAACCCTGCTGTATTGTGATCCCCCTCTGGTCTCATAAGCTAAGCAAGTTTAGTCCAATCAGTTTGGATGAGAGGCAACTCTCTTGTCCCGTTACTATGAGGAACCCTTTGTAGGAGAGAGTAGGGATGTGTTGCATGGATATTTGTTTTGTGTTTTGTGGAGTCAGAGTGTTTCTTTNTCAGAGTGTTTTTTTTTTTTTTTTTCTTTTTTTTTTTTTTTTTTTTTTTTTTTTTTTTGTCCTGCAGTTTAGGTTACATCTAGAGTTTTATCTTTCATTAATTACAATAATTAAAAATCCAAAGGCATTTTTCAAGTGAGTGGATCATCTTTCAGCAAGTAACTCTGCTATTCCTGACTTCCCTCTGCTGTTCTTTTCGGTGTCCCATCTTTTTTCCATCCTTTCCCCAAACTCTTTCTATACTACTGCTACCTGCCTGCACTGTGGACAAGTATTTAAGCACGTGCAAAGCAGTGGGCAGCATAAGGACAGCATATGATGTAGCCCCTCTAGTTCTGTGAAAAGGTGTTGTGCATGGCCAGATATGAGGGGATGGCACTTGTTGATATCCCAAAAGTAAGTGGTGAGTGCTGCTGGCTGGGATGGCCACCTTCTTGTCATTTGCTTTTTGGAACAGGACTTTGTCAAGTTTGCTAAACCATCAGCTGTATTACTGATAGAACTGAAGGTGTAAGAGGAGTCACCTTTTCAATACCACTTCCTCTAGTTTCTCCCCCACTCAGACAGTGAGTGTAAACTGGTCAATTTCAGTATTTCATTTAACCTGTTCTTTGATTTGATACAGTAATCCAGCAGTTGGATTAGGATTGCAGTTTTCAGACTAGAAGGCTTTTAGACAATTATTCTTGTGTGAATTTTATGACATTCATGAAAATACTTTTTTTTATGAGGTTTTCTAATTCTTTCCTTCCATATGTTTTTTTTCTCTTTTTTTTTTTTAAAGCATATTTTGGGTCACATTCTTGAGAAATCAAAGAACGGAAAGGGTCTATTAATGGTTCATAATTAATAAGCAGTTTTTCTCCAGTGAGGAAGTAGCTCCCTTTTTTACTAGTTTTTTTTTAATTGAAAATATTCAGATTTGAATATCTAGTATGTCCATAAATGCAACAGCAGGTGGCAGAATAACTTCACTAGAAGTTGATTATTTGGCATGCTCAACTTTCTTTCAATGAACTTAGAGAGAAAAACAGATGCCTCCATGTGAGATGTGACCAATTGCTATTCTAAATAGCTGTCTTAACAGAATGTAACAGGCAATTCCCAAACACATGGAATTGTGTGCTACAGGGTTTTCTTCAGTTTTTAATCTGATTGTTTGCTTTTTATTTCTATAGAATAGTTAAATGCTTATTAAACAGAAAGTTTCTGAAGAGATTGTAAGTGGTGCCTTGCTGTTGCAGAACAAGCAGTGTGTTAGTCACCAGCTGAAGTGTAGCAAATGCTATTTCCAGCAAAAGCGATCTGTGTAAATATTATATAGATATAATCCTTTCCTGTTAGAGAAAAGCATCTATGTAGACATATTGCCATGAAGTGCATTGTTCTGATGAGCAGTTTTGCTGTAATCTTTGAAGAAATAAGCTCCCTGGGAAATTACTAGTAAATCTTGACCAGTGTTGTTCAACAATCAAAGCCTAAAGACTGTGTGAAAGATGTATCTTGTGGGTTGGAGAATGGGGAGGGTGCAGCTGTGAATTGCATTTAATATCTCATGGTTTGTTTAGCAGCTCCTTGGCTTTCTCATCTGCATCTCCCTGGGAAAAAGTTACAGCATTCAAAATTCTGAACACCTTCAGACAATACAATTTAAAATAGATAGGACAAATAGACAGCCTATTAGGTAACGGCTTCCTTCACCTTTCTCAAGCAGGATGATAGTTTGAGGTATACATTGGGCTGTAGCCAGTTCTTCAGTCATAGCTGGCTGGTCTAAACTTTTGAGAACTACCAGGACCAGAAACAAGGATGTAATGAAATGGTATTTTCCCACATTTAGGAATGGAAAAGAGACTAACATAAGGGCAGTTATGATTTTTGTTCTTCTTTGAATGTCTGAAATCATAGCGGTGGTGGGATGTTATTCTCTTATTTTTGGCCCTGACATGACCTCTGCATTAGAGTAGACTCTTATCCTGTAATTCTACAAACATTCTGTGCACACAGTAACACAGCATGGCAGCTGAAAGGAGCCATCCCATTCTCCTTCCATCCAGGCTGGGCAACTGCATCAGTTTTGGCCTGTTCAGTGTAAGTCCACAGAAACGTCTTCCTGCATGAAATGGCAGCAGTTCAGGGATGGAAATGAGATACAGGAGAGGGCAGAGTAGCTTCTCATTTCAGTCTCATCTTACTCCATTTAAAACATATGTAAACATATGTGAAAATACAGTCTCGTATAGTGGTTGTTCTGTGTAGAAAAGATACTAGAAGTCATAGAAATTAGAGTTGTGGGGGTTTTTCCCATAATGGGTACCAATAAAGATGTCCCCAAGGGAGCACAGGAGCAGTAGTTGTGCCAATACTATGTTTTCTTATTTTAAAAACATGTCTAAAATGGTTTTATGAAAAAAAAATTCTATTCAGATTGCATTTGACATTATCTTCAATGGCTAAAAATGGCCATTATTATACAGAGCATCTATTGAAATGTGAGATGTTCTCCTGTAATAATACATTATGCCAATCAACATTCTGAAGGAGAAGGAAAACAATTCCCAGGTATCTCAGCCCAGCTGACCTCACATTGCACATTTGGTGCATCAAATGGTGAGTTTGTGGAGATCCAGGAAGGCCTGAGAACAAGGGAGATGCAGGTGGGGGCTTTATGCCAATGCTTATGAGAGAATTTTATTTTGTGTTGTGAAAAAAGTAATGGTATGGAGCATAAGTGTACAAATGGGCAAAAATGCGGTGCCTATATGGAGTGAGAAGAGGAACTTGGGTGTGTTTGTGTGTGATGTGATGCTGCTGTTTTACAGTAGAATTTGAAGGAGTTCATCTACTTAAATGTGAGCTTTGCCACTTTTTTTCCTCCCCCAGGCTACCCTGTTGATGCATTTCTCTTTAATTTTAGTATCTTTTTTGATCCCCAGATTCCTGGAAATGTCTCATCTCAGTTACTTGAAAATAGCTGTGGAATCAGGATAAGTATTTGTGTGCAATTTTTCATTGAGAACTTCTTTAACACAATCATATTGCTTCTGTAAGTGCAATTCTCTTTTTTCTTGCCAGCAGATTCTTTGGCAAGAAGAATCAGGAATTTGTTTGATTTTGTCTTCATTGATTTGCTTTTTCAGTTCATCACAGCTCCCTAGACTTTATTCTTATATATTGGCTGGTATAGTTTATTTTTGTCTCAATCAGCTGTATTAGTCTGAATGTTCATTTTCTAAGGTCTAGTTGTTTATCAAAAATGTTGTTTAAATCTTTACCTCTATCTATTCTTAGGGCTGTCTGTGTTTTCTGAGATATAGTCCTTCTGTAAAAACTACAGGTTTTTAAAATAACTTTTGAGCTGAAATGCTTTTAACTTCATCTCTCTTTTCTGAATTTATCATTGCTAGGCTAGCATCTGAAGTTTTCAGTTTTGGGGGTACTGGTGTCAGATAATTTGTGATATTTCCTGATAATGCCAGGTATCTCTGAAATGCTCAGTGCTGACCATTGATTAAAGTTTGTCAATGAAGCAATTAAAAGCAATAATCTTAATAGACTTCCTTGTCTTAATTGTTAGTAGGAGTATTGGTGTTATTAGTCTCAACTTTTATGCTCGTTATCCTTCTCCTGAAGTATGGAGGAGAAATACAACTCTCTGTGTAACCTCATTTTATTTTCATGGCTTGGGTTTGTCTTTAGGAAGATTCAGCAATATAGTACATTCTCTGCTCTTTGTTCAGTGCAGTATTACTGTGATCTACTCAAAACCTACTTTCTCCTCTGTAGCCAGATACTGATTTTGTTCCATAGCCTTTTTCTTAAGCATAAAAACTTGCCTAAATCTTGTTCTGGCTACATCCTCTAATTTGACACCATTTCCATTAAGCTCTTAATAGTGATATGGTAAATGTATATGTATTTTTAAAAGTGCATATTTCAAGAATTTACTTGGTAAAACTTTGTTGAAAACACCTTGTTTCTGTAATCTCTGTCCATCTTCCAGTTCTGCTATAATGCTTTTTTTCTTTGATGTACTAATTCTTATGGCTGCAATTCCAGAGTGTAGTAGCCAGGATGGCTGCAATTTACACTTGCAAGAACACACAGCCACTGCCTCATACAGCAATTTGTCTTTAAATAACTTTTTTGTATTCCAGTATTAAATAAAATACTACAAATACTGCCAATTTTTTGCATCAATGTCTGATTGAATTCTTTGATATCAACTCAGGAAAGCACTTAAACATATTTTAATTAGTGTTTTAAGTATATACCTTAAATTGAGTACATGCTTAAGTGGTACCTTGAGTAGGAATTTTTGTTCAGATTGTTCTTTGGTTGTTTTCTCTCTTCCCTTTGATGTTTTGTTTTCTAGAAATACATGTGAATTCTGCACTATTAACTTGTTCTGGGCCCAGCATTTTATACTATCTCCAATGAACTGAGAAGAAATTTTAGAAGAGTTAATTAGACACTTCCCTTACAGTCTTCTGCTGCTTTTAGTGAACTTCTCAACTTTCTCTTTCAAAACAGAAAAACTGTCTTTGTGTTTCTGAAGGGAGGTAGGCTTTGTCTGGTTTAGAGAGATCTGCAAATGCTTTACTGACTTCTCATTTGTAATTAAAAGAAGTCTTCCAATCCTGATTGTGGGTTCTAAAGTGTTTTGTCTTTGTTTCGATAATATTTCTAAAACAAGTGAAGTAAAAAGAATGGTTGATGGGAAACAAAGTCCGTAAGGGCTCAAAAGATAGTTTCAGGACTGTATGCATGCAAAACCATGATGCTCAGCTGGGAGCAGAAGGAAAGGAAGACAAATACATCCCTTTTGGATTATAGCTCTTGGAGCATTTATTACAATTTCCTGATCAATGATTTTCCTGGAAGTGTTAAACTTGGTTTGATCCAACAGCACAGAAATACTTGTGAAAATTAAAAAGCCTTCTTATTTTGCATATCAGCTTGTTCCAGTATCTTCAGTGTCCAGTCTTAGGCAAGTAAAATACCATTGGGAGTGGAGATGTGCAAAATTTCTGCAAAGATGTGATTTATCTGAGTCTTCCCCAACATGTCTTTTTTTTCCTGACTTGAAACCCCTTAACTTCAAGGAAAACTTGGGACATGCAGGATGTCTTAGCTGCTAACTTACAAATAAATACACTGTGTGCCAGACTTCATAGTGCATGTTCAATGTCCTAGACATGTCAGATTTGCTTTTATATACTGTATAACACATATTCTTACTTCTTGCTTATTAAGGGTGATTTGTTGGCCTATTGATGATCTCAGATAGTATTGCTTCCTCTCTGTTCAGCCCCATGTCCACTGTTCTCCTTGGTCAACTGAAAGTGTTAAGATAGGCCTGTATTACCATAATTTCAATGTATCTATAAGATATTTACATAGTATTAATGCACTCTTCATTATCCATTTGGTTATAAGAATTATCTCTCAATGTTCATTCAGTTGCAATAATAATGAACAAAAAAAAGGTGAATCAAAATCAAGCCTATCTTTGTGAAACACTGATGTAAACTGCAACAGTGTACATATAAAGCCACTTGGTTTTTTGCCAGTCTGAAGTTTCTTTTTTAAAGCTATTTGACACTGAGAATTGTCATATGGCCTCAAATAGAGAATTATTTCCGAGTACACAGCTACCAAAGTCCCAGGTAAGATATCATTATCCTTGGGTGGTGAATAAACCAAATCAGAAAAGTGTAGAACTAATTATTTAGTCAGATTCATCATTCTTCCTGTCATGTGAAAATACTATTCAAAAAGTTCTTTTTGAAGATTTAAATAAGAGTATATTAAGACCAGTCTTCTGCCTGGTCTTTTTAGTAAATGAATGTGTTATTCTCCTTTCCTGCACAACCACATAGTCCCAAATATGATACTGTTAGACAACAATCTGAACAATTTTGGGCAGTCTGGCTCTGAACTTTTTGCTCTGAAGATTTGAATTTTAAAGCTATCTGCTAAAATGCCTTCCTTCAGCATATTTTTTCACTTTCTAACAAACACTTGTGTAGTTTCCTATTTTCTTCCTAGAAAAGAGAAGGGAGAAGGTAATGACAAACCTATGCTTTGTACTTTGTAAAATTCAGGTACTGTAGATCAGTGGGCATTTTGTGAAAACCTGTAGTTATTGTTCCTGGAAGCTATTCTTCATTTCTTCAGATTTGCTGCCTTTTTATTGCCATTTATAAAGACCTCTTAGATACTGATGCCCTTTAATGCTTACAAACTCTCCCAGACTCTTTTCTTCATTTTCTGGTCTGTAAAATGCGTGGTACCATCCCTGTCTTTTTTTTTTCAGATTCAGGATCTGACTGTTTGTAGTGTTTTGAGAGTCTCTTCTGAAAAATATCATACAGGGGCACTTTTTCATTGTGTTTGGGCTTTTTGTTTTGGGAAGCTTTGTCACATATGTCTGTGTTTGTTGTATGGCTCATATATAGCTTATCTTATGGTTCATACTTATAGAGCTGATTTGAGTAACTGCTTGTGTGAATATATAAGGCGTATTAGAGTGTTCATACTGTTGAGCACTTATTCAATCTGAAGGTGGTTTCTGCCTCAATTTATACTTTTCCATCTTTTGCACAGCCAGTTTTAGATGCAAGCCAAGAAAGCAGCTGTACAGGGAGGCAGAGTGGCGGGTTTAGCAAAATACTTCCATTACTGGGCAAGCATAACTCTGCTGCATTCTTCTGCCTATGTTTAAATGCTGTGTCCCTGGTTTGAGAGGGGGTATGGAAGCACAAAGCTGAGTGGCATTGCCCTTCTCCAGCCTGCAATGTTACACTGCAAGGCAGGGGATTTTTTGAGTTCTGGTTTGACCTGGGACACAGGAGTGATTTGACCTGGGAAGGGAATGATTATGCCTGGACAAGCCTCTGACATGATCCAGATCTGGGGCAAAGAACATGTACATGCTGTGTGTACATGTGTATGTTATAAAATTATGGTCGTAGGCTTCAGAATTGAACTGTGTCATGGCTAGACTTCTTGGTAAACTAGATTTGTAGTGCAAACAGAGCTATTAGTTAGCTTTTTTCTACTTTGTGTTACAAGTTCTCAAGATTTCACTATGAATCCCACAGTAATGGTTATCTGAGGTGTTTCATGTACTTCTCTTACAGTAGTTGTTTCAATGTTATAGGAGCTTATGAAAAAATTTTAATCTCCAAGAATGGAGAGAATCTGCTTATGACACAAACCAGAATGCAAATAAGAATACAGTCTTATACAATTCATTATTAACTCTTCCTTTATATCCTCAAAATACTACAAGTTTTAAGGAAAATGAAGAATGAACATTGTTTGACCTTGTTCATTGGCATAAAATGTCTTCCTGGTTTTCTGGTCCCCCCAAAATAATGCTGCACATTGGCAAGGCGGAGTTGGCAAGTTCTGTATCTAGATTATCTTTTAATCATCTAAATCTGATGCTATCTGCACAGAATTTCAGAAATATGTTTCACAAAGCTTGTATTTTAGTTCTATCTATGGAATTTGGGCTACTGTGACCCATTTAGGCATTGGTCATTTTTATCAAATCGAGAAGCATTTAGATGTGCTGCTTCGCATTAGATCTGCATTTATTCTTGAGGCTGACTCTTGCTATTTGTAATCAGGATAGAAAGTGTGGCAAAATGAATGGGGAGTCTTTCTTGTGATGGTCATTGCAAGAACAGTTCTCAGTCTGTACAACTGAGTGGATGGCTTCTTGCTTGGTGAGAATGGCTTTTCTATTTATGGCCTCGTTCTTTGAAGTGTTCTGACACTTGAAGCAGTCACTTTCCCTCCAAAGCAGCAATTTTCAAGACTCTGTGCCCCGCCATGTTCTAGATGTGCCAATTCTGTTCCTCCCATTTATATTTGCTGCTGGTATTCCAGGCAGTGTTCATTCCTGGAGGAAGTTTGTTTTCTGTAAATCATGCCTTCTCTTTAATTATTTGTGCCTCTTCCCCTTTCTCTCGGAAACTTCTGTGTGGACACAGCTCTTGGTGAGCTGTTGCAGGCTGCCGTTTCCTCAGCAACAATTCTTTCTTGGCTGTTGAGATGGAGTTTGGATTGAAATCTAGGTAATCACTGATGTTTTTTCCAGCCTGTTAAAAAGTCAGCTTTTACATCTGAGATGGAGTATTTTATTTAAGCACTGACCTGATCTTTCTGTGTGTGTGTGTTTTATCCTGTGCTTTTGCAGAGAGGAACAGAATATTTTTATGTGCTGCTTATTCTGATATATACAGCTCTTTATTGAGCCTCGTGTTTTTAAAATAGTCCAAAGTCTGTACTTGTTGATCTTGTAACACCCTAAAGAATAACTAATTATTTGCCTTTTACTGGCACACAAATGATCTGAGTTATCCAGTTCAGAAAATAAATTAGTATAGGGCTGATTTGAAGCTATTCTGCATTGCTCTTATTTTGTTGTCTTTGCTGTTCTGGAACTATTCAGTACTCCCTGCTCTATTAAACAGCTCTTTAAAACACCCTCAGTAAGCTCAAGAGAGACCAAAACTGGTTTCCAAGAACACAGTTCATAGCTAACATCTAAATAATAATCTGGCATCTATTTGTTACTTTCCGTCTGTTTTAAATACAGTGCTGATACTTTACAGAATGTTGTACAGCATACCAGAAGTTGAGCCATGAGGAATTTTTCAGATTTACCCTTCCCAAACTTGCAGTGCGAACTAGTGATGCTTTCACTCCCAACTCAAGCAAAGGTGAAGGATTTTAAAAACACATCAATTCCTCCCCCCACTCAGCCAAAAATGCCAAAAGGAAAAAAATAAAAGCCGGTGGGTTTTCTGGAGGGAAATTTTAAGAGTTTTGTTACAAGACCAACAAGCCCATGCGTAGAACCTACAGAGGTCAATTATTACTGCTAAATTGTGTTTAGGTGTTGCCCAGCTATACATTGGAAGACTCTGGGAACACAGGATGGTTTGTTGTGTTGCATTGTGATTTTAATCACACTTCATGCACTGAGTTCAAAGCATTAGGAAAGCAAAATACTGAATCCCACAATACTCTTATGGGGTAGGCATTAGACTGGCTTTGAAAACAGGGCACAAAGAATTTATTGTATCTGTAAGCAGTTGCAGCTACTTAGCCTCAGAACCAGGATTAGAAAACATGCAATTGGACTTCTGCTCCCTC
This sequence comes from Ploceus nigricollis, assembly GCA_013399945.1. Classification (NCBI taxonomy): domain Eukaryota; kingdom Metazoa; phylum Chordata; class Aves; order Passeriformes; family Ploceidae; genus Ploceus; species Ploceus nigricollis. The sequence continues at coordinate 231,668 of VXBC01003759.1, forward strand.
CTGTTCTCTCTTGAATATTAATTGAGGTGAAGAGTTAATAAGAAGAGAAAAAGTCTGAACTGATAGTTTCTCTGTGAATGTATTTATGCACAAAAGGATGAAGCTGGACAGAGACAAATCTCTCATCGTGTTTCACTTTGGTGTAACTCCTTCAGGATCAATAAACTAGACTTGCAATAAATCTTACATAGTCTGGAAAAAAATGGAGTGATATTAATAAAATTCAAAATGAGAACTTACCTTGTCAGGCTACTTTCTACAGTGAAGTGGGTATCTAATGTTCTGGAGGAGGAGAAAAATCTAAGAGGCAGCTGGAGTATAATCTATCCATTACATGATGTTCCTTTCATGCATGGATTTTTAAGGCTTGGTAACAGCAGATAGGGATTGTTTTAAATAGAAAAACAATAAGTTACTTTTTGAAGAGAAATTTATTGTAAAACAAGCTATAGTTATCTTTATTTAGACCCAAGGAATAGCCAATGAAAAAATAACTTTGTTGAATTGATAGCACTACTACTGAAAACAATTTTCTAGTCACTATGTTTGGATGATAGCAGGAATCAGACAGTGTAACTGAAGGGGACGTATGTCATAAATGCCCTTCTGTCTCAGAAGCTGTACATCTCCACACCACACTAGGTATTTTGTAAATTAGTATCCAGCTAAATAAGAAAGAATTTTCATGGAGATTCAGATATAATTGAGCAGTTAGCTTTAATCTGTCACATACTCTGCTCTGCTACTGCACCTTGCTTTGAAGTTCAAGTATCTTGCATTGAATTACTTTAATCTTTGTTTTAGAGACTCTGCAAGTACATCCTATCCTTTCCTGAGAAAGTCACTGACCTACTATTCTGCTGTCAGCACCAATCCCAGTGCTGTAGCTGCTACCTTGGGACCCACACATAGTGCATCTGAAGATGCACTTCCTGCCTGACTGGAAACATCTTACTGGTCTTTTTGCTCTTGATTTCCCACAATGTTTGCTCATACACTTCAGTCCTATCCAGAAATGCATTTCTTATCCAGGTCAGGTTTCCTATGTGTTTGCCCAAGTATCTCACTCCTCACTGGAAGAAGCTTCCAGTCATGGGGCTGCAGAAAACCTACTGGGGCAACAGAATCTGTTGACTAAAGCATAATTTGCTCCTCTTAAGTCCTTCTCTAAATTAAATTAATGTAATTAATTTTTAACATTACTATCTTTGCAATTTTTGGCAGAACTCCACAATGGAGACTCTCATGTGGTTTTTTTTAAGAAAGACTTTAGATTAAGCAGTTTCTATGGAGTCCAAGGAAAATGCATCATCCTGTGAATTTTAATAACAAGTTGAGAAAATGATATTTAAAAATTCCTAGCTGCAGTGAACAATTAATCTAGAGCTGCTGCAAAATTTCAGTTGGCTGTCCAGAAAACACCAGCTCCTTTTCTCTGATGCCTGTATGTGTGGTTTGTAGGATGAACAGCAAATTTTTGTTGCACTTGGGTTGTTTGAATGAGGTGCAAAAATTACTTACTTAGGTTTAATTCTTAAAGAGCAGATACTTTCTAATTGTAAAAAAGCTGAAATCCTGTACCATTCCCAGGGTTTTCTGAGAGTTTAAGATCACTGAAGGTGCCACAGCCTGTTTATATTCACCTGACATCAACTAAAATTTCTGTTGTTCTAGTAACAGCTGTAAATATTCTAGAGTACCCAAATAGCTGACTAAACATATTTGGGCTTGTTTTATTAAGTGTTTACAAATATTTACATAAAAATTGATGTGTCAACAATACAAAACAGTGATACTGGTAGACCCAGTGTCATTTCCACTAGAAGCAGTGGACCTATTCTCAGTGATTACCAAGCCAAAGGGGATGTGTATTTTGTGCAGTCTCAGCACAAAAATGATTCCTTGCATTTTTCAGAGTTCATTTTCCATCCTGAGTCCTAAGTTTCAAAGAGGTTTCTAATTATTCATGCTTCCAAGAAAAATACACTCCAAGTAAGTTGGGTAGCTTAATAGAAAATTTAAAATCTGATATAAAGGCCGACTTTATTGGAGAAATACAGACAAACTATATTTCCTAGTGAAAGGATTTAGAAAAAAATATGTTACTGAGGCAAAGACAATGCCACTGAAATTCCAGAATGTTTTAGGCCACAAAATTTTATTTTTTCCCTCCAAATGTTGATGGGAAGAAACTTGGATGATTTATATCCCCTCTCCTCTTCTTTCCTCTGGGTAATGCCAGATATGACATACCTGGAAAACAATTATACACGTACATATTTGGGCATGTTTTTTTCCTGTCTCATTATGAACTATTTATCTATAACTAGTAGCCTTTTTATTTTAATGTGCTTTTGTGGAAGAAGCACCTAGGATAATCTTACTACTGTGTAACAAGGCTTCCTAAAATGCTATAGCAGTCTTCAAAGTGTGATAATAAAACTTGGTAACATAGTCCACCACTGTGTCTTTTGTATATGTTGCATTTATTTATTTTTTTAGATTTTCTTCACAATATCTTAGTTTAGAAAATGTATTGAATATTATAAGAGGAAAAATGTCAAAGGTCTTAACTGTCTAAGTCTGCAGGTTTAGGAGACTGATAAAATATACCCAAGTAATCTTCCTTTGCATAAAAATATTGCACTGCGTTTTAGAGGTATGTTGATTTATTAGAAAGCTCAAAAAGCTAGGTGGTAAAACTTTGACTTTCAGTCCAATTGGACGAAAATATGTTGATTATTTGATAATATACTGAAAACAGTCACTGGTACAGAAGAGAAGTACTACCCAGTGTTCTGACTGGTGTGTTTTGTATTGTTGCATTTTAAGGGAGGCTGAAGCTACTGATAGTTTTGTAATTCTACAAATAAATACTACAAATAAAAGATTATTGGCTAAACTGTAGGTTAGGCTCTAAAGGTGTAAATGCAATTCAGTGTATGAAAATGTCTAAAATGAAATGTTAATAGATATCTACAGCTTGTAATACATCTAATTCATTCTCACCTGTTCTTTCATACCTTTCTGAGCACTGACTCAGAAAGAAGGGAAACTGTTAGCAACTTGTTAGGCTGTTTGTTTCAGCATCTGGGTATTTTGTTTTCTGTATGACTTCTACTTTTTTACAGCCATTACAGCTATAGAGGTTAATAACTGAACTTTAAAATCAGCAGGAACACAGCATTCACTAAATCAGCTATAGTTGCACTAAATGCTGCTGTCACTTGTAGGCACACAGTTTGTGGTAATTGGCAGTGGGGCTGGGGCTGAGCCTCATCCCCAATGGGCTACAGCTGTGTGGGTCAGGTGAGCAGCATTGAAGGTAATGAGACATGGAGTGCCCAGGTGCACTGACCAACCACCAACGGGAACAGAGGGCACACAGGTGCAATGCATGAACATGAGGGGTATAAAAGGCTGGGCTAAAGAAAAAGAAGGGCCCATGCTTGCAGCCTTCTGAAGTGACGTGATGTTACTCTGTATTGTGGCCGACCCAACTGCAGCATATGCTGCAACAGTCGGTGTCTAGTTTGCTTTGTAAAAATTATCAATATATTGGTTGTCAGGCTTCTGTGCAGTATCAGTTACTACCTTAATACTCTATAGAACTGTCAAATAGCTTGGGCAAATGGGAGGATGGAGTTATATATCCAAATTCCCTGTTACTCTGTGCTTCAGACCTACTGACCATTACATACACTGAAATAAAGCCTTTAGACAAGTATAGCCATTAGACAAGTATAAAAATTCTGTGTCTTGAAATGTGTTCAGTGAAAGGCCATAACACAGTAAGAAAACTTTTCTAACAGGTGTGGTTAAAACATTCTGTGTTTTCTAACATAACCATAGGCTAGAAAAGATTTGCTCTGTTTCTGTGGTGCTGATGTTGTGTATAAAAAAAAGTAAGCCATGTGATGGTGGTAGTAGTTATCTGCATGTAAAGTTTAATGAATGGACAAGGGGAACAAATATTCTAGCACATCCTAGAAGTGCTTTCTGCTGCTTCCACAAGATACCAAGCAGTGGTCTAAACTAACACTGTCCTCCTTTTAAGAATGTTGGCATAGGGTCATGATGTGGGATAAGGTGGAGCTAGGGAAAGTGTTTTTAAAACAGTTCAGCAAAGCTGTAAATTACAGTAGGCCATTGAGCTGTTTCAGTTTGTATCCAAGATTCAGTGAGTCTCCTGTGACCCACTGCCTTGAAGGCTTGAAGGAACTAATTGGAAAGGATCTGAGGAATTAATGGAATTAATGACATGAAGCTGTGCTTTATATGCTATATCACTCTAGACCTGCATGTATATATTAGTATAAATGGTCTTTCTGATGGGCTTGTCAAAACATCAAAATGAAATAAAAATGCCGGTATACTAATTATCAACTCGAAATAGGCCATGAGCCCTAAGTAGACCTTGTTAGGAGTATTTCATTAGTTTAGTAATGAATAATAGACACTTCTTCAATTACTTCATATTCCTATTGAGTTGTTAGGAAAAAGCTAAGTACAGACACGTATAAAAAACCTAATTAAAATAAACCTCAAATATGATAAGAATTATAAATATATAATTTGCTGGGTACACACTAGATAGTCCTGAGGTGTTCTAGAGTGCCTGGGGAGAGAATGACCCTTTCCAACTTTTAACTTTGTTTTTAAAATCAGGGTTTAGGAATGGTAGTAAACATTTGTGGTAGTCAGTTTGCTTAGTGTCTGTGCATCTGTCTCTACAGTAGGGGTAACAATGCATTTACTCCACTAGAAGGTAGTGAGATTTAATGTCAAAGAATTTGTGTAGATCTAGGTAAATTTGAAGTGCTGGATAAAGCAGGGTAGACGCATGGCAGAAGGTCTGAACACAGGAAGTGGAAGGAAAGAGCCTTCAGTCTGTTTTCATCTGCCAATGACAACTAACCAGTGCCAGTAAACTTAACTAGGTTTTCATTGGGAAAAAAGTGAGCATAAATTTTTACTTCCTTGCAGTCTTATGAAAGTGTCAGAGATGTCTCTCCTCTCAATCTGGAGCATGCCAGTGCAGAACTGAAATTCTGTACTACTTTGCTGGTGTTCCAGGCAACCCAGTTTCTTCCCCATCCTTCAAAACAAAGCAAATTCAACCAACCAAAAGCGCTGTTGCAGAGAACAGCAAATAGTCTAAGAGTGAACTGTGAGTTCCTAATTTTATTTTATTTATTCTGTTACAAGACAATTTGGCGTTCATCAGAAAACTCCCTTTTCAGCAGTGGTGCTCACTGCTTTTAGAGTGCAGCAGGTTTTGGCTGTAAATGTTGCCTGTGGATTCCAGTGATTTCCTGTGAGGTACTTTGTGTTTCCTCGGCCAGAGTCAGAGCAGTCTCTCACTGTGGCCCATCTCTAGCTACACACAGGAGAAAGCTCAATTCTGAAAGCCGTCGTCAAGCAGGGGCTGGAGGGGAGGGTGGAGGAGAGGAAGATCTGCTGGAAACTGAACAGGGAGCTCTGGGCCCCTGCCAGGATATGAAGGCGGGTGGCCATCCCTCTGGGGGGATGCACATCCCTGCAAACAGGTCTGTGCAGGCTGCTGGATGAGAAGGCCTTGCAGGCACACAAACCTTTCTCCTGGGCAGCACGGCACAAGGGTGCTGTGGTGGGGATTTGGAACGTTACGTTTGTGTTGGCTGCATTCCTCGTTCACAGAGGCTAAAGACCTCGGGCTGTTGTTGGGTGGTAGCTATTTCAACTTGAAGGCCTGTAGCTGCCTGAGAACAGCATGCTTTTGTTTTGCTTTGTTACTTTTTTGTCTTCTAGTGGAAGTTTTAATTCATTGTGATGCTTTTTAAGCAGCTGGCAGAGATGTGAATAGACACTTCTTCAAAAGGCTTATGGAATAGAATTGCATAACTTTGTACTTTTCCTATGCAAAGCAGATTAAGTTCGATGTAAATACAGTGGCTAGTGTCTGAAAGATACCTTGGCTTCTTCCAAGTCCTATTTATGAATAACTATAAAATCACCTCTGCTGCTATGAATTGTCTCGCTGAGGGATGAAAGAGGAGACGTTTGGGTAGAGATACCTTGGCAAAACAAGAGCTGCAAGTTCTCTCTCTCCTAAGAGCTCTAATAAGGTTGCAGCTAGCCAACAGTGTGTCCTGATCAACCTCTAATCTTTTAAAAGGTGTTAGTGAGCCTTCCAGAGAATTGTGCTTTCTTGTTTCTGTGCTGTTTAATTGCTTTTATTTTTTTCCCCTGGATTCTGATGAAAATAGGTGCAGTTGAAATTCCTCTGAGGCAAGGCCAGCACTTGTAGGAGTATACATTACATATGGGATTAGGAAGTGGTTCTCAATAGGCTTCCAGTGGTTTATGTGTATATATCTGTTATTCAGGGAATTATGCCAAATTCTGGTAACATTGGTTGAGATGTGAATTCTAACAGCTCTTGGCTTTGCCTTCAGTCAGGGTAGCTGCTATGCTGTGTCTGAAAACATCTGTCTGCTTCCCTCCAGCCTGTGTATCACTGTCACCAGCCTGTTACTCTGTCATGTTATAGGCAAGATGGCTGTAATGGGTACTTTGTCTTTCAGCTGATGTGGGTTAGCAACAGTTGTTAAATGTGGGCATTTGTGTATTGGTCTGCAGTGTAGCAGTTTTGTGCTACAACCATTTTAGTAAAACATGTAAAGATACTTTTGAGTATCTTAGTTAGGCCTTGATTGGACACCAGGAGTGGTATATGACTTTGGATATGGGAATTTCGTGTATTAGAAGTTTTTTTACTCGTGATGTCTGGGCTTTATAGAGTATTTGACGTTATTTACATTCTTCCCCACAGAAACCTGAGCTGCTGGGGCTGGTGGCCACTCTTAGACACCTAGTAGGATAAGTATTGGGTGGGTGTGGTGATTTGCTTGGATTTGAGATTATAAACTGTTGGGTTTTTTCTTTTGTATTTGGTTTGTGTGAGCCAAAATAGTTTGCATTTTCTAAGAATGAAGATACGTATATATATTTAATCTCCTGTCATTATAATAGTTGTGATATAAATATGTTTAATTTGCTCCTGGAGCCCAGAGCTGTCTGACTGTGCAGAGGCTTTTCTCCCTAAAAGCCAGTCTCCTGTGAGGTGAGGCCCTGTGGAACAGTAACTGGCTTCAAGTGCTGCTGTAACTGTGGGCACTTGACATTCTCTCTTGAAAACTTGTGTTTTGGTTAGGAGCTCTGGGTATTGCATTCAGACCTTTCTTTTTTATGTTTGTAACTCCATGATTTCACCAAAAATGCTCCATTTTAAGCTTCTTTTATTCCTTGTGAATATTAAGTAGAAGTTCTGCTGAGGTCTTGCACAACTTTTGACAGCTTTTGTGTCAAATGGCCACTGATGCTGAAGAAAATCTCCTCAAAGAAAGAGAAGAAAAAGCTATTTCAGTGTGTAGCTTAGATGAAGGTCACAAATACCCTGTTACTGTCACAGATAGTGGTAATTTAGGATTCTTCCTTGAGCAGACTGATGCCAGTCTTGAGGATCTTTAACAGGTTTTCAAGGAGAAGGCTGTGGTTCTCACAGCTATTTGAAGCATGATTTTTCACCCCATTTTTCTCACTGTTCTCTTTTTCTGTTTTCAGGCTTGCTGCCAGCTCCATTCGGCTTTGTGGTGTTGCTTGGTGCCCTGTCCTTTATTGTTTTGAGCCATTACTTGAATACCTCATTAAAAGCTCTGTTCTTAGGGGAAAAGGGAGTGAGGTGCCTTCTCAGGGATCAGAAGGAAGATTGGCTGGGGATCAGTAAACTTCCTTTCCTTCTCCTCCAGCATGCAGGGTCATCATCCCAGCTCCACTGACTTGTCACTTGTACTTGGTGTCGCTAGTGACGTTTCTTGGGCTCAGCAAAAACCACAAAATTCATGGGCTAATAAGGGTGGAGTAATGTGGGACTATTGCAAGTGTTCTTGTGCTTGCTCTCCCAGCTCAATAGGAAGCCTTTAATAAGAATTTTCCTAAACAGTGTTGCATGCGAAATGGGGATTTCTGCTTCATTCTTTGTTAACAAACAGCCATTTCATAAAATAGTGTGGTTTTTTGCCTTTTGGTACATTCCAGAAGACTTTCTATCTTTGCTGGTTACTGATTGATAGTTCTACTCTGAGCTCCCTTTAATTTTGCAATAAACTAACAAGGAGGCTGAGACCGCAAGTTTACAGAAACAGCTTATTTACTCAACTGGATTTACATGGATGACAAAGTCAGGTTTTGTAATTTCAGCGTGGTCTAGGATGGGCAGGAGGAGTACTTGAAAAATTGTACTGTATAAATAACCAAACAAAAAATAGTTTGCTTATTCTTCTGTGTGAAGTTCTTAGGCCAGCTCTCTCCCAGGACCTGCAGGGATTTTCTGCATATGCAGGAACTTTGCTATTCCAAATAAATGGGGGTGTTGTGAGTTTTAAGTTTTTTTTACTTTTCTAATATTCTTCCAAAAAACTAGCATCTGCTGAAATCACATCAGTGGAAGGTGACTCTGTTTTCACAACAACATATAAAGATTTTAATAGGATATTAACATTGTTGTTGACTTCTAGATTAAATCTTAGAAGTAACAATGATCTATCTGGAACCTGAGTGCTGTTTTCCTTGAGAAATCCTTGTGTCCATTTTTTTCCAGGTATTGGCACCTATAAAAAGTGAGAAAGTAATCAGAGGAGGAAGTTGTGGGGTTTTATTAACATGTCTAAAATTTGGAGGTTGAAAAAGTGTTCCCACTGTCTTCTTGTGTTTATCTCTGGGTTTTCTAATTCTTCTTGCTGTCATAACACTTCTAATTGTTAGATGGGGTTATTTTACAACTGAGGTAGCTATGCTGCAGTAAATTAAAGTAAAAGATTTGGAAATTGTTGCCTCTGTCATTTGTGTGGTATTTTAAGTAGTAGACTTTTTCCCAGAAAGGATTTTGAAATCTGAATCTGAGTGAATTTCCAAAGAGTTGGTAATTCTGTCAGAATTGGAAGACTGAGGACTGTAAATTTTCACTTGTTAAATAGCTCTCTTAACCAATGGCAAAGGAATAGGCTGAAAGTTAAAGGCAGTGGTTTGCTGAACTCCATGGGAGACTGCATTGAAACATGTTTCTAGTGTTACTGAGCTGTCTAGCTGACTCTTTTTTTCCCCTCTTTTAGCAGTGGAGAGTGTTTTCCATTCAGGCACAGTTGCTGACTGAGGAATCCCTACACACTTTGTTCATCATGAAGTAGGAACAGAAAAGCAATAGCAAAACTTCCTTACCTGTTGCACATGTCAGGACACATTTGTGTATGGAGAGATATGATGGCTTTTTGTGAGTCTTAGTGGCAGTGAAAATATTTTGTTCCATTAGTTGTTGGAAATAGGAGCTCCTCTTAAAATACTGGGTGTCTTTTAAATACAATATATATTAAAACACTGTGTATTTCAGTATGATAACATCAAAATACCATGTAGCAATATTCTCACTGTTGAGTGTTCTGCTGGAAGTTAATAAACATATGACTGGCTTTGAACCTCTTGAGAGGAAGCTGTGCTTGGCTGGTAAGATGTCCAGTATTTGTCCAAAGGAACCCCAACAGAGGCAAATTTTCCTTACCTACTTAGCCTGAGGACCTGGCAGGTCTCCTGTGCTAAACAGGTTAAATTAATGGCAGATCTACAATGAAGAGTTGAAGTGCCATTTCTAGTTCAGTGCAAAGCACTCTCTAGTAAGTCTGCTTGGACTGACAGCCCAGCTTGTTTCCAAGCACTGTTTAGCAGGTAGCTTCTCTCAAGTGTGGCACCTATCAGGCCAACCCAGACCTTCTTTTTGGTGGTTTGTAAGAAACAGCATAATTAACATCAAAAACAGCATTATATGCTGTGCACACATTTATGAAGCAATGTGTGAGACTCAGCTGATGCTGTCCATGCACAAATGTGATTCCTCACCAGGAAGTCACAGAGCTGTTTGGCACCAGATCTCCTTTGTCTGCCTGGGTGTTCTCTCCATATCACACACAAGTTTAACCATTCCCTCAAGCACCTATTTGCAACTCTCTGAATATGTCGAACCATTTCAAAAGATAGCAGAATGTAATGTAAGCATGTCTTTCAGATTCATGAAGGAGACTTTGGGGAAAAATTAATAAATTCTTTAAATGTGCCACTGGAGTCATGTGATACCAGTATGCAGGGCTTCAGGTTGAATGCCTATAAGGACTGGTGACTGCTGAAAATGTATGGTCTCGTTTAAATGGCTGCCAAATGTATGGTCTCGTTTTCACTGCCAAAGTATCATGACCAAAGTTTTACTCATGGAAAAATAAAACTTAGCGCTTTCCAGTAAGGGCATATGGTTGAAGTTTTGAAGATAGATGTATCTATTCAGAGGAGTTTGCTGAATCTGGATGCCTTTTTTTTTCATAACTGTAGCAAAGGACCAGTCCTTTCCTTTTGTTAGTGACCCACAGCATGTTTGAGTTAGTGAGAGTTTGGAGTGCTCTGCGCACTCTCAAAGTGAACTTCAAACTGTATTATGGGAGCAGCACAAAGGTACGTGAAAATACATATACATGTGTGTGTGTATATATATGATAATAGGAATACCTGTACCTGCTGAAAGAATTTTGCAGTAGGTGGGGCTGCAGAAGTGTGACAGGGAATTTGATGCCAAATTTAGTGCTTAGCTAACAGCCTTGTCTTGTGGCTGAATTTGTCTTATGGGAGAACTGCATCTATTTTGGTTCTGCAGGCTTGGAGAAGTAGGGAATAATTTTCAATTAATTCCAAAATAAGCATTCTGTATATGAATATGGCTTCATCTCAGAGGAAGTGTGCTTATTCAAGATAGCACTTAGATATGTATTTAAGCAAATGTGTAACTGTCAGTGAAGTCATAGAACTCAGTATGCTTAATTTCCATCCTCAGAGCAAGTCAGAGAGGAACATTTACTTGGATAGGACTTTGCTTTTTTAAATTGATTTTTTAAAAACGGTATAGCAGGGAATCTAGGATATTAGTATTGAATAGTTACTGAAGGATACATCAGAAATTGAAATCTAGGTTCAGAGGCATAGCTTGAGTTAAACATAAAAAGTGAAGAAGACTTTCAGTCTTACAGCTAACCGTGCTGTGGAGTTCCTGGTTAAGGAGGAATCTGTAAGATTTAAAAAAAAAAGCAGTTGCATTATTCTTGTTCATTTTTCTTTTGATTTTTTTTTTTTTGAAGCCTTCAAAGTTAGTTTCCTTTGAAGGAAAGCAATATGAAATATAGTGTGCTTAGGTATTTTTTTCTATTAAAAACATTCCTTAATCATGGTAACATTTCTTTAAAATGTGGTGCATAAATAATAAAATACGTGATGGCACGGCACAAAGATTATCTTGGCACGAGTCTGGGGTGACTGAATCACTTAGAGAGCTTGATACTTGTTAATAATGTGATCATTGCAAAGTGTGCCAATGAAAACTTCATACCTCACTAGTACGTGTGAGTATAAGTTTGTTAGTGTGTTCTGTTTCAGCACATTTTCTAGTACTGGATACTATGGATATGTGAGTCTGTGGCTTTTGTGACACAGTGGAAACAAAGTGAGAATGGTTTCAAGAAGGAAAGGTCTCACATCCTTCCTTATCCCTACTGACTCTTGGCTGCCTACTTCTTTCATTTGCCTTGAACTGGTTTTGACGCCCGTCCTATCACAAGGATGAACTAGCTCACTAAAATGGAAGAGAAGTATCCTAGCAAGAAAAAAGGGAAAAGTGACTTTTTTTTTCCCCCTTTGTTAATGAATTGAATTGTCCTACCTTGTAATCTTATGAACAAGTCAGCCATCAGTGGCAGCAAGGAATTGTGTGTACCAGTCCCTTTGCTGTCTGCTTTTGGGTGCTTCTAGGTGCACACAACAACTCTGGGGGAAACAGCAGAGGGGTATAATGTGTTTCTCGTGTGTTTGCTGTTAGCAGTATTGCAAGTTGTACCTTAGCTGAGGTGTATGACCAAGCAAGGCTGTTATCTACCATGTCCATGTTCACTGCAGTGATCATAAATGCCCAGTCCCGAAAGGTGCATCCTGTGGTTAAGCTGTGCAGGGTGATCACAGTTAGCTCAAGTTTGTTCAGAGCTTGTAGTCAATAGCAGAGAAGCATGAGGGACATCACTATGGAGTTCTGAAGGTCTTGAACTCCTGTTCAAGTGAAGATTTGACTTACACTCTTCTCAATTTAGTGCTCTTAATACAGTCCATAAAGCTCTCAGGCACCATCATACCTGTTTGCAAGCACAGAGCTGGGTGGGCAGGCATGAGCAGAGAGGTAGAGTCTTGTAAAGGTCACATACTCCATCACACTGCTGGCACCTCATGTCATGCTGCCTGAAGAAGACACAATACCCTGCAGCACCACCACTGCAGTTACAACTCATTGGTCTGACACAGCTTGTGTGGGGTCTCACAATGGGAAAAGAAAGGAGAGAGTGTGTCATATCTTACTGCTGAAAGTGTTAGAAAGCAGGAAGAAGCCATGATCAGAGGGAGGGACAAGTAGTACAGGGAATGGCAGAGAAATTCCTCTTCCTTTTAGCAATGGTAACTTGTTAATTTATTCCAGTAAATTCCAGTGAAACTGCATTCAATCAAGTATTGTGTAGGATTCCTTTCTCCCTTTCTCCTATGTCAAATACAGCTGAAGACAGGCCATTTATTTGAAAGAGAGTTTGTTTGGAGTTTGTCTGCTCTCAGTGCAAGTAGAAGAATCATTTTGGTTCTTTAAAAAAGAAATTAAGTTTTGAGGTTTATGGCAGTCAGCAAAGTGGAGACCAACTGTTACTGCAAAAAGTGCAATAGAGATCCAAAGCATTGCAAGATAACTGTGGCTATAGCTATGTTCCTCTCTCTGTGGTGTTTGCACTGTTTGCTTAATGTTTTCTGTTACTAAAAACCAATATGTGTTCAAAGGTGCAAGAAATTGTTCATCTCTGGTAGGCATGACTATTGCTCATGCTGTCAGAGGAGAGCACTGTGGGTACTATAGTTTTGTTTATCAGAATCTTGTGATCCTGAAAAGCACTAAAAAAATCCTCTTTTTTAAAGATAGCCCTGTGACATTTAGTGCTTTTGTGCTTCAGATCAATGAGAGTGTACCCCTACCATAGCTTCCTCCATGGCACTGTGTTTCAGCCAAAGGAAGAAAGTCTGTCAATTGTGTGGAAATTACTTGGAAAATATATTTTCTATTTGCCTATGAAGAAAATGGTGGGTTTTTGTAAGGAGCATCAGAATATTCATGGAATATAGCCAAAGATGAAGCTCTTCAGAGCAGTAGTTTCGTGTAAGGTGCCTGTATGTATCAATGTACCGTTGTTCAGTATTTCATCTTTTTAACAGTATCCCTCCACATATTGCAATTGACTTTTTCAGTTTCTGCAGGTAGTTCAAAATGTTCTGAGGGTTGAATTTGCTGAAGATCAAAATAAAGGCTCATCTCGGTGCTATGCCTGGAGGATTCCAGGCCTCTCTCTGCCTTCCAGTAGCTATAAAAATTCATTTCCCATCCCCCTCTCCTTGTCTGTTTGCAGGTTATCTTGACGAATCAGATTACCACGTCGCTGAGCAGTGGCCCTGGGGTCCGGGCAGACCTGGTGTCTCCAGCTGATGATTTGTCCCTGTCTGAAGGTAAGAAATCCCTTCTATCAGAACTGAAATTCTACACGGACACAAATCCACGCTGTAACTTGCAGTCTTCTGTTGAAATACAGGGGGCTGAGAGAGAGTCAATTTATCAAGTCTAACCTTACACAGTCTTGAAACAAAATTATTTCCCAGTTTCTCTGAAAATCCATTTATAATTAAAAAAAAATATGTGGAGTTGCTAAAAGGATCAGACACTTTCTAAAGGCTGAGAATGCATTTTTGAGCCATGTCAGTTTCTCAGCATTGTACTTGTCACTCACATGCGTTTAAAGCATTATTTTGTCAGTCTTCTAAAGCTGCTACAAGAGGAAATACACAGGCTAGTCTGCAAATTTCATCTTATCTAATGGTTATCATAGATTCCAAGGAGAAACAACTGCTCACAAAGGAAGGAAGGCAGATCCTCAGTCCTGCTCCTTGAATTACACTTGTTTGGTTTTCAAGTACAGTGCCTCAGGCTGCATCTCTCTGTTGTGTGAATGTAATATGGGGATTTTTGTGATGCCATATATTACTTCACACTTTTGTGTTTCTGTTTTCTGTGCAGAATTAGAGAAAAGCACTTTTTTGAGTAATAGTGAGGACTTAGTGTGCTAAGAAGAAAAGATAATTCTGAATCAAGGTTTACAAAGTAATATAATAATTTCGGTTTTCCCCACTTGCAAAGAATAGTCAGTACCCTTGTGAGGGACAGATGCGGAAAATTTTGTTATTTAGTGTTCCGTTCATGCGTAGACCCAAATGTGATGCAAAGCAGTGATCATCTTCCTTGCAAAGGCATGATAATTGCATGTAGACTTTCCACTTCACATAACATGGGTATTTCCCCTCTTTGTCTCCTTGCTGCACTTTCTGGTGGTTCTGATCAGCTTCTCTGTGTTCTGGTTGATCACATACAGTTGTCTCAAGCTTGTCTGACTTTACACAAGTACAGCAAAAATAACTAAGCAGTGGTTAAAACTGACATTATTTCTGTAACTCATTTCAGTGGACAAGGGGAAGAGGTTGAAGGTAGATTTAAACAGAATGTCAGGGAGTAACTTCAGTGCAATTAATTCAGTGCCTTAACACTGATTGATGTGTTTACTTCATGATTTTGTCAATAGCAGTCTGGCAAACTATGGCCCATTAAATAATTTTAGAATTGTGCTTGTGGCTTTTATTGGTTCCACCCATTGCCAAAGTATCTCTGAAGTACATGGCTCAAATACTGCTCCCTACCTCTGGCGGAAAGATTTGAAATTTGGTAACTGGATTTGGAAGATAAAGGTGTAATTTTTCACCTTTATAATTTCCTTCTTGGCACAAAGTTGTTGTGTGTTGTCTTACTAAATTGTCTTGATCACAGTGCTTGTGCTTTTCCTTGTCCTTTAGAATTGCTATGGATGAGCTTCCCCTGGAAAGAAAGGCACAGCTGACTCTGATGTGGGAGTAATGACAAAATATGTTTTCAGTAAAACATATTTTTGTCCTGTGGCTAAACTATTTGAAGATACTTAGGAAAAACACATGGAATAGTTGAAACGTTTCTAAATTTCCCAGCACATATGAAAGATTCTCAGTGCTGTGTATGAGCCATAGTTCAAGAATATTCTGGAATCAGGGCTATGCAAGAGATGGCATAATGATTTTTCTAGCAGTTGCAGGTTTTTAATGAATCTATCGTGTTGTGCCTAAACTACCACCACTGCTTTTCACCTTTTAGCTTAAGAGTGAATTAAAATATATTGGTGCTCTGTTTTACTGCTCTCATTCCTTGTTTTTAATTAAGGTGAAATAGCAAAATGTGTCAGCATCACACTTGTTGAAAATGGAAATCTTTGTTTTGCCACAAGACAAGAACAGTACAGACATTAGCAGTGCAGGGTCCTTTGGAAATGCAAGTTTTATCAAGGGATGTACGGCTGATAAACTCCTTTCCTTCTCTCCCTTCCCTCTTTTCTTGACTAACATTGATGTGGCATTTGCTTACTGTGTGTAATGGAAGAACACAGTGCATCTCTCCACTACAGGCTTTTCTCCCTGTGTCTTTCTTGTTTGTAAAATGGCTGCTTCTGGATTTCTGTTTTTCATCACTTTTAACCCCTGCTATCTGTGAGTAAATGTGGAATTCTGGGCTCATTCAACATCTGATTTCCATGTTTATCTTCCTATCAAAAGACACAGGTGTAGCCAGTGTGTTTTGGTGGGTTCTTTTAACATCATGGTGTTGACCTGTCCTGAGAAAGTTCCCCTTTAATGTATTTGGATGTTAGTGCTTGAACAGCCTGAAAGCATCAATAAACTTCTGATAATCTTTTGTACTTTCAGAATCCTAAATTAATTAGTCTTCTAGAGTTGGTATGATAGTAGTAATACTTACTACTCTTTTACAGTTGTAGAATTTACAGGAAAGAGTAGTTAGGTGAGTAGCCCAAGTGCACAAAGAGTATATGTTGCAGAGTCAGGGATAAGAGGCCAGATTTGTGACTGGGTTCTTACCTCATTGCTCCATGTCACTCATCACCAACTAAAGCTGAATTTGAACCAGTGACCTAGATGTGAAAGGACCCATAACACATTATTAGTCCTGTTAGTAACTCAGACTGCTTGGTTTGTATATGTCTAATATGTTGTTTTAATCCTATCTGAAATCAGAGTCCCTTTACTATAAATGGTTTGCTAAAAGGGTAATCTTTCTTAGATAGAGGCAGAAATGAAAATTTCAAACTAAATGTGCTATTAGAAAGAAATGGAATGTTATAGTGTCCTTTGTTTTTGCTTCTGATTGTGCTTGAGAATTGCTTGGGTTATGTGTTAGATTAGGCAAGAAACCAAGGAAGCTGTTCATCTGATGTGCGACAGAAAGTTAATCTGATGAACAAGCTGAAAGGACATTGTCAAGCTGTTTCAGGCTCAGAGTTTGTCTTCTGTAAATTTGTAATCTAGTGCATGAAAACTTGTGTCCTAAAAATATGTTAGATTTTTATGAGAACGTTAATGGATTTATAAAAGCAGTGCTGGCTGTAAAAGCCCACCACTGATGCAGCAATGTAAGAATTCATGAACTGTTTGTTGGTATTTCTTGTAGGAAATGGTTATTTAATAATGGTCCAGTTAAATTCCCAGATCTGTGCATACTTCTGCTTCCAGAAAGACAAAAAAAAATTGCATAGTTTGCCACAAATAAAGTGATGAATAAAATACCAAAGTTTCTCTACTTACAGTCTGACTCCTTGCATTCATTTGGCCTTTACATACTTGTCAGATTATCAGCTGAAGGAGTTTGAACTAATAATATTTTTTTCTAGCTCTAAAATCCTCAGATATCTGATGCTGTCACTTCTTCCTTAGGAACCAAATTCAGTTTTTACTTGTAACTTCACCATTTTTACATAGCCATCTCTCAAACCGTGTCATCAGAGGGGATAGTCTGGCAGATGATGGTGGACATTGCTGTTTCCCTTCCATTCTTGCTTTGTGGAATAGCCTCTGTTTAGTTCTTCCAGTCAAAGACAACTTGGAGAAGCCTAAAGTTATTTTACATTGCTGGGGTAGTCAGACAAGCCCAGGAGTACCCTAAGAACTAATGCTTTATCAGTTAAGTACAAAAAATAGCTCTTACCCAATTAAAATAATATCTTACTTTGAAAAGAAAAGTTCAAGCTGCATTAGGCTTCATGAACAGTAGAAATATTTTGTATGACTGTTAGGGGGTTTTCTGTGTTTATCTGTGTCTATGACTGTACTATTTTTGTGAATTTCACATTACTAAATTTTATCTAATACAAAAAGTCTTTAGAAACTAATTCTAAGCCTGTGTATTTTAGTGCTAGGTGGACAGGGAAATTTGTGTTTCATTTGTGTGCTGCAAAGAGATAGGACAAGATGAACTACTTGAGGTCCCTTCTAGTACACCAGTGCCTATGCTATTAATGTACTGGCCAGCTGCAAGCTCTAACTTCCTCTAACAGACATCGAAGCCAAACTCCATCTTTTGTGGAAAAAATTCAGGGGCGTGTTGGTATGAACAAGAACAGTATCCTCCTCCCACCCTGCACAAAGTGTCAAGCAAAAAAAAAGGAATGCTGTCTTGGGCTTCTTCAGTCTCAGCTAGTACTTTCAAATATTTGTTTGAAAAAGTCAGGAATTATTTTGTGTTTAAAATTGTCTCTAAACTTGCACTCTGGGGAGGCCAGTGTTCAGTCTTCTGCCATTTGTGTTCATCAAGTGGTTTGTCATAGCATTGTATATTTTTAGTGCACAGTGTGAGCAATGAGTTTAGTCTGACCTTTTCATCTTTGTTGCTCTGATCTTGAGTTCTTTTAAGCTGTTGAGCAGAAGTAGGCTTTTGTGTTGTGGAGACTGGAGAACACTAAGCTACCATAGTATCTCCCACCTACAGGATTTTCCTACTTTTATTTGGAAGTGGAAGGTTTGAAACTGGAATCTTCAGCTTCTCTTCCTTGCTTTGCCCTTGATCTCTTGACGTATTATGATTAAATTTTTTTATTCTTCCAGCCTCAGTTTACCTTTTTTAAAATTTGGGGCTTTATTTTTATTCTGCAACTTTTTTTTCCTTAATATTTCAAGTATTATTATTTTCCTTAATATTTCAATATTTCTGTGGGGAAAATAATGAATTGACCTTCTTTTCACTTCAGTAAGATCAGTTCTGTAGTTTATTACTTCTCTCCCTTCAAATCTCCTTTTTTCAGTCCCGGTGCCAAATGGAGCGAAAACACTGAAGGAATTATCAAGCGAACTGAGGAGCCCCCAGAGATCAGAGGCTGTTGGTTGGTTTAGATTTGTTTATTTATTGATTTATGTATATACTTAATGTTTAGGGTGGACCCACAGGTGACTTAATTAAAATAAAAAAGTATATTCTGTGAAGCATAAACATACCTGTTTTGCAGGAAGTGTGAGTTTATGAATCAAGTTGCTGTTAAATAAGTTTCTAAAATACTTCCTCCAAGTAGTTTTAAAGCTAATGCAAAATAATTCATGTCCTTGTGCAGTTCTCCAGAATGATAGGAATTTAAATGCATTGGAAAATATCATAAGAGTTTGGCATGTTTTAGGCCTTTAGTATTTTAGCTGAATGCTCTGTAAATTAGGCCTTGTCTATGTATACTGAAGAGTAAATTTCCCAACTGAGACTAGTGTGTGGGTGTGAACCCTAAAAATTAAAGCACGTTCCTGTAAAGAGGGGCCTATATCAGTGTATATAAATACCTGAAGGGAGAGTACCAAGAGGATGCAGTCAGGCTCTTGGTGATGTCAAGCAGTAGGACAAGAGACAATGGGCAAAAACTGATTCACAGAAAGTTCCATGTGAACATGAGGAAGAACATTTTTACTGTGTGAGTGAGCATGCACTGGAACAAATTGCCCAGAGATATTATGGAGTCTCCCACACTGGAGATATTTAAGAAGCATCTGGATGCAATCCTGTGCAATGTGTTCTAGTATGACCCTGCTTGAGCAGAGAGGTTGGACCAGATGACCCACTGTGGTCCCTTCCAGCCTTACCCATTCTGTGGTTCTCTAATGCAGTTCTCTTCTTGGTTTATGGCTTATGGAGATAGGGAGGTGCTACAGTATAGCTTTTGCTGCATGATTTTGCTACAGTCTTGATGATACAGGGAAGCATAGTGAGATTTGCCTCTGTGTTTGCTTTGGTATGAATTACTATTCTCACCTGAAGGTTTGAGCGGCATTTAGGGCCAGCATCAGGAACTCTTCCATGATGGGACAAGAGATCTCAGTGAGCTCTCAGGATTTTGCCTCCAGGTCTGAGCCTTGGGCATCTCTGACTTCAGTGTCAGAGTTGATAGAGTTGCTTAAGTCACTGGTTCTAGTGCATGTAAATGCAGTAATGAAACAGCTGGAGTTGTTTCTTTTGAATTCTTTATTTTGCTGCTGGACTTCATGTCTCAGCTGCATTTTAAGAATCTGCTGCAGCAGAGACCCTGTAATCCTCTTCACCAGCTAACAATTCTGTGGGAAGCTTTTTATTCCTTCAGTCTGTACTGTCTTTGAGTTACTTCATCAGTTTTCATAAAAAACAATGTTAGCTGAACGTACTCTCAAAGGTGAGAAGGAGCTCATGTTCCTTAACCTGCTGGAAGACAACATAGTACATCCACTTCAGGATAAGTAAACAGAGGGCACCAAAAACAGGAGCAACCTTGATAAAACTCATTAATACATGTTGCAGAGAAAAGCAAGCCTTCTCAAAATAGGATTTCATTCTTATGTTTGCTCTGTATTCACATTTCTTGTAACTCTGTGCTCTTAGTGGAGTGTGCACTCTTGTGCTTCAGTGGAAGGAAAAAAGCCCTTCTGGTTGTAGAGAACAACACAAGGAAGTCCATCATTCTTACAGGGCCTGGAATGAATGATATTAACCATTAGGGGAAATGATACCCTGATTGTTTCTGCAGGAGGCAGGGTTGTGGTGGTGTGGAGCAGTTAGATTTCATGATAACAGTTGCCATGTTCGCCTGTACTAATTTTGATGCTATATTTCACCAAGTGGGAAGTAGTGACATAATAACATCCAGCCAAATTTTAACGGCTTTTTAATCAAAAGATAAATCTCTCAGTAAAACAGTGTCACAGAGACTGTATGTGTCTGTGGAAGTTCCAACTTGAATGACATGTGCATAATCACTTGATCAAGACTACAGAAAGGTTGAAAACTGTCAGCAGGAGCGTTCAAAGACCTCTATATATCAGTTTATGAGAATCTCCATTCCTCATATCCTAATTGCCATGATGAGAGCATATAAAGTTTTACTGCTTTGCTGTGGTTTCTTTCTGAAGACGTGATGTGACTTAGAATCATTAATCAACGATTTGTAATCCAAAAACCCTTCGGGTACATTTGCTGGGAATCATTCATCTATATAATGAGAAGCGCAATAACAGAAGTGATTACAGTTATAATTGAGTGGTTAGAAGTTGCTGCCTCATAGTTGCTGCTATGTACCTTACCTCCACTGAGAAAAAGTGGAGGTACTTTGCACTTCCAATGCAAAGTAGGATGGGTTTCCATGAATCCTGCTGCACACATCAGCTTACTCCTGTGTTCCTGTAACTGCATTAAGCTTGAAAGCATGCACGGGTCAGTCACTGAATTTCAGTTGATGGCACGTAGGTGTAAAGTACTGTAAGACTTTGCAGTTGGTCATTTCCTTATGCCCTAAAAATGTTTAAAAGTAAGATTAACTCATATTTCAGTGTGGGTGAATACAGAAGTTTTTACTCTGGTCCTGCAAATCAGTGGTTTAAATCAGAAACATGAGGCCTGGCTTGGCTCGAATTCCTCCTGCGGCCCTACGCATTGCACCTCTGTGTTGGTGGACCTTATCTTTCAAATTACATTGTAAAAAAAATGCATTCAAGGGTCAGAAAGAGCTAAACACCACTTGCCCCTGTGCACAATGACCAATTAAATTCTGTCTTAACTCACTGTGGGTTATCCTTAAATCTGTACAGAGGCTGGGGACAAAATATTCAGCAATCTGTAGTATTCAGTCCCATTTCTTCCAGAGTTTTATAGTACCATCATTGGATCTTTCTTCTGATGGAGCTGGAAGGGACTAGAAGGATTTTGATACATGGGAAAACATCACTATGGGAATTACATTTGGCTTGTGGCATTGCATGAAACATATGGCTCACCTGCAGAACTTGAAGCAGTTAAGAGTGACCCGAGGTGCAAATGCTATACCAAAAGGGAAGGTGAGGGGACAGAGGATAATTTTAGAGTCTCATGCCTATATTCTAGTTGCAGTTCCAGCTGGGTTTCCTCTGGGTTTACTGCAGGATGTTTGAAAAAAGTGGCCTTGTTAATCTCAGGCAGTTTCTATGATTGATGATTCCCCTTAATCGTAAAAAGAGCACATTGGTGTTTCTGCTTAATTTGTGTCTATTTCCTGCTTTATTATTGCAATAATAATTTATTGTCTTAAATGATGGAAGTTTATAACCTGTTAGCCTTTTCTGGAGGTTGAAGCTGCGTGCTCTGTCATGTGAATGAACTTCTTCCCAGTGACAGTCTGCTCCTAAAATATTACATTGAAACCCAAACAAAACAACAATAAAAGACAGTATACGGTTGGTGCATTGTTTCTTAATTTAATTAAAATAGAGAGCATGAGCAGATTTTGCATGCTTCACATGAAGAAAATTAATCTAGTCTGGACTGTACTAGTCTTCTCATAGTATCAGTTACACTAAAAAATAAAAAAAGAAGCCTTCAGAGGACAGCAACCCAAGTGGTCACAGTGCAGTACAGGAAGATGGGTGAAGAAATGGTAGAAAGAAAAAATGCCCAGAGCTTAACTAAAGGAAGGCTATGTTTTTACTAATTTCTGCTCTCCTAAAATGTCCTGCTGTTTCTCCAGTCCCTTGGGCAACCTACAGAATATTCCTGCATGAGCTGATGCCTAACTAGCACCAGGAAGGGTAGAAAGGACAATGGCTCAAGTATGAATAGCTGCACTGTTAACAATGGAAAATTTGTCACAAAGAAAGCAAACCAGATGTTACTACTGAGTATGCAGCCATGATTCTTTAGGAGTATTTGAGCTAGTCTGATACCTGTGCCAGTCCTTGTTTCAGGCTGGCACATGGATATGCAAGGCAGTAGTTTGGGCATGTTTTAGCTGAATATCCGGAAGTTGTTTTTGAATGCAAAATCTGTTAGGCCAGCTGTTCCCAAATGGTTTTTGGTGGTGAGCTCTGTTTTTGGTGGTGAGCTCACCCCAGCCAAGCTTGCGACCCTAAAGACTAACACAAACAATCACATCTCTGTCAGGCTTGCGACCCCACTCTGTGCGGCTGTGACCCTGCTGGAGGTTACAGCCCCCGGGTTGGGAATTGTTGGGGTAGACTGTCAGATAGTCCTGCTGGGGGGGCGCTGATATGCCCCATCCAGGCCAGGATCATCACAACAAATGCCTTCAGATCTCACAGTAATTTGTAGGCCCCTGCCACCAGTCTGAGAGTGCAGCTTATTAGAGCTGACATGTCACTTTGGTACATCAGGAACATCTCGGGGATCAAAAGGTCATAGTCCTCCCACGCTGCCACAGTCTTTCTTCATGGACTCGCCTCTCCGTCTTTCTTCCCCGTCAGTTGGCTGGCAGCGAGCCCTGGCGCCCTCGTGGCGCGGCCGACTCGGCCACGGCTGCTGGATGGGTACCAGCTGCCACTTCTGCCACAAGGCACCCTTTCCAAAACTGTTCTCCCTGAGTTCTCCTTGCCTTAATGAAAGGATTGATGTCTGTCTCTCTCTGCTGAAATAATTAAACATTTTGTTAAAAGTAATTAAAAGCTATATAGGGCAGTGTTAGTGGAGATGGGCTAAGCCTTCCCCTCTATTTTGTAAAACTAATTCTGTTATTCATATACCTGTGCATATGAGCACAGTCTTATGGATGTAGGATGCTGATGGAGAAATAAACAGAAGGTAGCCTTGTGTGATGGCTGGTGTAGCCTGCAAGGCTAAGGGCTTGATAAGCCATGCAAACAGCCTTTTTAGCATAAAGTGACATGTTACAGATGTCCTAATTAAACATCTGATTTTTAAGCCTTCTTCTGATGCAATTTTAAGTGGAGTTTATAAACAAAATCAAAAATAGATTTCAAATTTGTTCTTTTGAAAACATTCATTACCCTAATGGAAAATAGTAACGTTTTAATAGCTAACTGATAGTCCAAGGCCAGTGACTTGTTAATTTACAGGCATGGGAGTTTGACAGTGGCATTGTTCTGTAAATCCAACAGGGGAGGAGCCTGCAACAGGTGATTAATTTTTACTTACAGTTTTGTCAACAGATCCTGAAAATTGCCAATGACAGCAAGAATGAAAGAGGAGGTTGTGGTGCAGAAAAATATAAAAATTGCCTATCATTTGGATTAAAACCTGCATTGCATAAAATTAGCCCAGAATTCAGTCTGCACAAGTCTAGTTTCAGAGCTCTGTGTGAAGTGCTTTGTTTAAGGACATTGCTGGATGGATTTTCTGTCAGGTGGGTGCAGAGAAAGCATGACACTGAAAATGAGAACAGCAGTGTCAAGTTGTGGACTGTGTAAGTCACTCAAGTAAATGGTCAGAAAATCTGTTGTTACTGGTCACTGTACATGTACTGTAAAAAAGAAAAATTGTTTGAAACTTTGCCTCTGTAACTTGATCATCCCTTAAACACTAATTACACATCAGAAAATGGAACATAAAGTCTCCTCCATCTGTCCGGGTTGGATTTGGTGCACAAAGGAGCATATCCAATTCATAGTACCTCTTAGGTAATCAGATTAATATCTCCCAAACTGACTTTACCCTTTTGATAGTGAGTTTTTCATATGCTATGTTTCACATATCACATTCTGTTGAGGCTCTGTGGCTTTTCAGTAATTTCCTTGAAATCTATATGTGGTATGTCTACCCTCTTTTGAGCTGTTCTTGGGACATGCATCAATTAGATGTGTTTCTGGCACTCTCTTAGTGGCACAGTTTCCCTGGAGTCAAAAACTGCTCCAAAAACTGAGATCATTTGTTTAATTTGAAAGCAAAAGGGTATGGAACTACAATTTCAAGCTTCAACAGCTATGCTTCTGTAGCTTTGAAGGAATGGGGAAAACATTTTGATGTCTTGTGCACAAAATAAATAAATTCTAGAGCTGTTAAAATATCTGATTCCATCCAATTTTTTTCTTCCCTTGCTTATCTTTCAAATTTCTTTTTTTTTTAAATAGTAGATTTTTGACGTGTCAAATTTCATTGTTTATTGGTTTTTCTTAGCGAAACAGAAGGCTGGATTTTGTAATTTGGGTCTAAGGAAGAGCTGTAACTTATGCAGGATGCTGCATAATTAAAATTTATTATAAGCAATCTGAATACAGAATTCTGTTTCAAGTGTTTGAAGCTTTTGGCTCTAAGATGTTCTGGGAATATATACTGTATAGGAGGTCCTATATTTTTTCAAGTAAACTGAAAGCATGAAAACTCCCATTTTCAACCAGCTCCTCCAGTAAGATTAATTTTGTACCTCAAATTTCTTCCAGCCTACATCTGCAGTGGGCTTTTCACTGAGATTTTGAAACAAGTCCAAAAATGATCTTTGCTTGCTGCATGTTTGTTCGTTATGTGGGGTGGTTTTGATGTGCATCAACTAGAGAACTTTAATAAGAAATTAAACCAGAGATTTTGGTGCTAGCTAGCTCCATGCTGTCCAGTAGTGCTCAAAGCCATCCTGAAGGCAGAAGAATCTAAGCCAATTGCTGGTCATCAAGCCACAGCCAGAGTAGGGCCATTCTCCCAGGGAACCAGAGCAGGCGAGTCAGGAACAGGACAATGATGCATTCACAGGGTAGTTAGAGAGGGATCAACACCAACTCTTTTGGTTGTCTGACACTGCTGTGCCAAATTATTTGCTAATGGGGACTTGCTTCTTAAACAAAAATATGAAATGTTTTCTCTTGTGTGTTTCTGTGTGAGTCAGGCAATACAGACCACTTCCAAAGATCAGTAGGAGGGTTTAATAATAAGCTGTTAATGCCTGTGGCCTGACTTGTGGTTACTGAGCTCAGGTAATACTTGATCACAAGAAACAACAGTAGGCATTTCAGCAGGGTAACAGTTCAAATCCTAGCCGATGGGATTTGACAAGCTCATTTGTGCTGAAGTCTGAGATGCCATGTCTTTCATTTACTGTTGTTTATGCTATGAAATATGACATTTTGTCTCCCTTTGGCCTACAGTCATATCTCAGTGGCAGTAAACATTTGCCTCAAGTACCAGATTCCTGGGTTCAGGCAATCATCAGCATCTGCTGCTGAATGATCTTTCAGAAATACCACCCAACTCATTTTTCCCTTGTGATCCCCTCTGTTTTAACTTCAAACTGATAATGTTGATTTTTTTTTTTTTTTTTAAGACTTGAAATAAGGCCTGTCATGTTTGAGAGTTGTGCTACCCACTGAAAACTGTAACCCACTGAAGGATGAGTGACTAAGAAGATGGGCCTGAAGGGGTTTTTTGAGCTTTAGAAGTCTGTAAATTTTTTCTCGTTAATGTTTGGTAGGAATGAAGTTTAGGACAAACTTTAGTGCCTTCAAGCTAATGGAGTGCCTGTCAGTGACCGAATCCGAATCTCAAGAGGAAAAGTTCACAGTGGGTTCAGCTAAAAATGCCAAAAACCTCATGGAGACTTTAATTTGTTCTTTCGACTGTGCACCAGAATCATGCAAACGAGCAAAGACTGGTGACATTATTTCCCTCCAGGTTGGTATGAGGTAACTTTGAACAGCATGGGATCAACATGCCAAGTCCTTGTCTTGGCTTACCATCCAAAACTGCCCAGTTCTGCTTTTCCTGAGGGTGCATCTGCTTCTTAGTCAGCACTGTGATGGTCATGTGAGCTAGCATGAAATGAACTGTTGGGATCCAGAGGGTTCCAGCAGCAGATGAGTCAGAGGCAGAGAGGTCAGCACAGCATCATCTTTCTAGCATTTACCACACACAGTGTAGCTATATCCTGAGATGAACCTGCCTCCTGTTAAAATGAAGTGCCTGGATGAGAACATCCTATGGGTGAGAGGATATTTTATCACCTTAGTGCCATAGTGACAGTGCAAAGGACTTGGAAAACTTATTTTAATGAGCTGTGGATTTTCCTTAGGAATACTTTGTTTTCCTCCCTTGTTCTAACAAGGTATTTGTGTCCTGTAGGCTGAATAGTAATTGAAAGCAAGTTCATTGGTATATAATATGTGCCCATGCAATATAGGGCAACTTTGACTTTATTATAGCTTGAGCCCAGGATTTCATGCTTCTTTTTAAGGTGGTAGAAGGTCACCTGCATTTTGGTATAGTGCAATTTTGAGTCAAAAGCATTTTGAACAAATAAGTAATGATTGCAACTTTCTGTGTCTGTAAAACAGTGGATTTTCAGCAGATCTCAACATGATGAAGTACTTATTTTGATTGTGCTGGAAATTTTGTGACAACTATGATATGAATGAAAACAAAAATGTGTTTTATCAGAAGTAGCATGTTCTGTGGAAATGTGTTTCTGCTGGTAAAATAAAAATCTTGAACCCAAAAAGGAGACAAGGCAGAGACTCTTGATCATAACTTAGAGACATGTTGCACAAAATAACATCTGGGTTATTGTCTGGATGTTTCCTTTTTTTCTCTCTCACCATTCTTGCACCCTTCAAACTAAAAATATGTTGTTTTGCAAGGTTTTACTTTTGCTAAACCAGTAGAAGAATAAAACAAAAATAAAACTGTTTCCTGGTCGGCCCCGCTTCTTAGTTCCATATGAAATTACGTGGTGTTTGTCTTGCGTTCTGCACAGGTACCTGTGGTAGTGGTGTGCTATATTCTAATTGCTCTGATAAACAGTACCTTGCCAGTGGTTGCCTTGCATATAGTCATGAACAGTTCCTATACTCAATGGTGCCATTGAAAATGTTTGAGAAATTGCTGTCCAGTTCCAGCAGTTTAATTGCTAATATGTGTTATTACTTCAGAATTTAATAGCTGTTTCTGGTTATGATAGAGTTGGTTTAAGCTTGCAAGCTTTTAAAAACTGCTTTTGTTGCTTCCTCTTTGCAGTGTGGTTTCCTCCTTTGCTACCTTCAAAACATTGTGGTCCGGGGTGTTGGGTGAGGTGACATTTCCTATTTACACTCAGTTGGAAAAGACTGCGTGCGTCATGGGCACTTGAAGCTCTGTGGGGTTTTCTTAGTTCAGACGCTCAGATGTGGCTTCCTGTCATCACCTGATCACTTACTTTGAATGCTAAAATAATCTTGTTACCTTTGGTATTATTGTCTGAACCTTAAGAAGAGGACAGGCATAGATTTTAATGTTATCTCAGTGTGCTGTCTGTTGTGGAGCGAGCATGGCGATCATCAAAACATTGCATGTCATATACTACCTCATAGTTAACCTCAGAAGAAGGCCTCTTATTTGTCTCATTGGCTGCCTCTGCTGCCTTTCCAGTCTCCTCTCCATCTCTAGGGACACAATTCCATATTGATTGAATTATTGAGGCAGTCACACTCTTGTCGATGACACACAGGTCTTTCAAACATTAAATCAAGACATCAAGACCTGGTGATGGCAAGTCACATCAGTAAATAAAGGTAGGAGGGTCTGAACAGAAAATGTTTTTTACCCCTTAGTCTCATAGCATCCTGTGATGCCCAGACTGATTGTGATCAGTATAAACTCTTCCAGCCAGGGCCTTGTGCCTTGAATGTCTAAGCTGTAATAGCCCCCTGTGTGTCTTGTTACTATCAGTTAATAAACCAACTGATGATAATTTTGTTCTTCCATTTTTTGTCTTCATCTGGCTTGACTGTGTAGTGGCAGCAGAGTTTATAGCAAGCATTCTTTCTCTACCCCATTTCCAACAACATTAAATCTGTCCTGTGCTTGAAGGTTCTGTGATCAGAATTGTGATAACAGAACAAATAGGCCAGGAAACAAAACTTAAAATGTTTATCTAAATCTCTCAATTCACCAGCCCTAAAAATGGTCCTGCCATGCTTTCCTGCAATTTCCCAGTTCCTTGAAATGGGAAACATTAGAAGAGCCATATAGTAGATGTGTTTAGTTGGAGGGATTGCGATCAGCTTCGTATCTCACGGAACTACAAAGTTCAGCATACAAAATAGTGTCATTCGTTGTTTATCCTCAAAGTTTTGGCAGAGATGTGTCAAACACAGCTCAGCATGATTGCTGCAGCCTATCTGTTTGAAAGCAGCTGGTGATCTGACGTATCTCAGGTTCTGGAGTCTATGCTGAGATGGCTTAAAGGGCATAAAGATTTTCTGTTTTGTTTTGGTTTTGGACTGTTGTTTTATTTTACAAAATCAAGGATTAAAGAATCAGACCCTTCACACTAGGCTTCTGGATAAATTGAAGTACTAAAAAATGTTTTTCTGTACTTGTTTTCTTATTTTTAAAATAACTGTACTTTTTTTACTTTTTTACCCTTTTTTTCCTTTCTGTGACAGTCACTTTGAGATTCTTTTATGTTTCCTTCTGCATTTTCTGGACTGCCTATTTCTTTCTTCCCTTTATACTCTGAACACTACAGACTGCACAGAGCAGTTGTACTGTCTGTGTCATCAGTGGTTTTCAAAATCTGGATGGGTAAAGGCCTGAGTAAGCTGGTCTGAGATAGTTGTCCCAGATACAGGAGGTAGGATGAGAGAACTGAGGTCCCTTCCAGCTGGAAATATTCTTGGAGCTTATGATGCTACATTTTAGTCTGTTCTGTACTTTTCTTTATTACTGTCATTTTCTATATATGATCTTCTTTGTTGTGCTATGTTTGTTATACCTATTTATCAATTTATACACAAGGTTACACATTTTGATGAATCTTTAATATGTACTGGATCTATTAACTGGGACTCCTTCAAAAGACAGAGATCTTAATTCTCCTAATAGTTAATTCCCTAGTTATAAGTCTACTTACTTTGATGCTGTTAAATGTGCTGATGGCTTGAAGATTATCTTTTCTGTCAACTCAGGTTAGTAAATACTTAATAAATTTTGAGATGGAATAGTGCTGCTTGAAGGCAGGAGTAGAAAAATATTTTCTCTTCTGAAGTCTTCTGATTTTAGAATGTATTTAAGAGCACTTGAAGAAATTCTGGGGTTTTTTTCCCCACATCTGAACTCTGCAGATAGGATAATTCTTTTCCTCTTGAAATGAGCAATGAATTTTTTAATGGAAAAACTACTTTTGTTGGTAAGCCCCAGGTAGTGATTAATAGCTTACATACAGACCTAGGACATCCCTAATTTTGGCTTAATGAGAACTCTGGCCTGCCAAACCTCTTGCAGTACACATCCCTTTGTAACTCACAGCCCACTTCTCTCCTCTCATATTAATCCCAGGATAACACTAAACTGCCAGTAAGTTACAGCCCTCAAATGTTGACATTCCTTGAAAAAGTAACTGGGTGTAACATCAGCGATGAACTTACTGTAACTAACCAGATGTAACCAAGGTGTGTTCAAAGAGACTCTTTTAAATCACACCTCATGGTCAACATTAACGTTTTCCTAGTACCTAATATAGGCTAGATGAAAAGAATTTTGGTGCTTTCAGGGTATTGACAGAAACAGCTGTGCCTTCTACTTACATCTGTAGTTAGGAAATATTTGCTAAAAACAGACTGTACTTTTTAATAGATTTTAGTATTACTGTAAGGCCCTAAGCTGAGCTCTCTGCAAATTGTAGTCTCTTTCCTCTTGTCCTTGGACTGTTGAACACAAGCAGTGGTGACACAAGCTGTTCTACTGGCTTATTGGCGTATTTCAGCTTTGTTCTGGAGACTCCACATCCCATCAATCAGCATGGAAGCTCAGGCTCTCATTTAGTCCTTTGCTGAATGTCTAAAGTTTTTGTGAAGGTCATTGATGATGTAGATCTTGCAGTATGCAATAAAATTGGTAAGTTGGCAAATTCATTTTGCATCAGACTGTAAACAACTGTCTGATGGTTATGACATTCAGCTGCTATTGACCTGTACTGGATGCAAACCAGTGACCTAAAGGTGAAACATTTCTTCTTCAGCCAGTCAGTTTCTTGACTTAGGCCAAACTAATAACCCAACAGTAAGACCTGTATTTCACTCTATGGCCAAAGACTGAGTCAGAAATTCATAGTAACTACAGTCTACAGTCAATAGACCACAGTGTTTTGAACTTTAAGCACTTGGGCACAAAAAGCTTGGAGAAGTTGCAGCCATAAGTTGGCAGATAGACCTGATTTTCTGACCATCTCTTACTAACAGTTTCCACCAGCAAGTTCCCTGTGGTTCTAGGCTTATGGCCCTGTGTATGATAAATGTGTGTGTGTGTATATGTCTATGCATGGGTGTGTTTATAGCAAGCAATCTTGATACTTATATTAGTTTGAGTTATTTCCTTGTTAGTGAAGAAGGAATGTGTATGTAAGCAAAGGCTTTTGCTCCCTGTCCAGACTGTTCTCCCAGAAGTCTTACTGATAGGGTAATCCAGTATCTGTGAAGTCAGTCAGTGATGATGCTGGGGAACCTGCTTCTAGCCACTGGATAAATCTTGGAGGAGACAGGTCACTGATAAGGAAGCATCATTCTGTTTACACTTTCATGTTTGTGCAACAAATGTTACAAAATGAAACAAATAAAAGATAATGTAACAGAGTTCTTAAAGTTTGGCCTTTGGCCCTTGGGCTTTACAGATGAATACCTGATCGTCCATAGAGGAGCAGGGTAGGTCCCTGTGTTACACTCCTCTTGACTGTTTTCATTTCAAGATACAATCTGTTGCCCTAAAATGAAAGTTTCAGTCTGTGCTGAAGACAACTGTAAATGCATATGACTGAAACTGATTGATAAAATGAGTGTTCATGCTCCCCAAAATGTCCAACTATTTTGAAGAGTAATTTTCAGTTGTGAATTTAATTCTGTGCAATGGTGCCAGATCCATTCCATCAATGTGATGGTTTCCCAGGAAATTTCCAAGATGGACAATGGGATAGAAGTCTTTCCCCTTTTTGACTCACAGCATACTTGCACACAATTTTTATAGGACATGTTCATGATTTAATGGGTTATTTAGTTTCTCTCCTTGTCTGGTTTTTAGCTCCTTTTTCAAGATTAGCTATCATTCTGTGTAGTTCTACTGTAGCCAAGTAAAGGCAATGTAAATCAGGGGAAGAATGCAAGTTTGTGCATACAGCATAAGAAACAGCCTTAAACCATGATCCAGAGATTATCCCAGGGTGGGAAAGTAGTTGAAACTTCCTCAGCAGAAGCTGTCTTTCTAATCAGCTCTGGCCAAGAGCCCCTTGATGGGATCCTGATATGCTTTAACAGGATTTCCAAATAGAAAGGAGGAATGCTCTTTGTTTCTGTACCCAGGATAGGTAGAATTCTGCTGGAATTTGTGTTCAATTTTAATTCTCAGAATTTAGGCAGGATATGGAGATAGTGTGGGAGACCACAAAAACCAGTCCATGTTGTAGAAGTCTTTTCCATAAAAGGCTTTAGCAGTCTGGTGACAATATGAGACTTCAGTGGTACTTATGCTTAGAATTGTTATTTGGCTGTTCAGTCTTCTTGCTTCTGTGGGCAAATGTGTATGAGTGTGCAGTGACTGGAACAAGTGGTAAAACTTGAGCCTTAGAAAGATACAGCTTCCTAGCAGTATGGGTGACAACTTTGGAGCAGCTCACCTGTGAAGCTGATATGCAAGTGTTAGATATATTTAAGACCACATGGAACATCTGTATAGAAAGAGTCCTCAACCCATCTTCTTGAGGTTTAGACTAGGGTAGATGCTCACAGGAAACTCTGCTGACTATTTGTGCAGCCATGAAAGGGGAAGGGAAAATGAGACTGGAAAATGAAAGACCAGCTGAATGCAGTCTGTTTAGTTTATAGATGTTTTATAGATGAAGGCATAACATTTTTTTTGCAGTGTAATCATTCAGTTTCTGAACAGTTTTGTCAGAACCTGGCCAAGAAATGCATCTGTGGAAGAAATGAAGATCTGAAATCATCCTAAGGCACGTAGTAAAGTGCATACTTATAACTCTGCACTTCACTAACAATATTTATATGTTTTTCTAGAAGTTTTTGTAGAATATTTTCATGGAAAACTCTTCTTCCAATTTTCTAGGCGTTATGCCTAAGGAATAACTTTCTTCTTCTCACTGATAGCATGTGTGTATACTGTTAGTTTCTGCATGCAGTGACATGTGAGCTTGGTGAGGTGCACAAACCATGTGTTCTTCTGAAAAATGCTCTCATGGAATTTCTGGGTTTCTGAGAAAGGATGGATGGGTGCAAATTACAGTTTCTGAATATATAAAGTGGAACTTCTGTATAAATAGTTGTTGTGGAAGAGCTTACCCTTCCTTTTTTACTGCCTCTCCAGGCAAAAGTTTTCATAGCCTCTTGATGGGGCAGCTTTTCCTGGCCAGATGCTGCTCAGTCCTTTGCATTTGTAGTGGAGATCAAAAGCATAGAAAAGCTCCTTTGAGCTGTGGCCAGTAATATTTACAAAACAAACAATCATTCACTGAGATGCTGGGTGGCTCAGGAAGCTCTGCATGTTAGCCAGTGTGCTGGATGCAGAGAGCTCAGATGAAAACCACAGGTCAGATTTGCAAGATGTGTGGTAAGGTGTGACTGCTGCCCTGTGTTAAGGGGAATATTCAAATGGTTGATTGCTGTCACTGTCATTATGAAAGTTGTTCATTTGTGTACTGTAGGCATTAAAAATATGTCCAAAATAATACCTGCCTCTAACCAAGTGGGATTTCTAAATTGTACTGAGGCCATCAATGACTTCCACAGCTAAAAGTGAGTTTATCTTTGCTGTCTAGTTCTGTATAGTTTTTTCTATAGACAGATGTAGATTATTGCTGTGAAAAGTGATGATCCAGTGCAGAAAAAGGTCCTGATGAGATTAGCCCCTTATATAAAGTGGGATTTTATTCTTTTCTATCACATTACATCACAGAACTATGTTAAAATATGTCAGGAGATATTTTATGAATAGTGAGCCTGGCCCAGCATCCCTCATTAGTCTCAAGAACCTGATCAGTTACAGGAGCAGGAGGACAAAGAATGCATAGTCTGGGTTTCCCTATAGAAGGCTCAAGATTTTTTTTCTTTACAGAAATTGTTGTCACTGTAAATATCTTGACAATAAAAGCAGTGATGATGAAAACAGCTATTGTAGCCATGGCTCTTGAAATATTTACCAATGTGTGAGTCCCCAGTGCCCTAGTATGGTCAGCTGGCAGCCTAGAAACACCAGGACTGGGCTGGCAGGCTCGAAGTTG
This sequence comes from Ploceus nigricollis, assembly GCA_013399945.1. Taxonomy (NCBI): domain Eukaryota; kingdom Metazoa; phylum Chordata; class Aves; order Passeriformes; family Ploceidae; genus Ploceus; species Ploceus nigricollis. Next base: position 265,198 of record VXBC01003759.1, read on the forward strand.
ATATTCAGGGGTAAAACAAAACAAAAAAAAAATTAGTTTTTAACATAGTAAAGTAATATCCAGTTGCTTTACTATGTTATGGGCAGAGGGTAGTTTGAAGATATGTTGATGCTAGGAATGGTGGTTTATAAAAATGCCTATGTAGGCCAAGTTCTCTCAGTGGGCTACAGAGTAACTACACTGCAAACTGGTAAAGAAGTGGAAGCAACTTGAGCAGTATGTACTCAAAGGACTGTAGGTTCCCAGCTTAAGGCTGAGAGCATTAGGCCTAGGTGAAGGCTTCTAGTCAAGGAACACAGCCCAAATGCTCAAACTTCTCTCAGAGCAGGTAAACTCTGGTTTGCACCTGTAGATGAATGGGTTGTGATACATTTCACAAATTGGCCTAGACTTTGAAGTCTCCATTTAGGACTTGGTTCTGGTTGTTTGAAAGTAGAACATTAGGTTGGTTTCTGGATGAAGACATTTGATGGAATTTGGAGGTATCTAATAGAAATCTGTGTTCTCCCATATTATGTCAAGTTTGGACAAGGAATGTTTTTACCATGGAACCATTGAAAGCAACAGGAATGAGCCTTGAATCCTGGTTTGTTAGCTGAAGAAGTACTCAGGATCTCAATAGCTCATAAAAATTTTAGCTGAGACTATTTACAGAAGTGAAAACTTCCAATGAAGCACTGAAGTCCATAAATTAAAAGATGGCAAGGATAAACCACAGGAGAGACCCTCTGGATCTGTCTTTCCTTTGGGTGACCAAATTTCATGTGTTTAGATTAATGAGGTGATGCCTAGTGGAAGGTACTAAAAGGGACTGGAAATTTTTGAAGCTGCTTCATCCAGTTTACTGAGAAAGCCACAGCTTTTTTGTGTCTCTGCCCAAGTCTTTATACATTCTGACTTGTGTAAGACCAACTTTCTGCTTGAGTATTTTTTTACTTGCTGGATCAAAATTAAATACCAGCTACAATATTGTAACCTTTAAAATGTTCTGTGACTGAAGATTTTGGGGAGGCAAGTTTCTTATTTATCAAGCCTTATGGTACTGTGGGTTGTTCTTTTTTCCCCAATAAGTACTTCATACTCCAGATCCAGCCTACTCAGTAGGAGGAATTGAAGGATCACAAGTGAGATGAGATGAAGGAGTTCTCCTCTGTCCACTCAGGAGAAACTGGGTACTTCTTTCTCAGCACTTCTTTCCCAACATACCCAAGCCTTGCTATGTTTGGAAACGGGATTTAGATTAAAAGTGATCTTGCTTTGTGATTTTTGTGCATTCAGAAAGAAGTTATCTGTCTTGCAAATGGCATATTCTTTCTACATCTGGCAAGAAAGCAGGAGAGTCAGCAAACAGAGGCTGTCGCTTGTGTCTTACTGTGAATTAACATCTCATTTTTCGATTGCCTTCCTGTTATCTGTCAGAACTTTTGTGTAACTCCACTTCCTCAGAAATAACTGTCTCTCCTGAGTATCTCATGGTGAAGTGGTGGTTTCAACTTCCTTTTGACTGAGTTCCAACTTAAAGGATAATGGATCTTTCTGTTCTATATGGTTGCTGTACTCCATGCTTATCTTCACAATTGTTACTGAAATTGCTGAATTATTTCCCAATGCATGCAATGGTCTCCTCTGTGTCTGTAAGGATAGTTTAAAATGTTCAATTACTGGCTTGACTGGGTTGCAGATTGCAATGCAAGTGCTGTCCAGTTCTATTATTATTATTATTTCACCTTTGTTTATACCTGATCCTGCTGTAAACAATGTAGAAATTAATCATCATCTTTGTCCTGAGGGATCTTTTCAGGAAGTCAAGGAGGTGAAGTTGCAGAGGATAAAGCCATGCAGCACAGAATGATATATTAATATACTTTCATAGACAATGCTTAGTAGAGGTAGTTTCTCCAAATATGATTCTTTTTTGTTGTTCTGGGGCTGTTGAATAATGAAAAAAAAATAGGGAAGTTATTCAGTAAAATTAAAGGAAACTCTCAGCTTACATTTGTAAAGCCCTTTTATTTAGCTGCTTTGGCTGATCTAAAAATATTTTAAATCCCATTTCCATACTTGCTCAAGCTAGGCTTCTTCAAAAGACAGGAGTATCAAATTCTAATGTGTAGTTTCCTTTCAGAGTACATATTCTTCAGGAGATGAGTGTCTGAACCAGCTGTGACTTTCACATTCCACCAACCTCTCCTAAGTAAACACAAAGCTGATTTAGTATATAATAGAAGAGATAGATATCTATGTGCCTGTGCATGTGTATATACATGTAGATAGATTAATTGATAACCACACAGAAGTCTGCAAAAGAAATCTTTTCCAATTGATCTGTTGGGGCAATTTGGATGAATGGTCATTTCTTTTATGGGTTTTTTTGGAGTTGTTATAATTATCAAATCTTTTTCCATCTAATAGTGAAATACTTTACTTTGGGAAATTGTACACCAGTCTGTGGTCAACCACTCATTGATTTAAAACAACAACAACAAAACACCCAACTAAACACAAAAAACCACAGCACAGTCTTTAGAGCCAAAAGCTAAGCATCAGTAGCTTTAGGTGCATTTGTCCACGATAGAATTTGAAGATGGAGACACTAGTCTTAATTCTGAGAGAATATGTGTAAAAAAATTTGAATATGTAAGTGTTGTCAATTAGGAAATTTCAGGTATTATCAATTCTTTAGCTGAATACATCATACACTTCACATCTTGTCTCTTGTGATATTTGCTATTCTAGCATTAAAAACATATAACTTTCTATTGAGATCATAAAAAAACCTCCTAGGCCTTGGTTCTCAAAAACATGATAATTTTGAAATTTGACTTTATGGAGTAAATGTCAGGAACAGTGTCCTCCTAGAACACAACACAGTAAAAGATCAAGGTTGTGGCTGGTGGTAAATTATATGTGGTAAATGTTGCTGAAGGAGTGACTTGTGTACCCTAAGGAATATGAGGAGAGCAGATAATTTCCTTTATTGTATGAAGCCTTCTCTTTAAAAAAGAAATAATACTAAATGATAGGCCAATCAAAATAAACCTTCTAAAGGAACATTGTGCTATGATTAGGTCTGCTTTTACTACCCTGTGCAGTATCAGGACTAATGACAAAGCTAGAATTACATCAGCACAAAACTGTTCAAGTAAGAGATGTAAAAAGCTGCATCCCATACAAACCTTTGTCACTAACAAAATTAGTCTATTGTACATGCAGAGGGCTCTTTTGCTCTCTTGGATTGTAAGCATTGGTAATAATAACCCTGCTGCCACTTTACAGTGTGTAAAGCTTGCATACAAATGCTGGCTTGTATAAACACCCCTCTGTTCTGCCCAGATTTGCCATTTTCATGCTTTTTTTCCCCCCTGCTTTTTGTTTAATTTCGTATCCTTAAATTTGTTTATTGCAGGGACTATTTAAATATGGATTTTTTCTGTTTAAAAACAGTTGTCTAAAACCATAGATCTCAGATGATGGAAAGAAATTTTGTTCTCTATGATTGTAACAGATTCAGTGTGTCCAATACAAAAAACACCATATCACATTATCTTCAAATAGATAATGAGTGCATTCTTTTAGGGTGGTGTTTCAGCACTGAATGTTAGCAATGTTTAAAAACAGTGTCTTTGAAGAAAAGACAAGCCAATGAAAGTGACTAACCTTTAGGGATCTAAACTTCAGTTTTGAAATAAGTCAATACCAGTGCAAAATGACTGGAAGCTTTCTGTTGCATGTAAATCTGGTCTTGTGTTTTTATGAGAGGTGATGAGGTCAAACCTTCAAATAGTAACGGTTAGCATATAATGTCGTCATAGGTATTTTTGTCAGAGGACTAAGAAGTCAGAGAGAAAAAAATATATTATGTTCATAAATACAGTTTTTTCTAGCATTAGCATTGGATTTCTCTCTGTAAAGCACTTTTCTTTCTGACTCTGCTTGGCATCTTATCAAATACAAAATCAGGTCTTATATTACGTTAATGCTGAGAAGAAAAACCCGGAGTAATCTTCGATACTGGAGTTATTACACATCTCTTCTTTTTTTTCCTCACAGTTTAAGAACTTCAGTCTACCTAATAATTTAGTTAAAATTCTAGAGTCCGTCTTCTGAAAACATAAAGGATAATTTAAAATGGTCACAGACCATTATTACACAGACTGGTAATGATTCTGGTTCTGCTTATGATTTACCCATTATAACAGCTCTAGATTCTCTATTCCAGCCAGAGTTGTTATGTGAGGGGAAAATGAGACAAAGCTCAGGAAGGTCTCAAAAAGTTAAAAGTGATTTCTTTAATAGACATGATCTTCTGAGCACAAAGGGTAGAAAAGTCAGCAGAAAAGAATATATATATTGTGAACTGGAAAGAAATGCGTGTCTTTGAAATTTAATCCCTTGCTTTGGTCTAAATCTAACTGAAGCTTTTAGCTTCCACCACATGTTTACATTGGAAATCTCTCTTTGTGCATATAGAGTTTGTTCTCTTATGAAATTACATCTCAAGGGAAGGATAATTTAAAGCCATTTCCATTTGTTATGTCTATGCTGAACTAGGCTATTAGGGGCTGTTAATGCTGGATAAAATCAAAACCTTCAACTGCCTTCATCTGTGGATTACAGAATCTGTCCAGCAAATTGCATGCTGATATTACCAGAATAAGGAACTACAGGCAGTTCCATGTTGGAGCCAGCACTGGCATAATTTTATAATGTAGCCAATATCAATATTGTGCTGATGATCAATGATGTGCAGATGTGCCTCTGACTTCACTTTATGGAGGCTGTATTTAAAGTTCAAGTGTGATGATAGCCAATGTAGGTTTAGGTTTCTAGGTTAGGAGCTCTTGCTGGACAGCCTTGGAGAAAACATGGGTTGTGGGTTTTGTAATTCTAAACCTAGCATCAAATTATTTTGCATAATTACAGCTTCAAGAACAGCCCTAAGGAGAGGACAAGTTGTACACTGTTCTTGAGAAGTAGCCACAGATAGCACTGAAAGCTGGAGGCACATCACTAAGCTGAAGTTTTTCTTTCTTCTATGCTTGGGCAAGAGAATGATCGTGTAACAGTATAACATTGGCTTATTTTAGCTATGAATTACCATTTTTTCATCACTTCAGATCATAGCTTAATGAGTTTTGTGTCTGGGAGTCAAGAATCAGTGCGTTCATTGTTCATCTTTACCTGCTTCTCCTTCTCTCTCTGACCAACAGTTTTAGCTTATTATGAATAATCAGTACTTGAATAATTATGGAAGTTTTATGAGTTTGCATTGGTTTTAAGGTGCTTCAATTTCAATTTACCCAAATAGAGGTCAGAAGTTTCTTCACTCATTCAGAGAGATTGCCTGTGAGTAGAGCATGTAAAATGTGGTCCTGTATTCTGTAGATGAAGTACAGTATGGAAGAAGGAGAGGGTTATACACATGAAGAGTTTCATGTGCATGACAAGCTTTTTTGTCAGAATGATGGGGAAAAAGAAATCTACCTGTTTCCATTCAGTGCTAAGTCAGTGACTACCACTAATAATGGGGAACTGATTTTTAACTGACAGATATGGCTGCTGGTTCTTTACTAAATGCTCTTTTTTACTACACATTTGGGTTTGCTGTGGAGTTCTCTTTCACCTTGGGGAGCTCTGGCCTAACCTTCACCTGAATGCCTGAATGTCCACAGGAGAAAGAGGGAGCTGCTCACAAAGTTAGCGTGGCTCCAGTGGGGGAGCTGCAGGGTTTCACAGGGAACATGTGTATGAAGAGGACCAGGACCCATAAAGTAAGGTACATCTCTAGCTGTCAGCCACAAGCCCTTGATGAGATAAAGAACTGGGTGGAGTCACATATGTCCCCATCAGAACAAGGAGAATGCTAGCTGGGAACTGTGATCATGAGTCTCAGTTTCCTCAGCTGCTCAGTGGGAAAAAAACACTTGCACAGTGCAGGTATTATCTAGGCCTTTATGTCATGAGGCAGAAAATATTCATTAAAATAACTGCAAATCCTCCAAAGACCTGTGCTTCATATTCATTCTGTGGTTTAATCCTTCTGATTTTGAGCATATCCTTTCAATAACATTCAGAGGAGGGCTAATTTTATGATTACTTCAGCTATGCTATGTTTGTGTTTCTCGTTTGTAGATGTTGGTTAATGACACTGAACAAAATTCTTGAATTTGCGTCTTCATAATTTTGAAAGGATAACTGACATTCGAAGGGGAAACTGTTTCTGTATTGTTTTATTAATAATTTTATTTTGGTTTATTTCTTTTACTTTCATAATTACAATGTGATTAAATTTACTTCTTGTTGCTTGGATTTCTTCATTTTTTTGAAGGTGAAGGCAATTTGGACAGTAAAGTTCAGTGTTGAATGTACTGGGACCTGATCAGGAGGCATTATTGTGCATTCCTCATTCTACATCAATAACAATTGCAACATTCACTTCAACAGAAGTGGGGTTATTTTAATTATTTAAGTTGTATATTGCACCTTTATGAATTGGGTTACACAAAATATAAACATTAGTATCAGTGTGATGTTTTCCTGTAAGAGAAATTTGAAAAATTCATGGAAGGCAGGTATTTAAAATTAAATATAAGCTGCACATAAAGTGCAGCTGGAATGTTTTATCCAATTGTCTTACTCATTACTGCTCATTTGTAAGTTTTGAAAATAATTACATATTCAACTCCTGAAAGTGTATCTATTTAAAAACCAAAATTACAAATATATAAAGAATGCTCTGTTCTTAGATTATTTTCTTTATTGTTTTCATTTGCTGGGTTTTTAATAAATCCAATACAAATAGTGTGGTATGTCTGTATAAACTTACACACTTAACTTTTGGCGTTCCTCCATGTAATAAACTGCATTTGCCTGGGAAGGATAACCTAGATTATGAAACCCAGGGACTGCTTGTTGTATAAGGGTGCTGTGTGCAGTTTTGAACTTGTGTTCAAGTCAAAAGACCCAAGAAGTTATTGAAGAGGGAATTAATCTTCCCTCATGCTCACTTCATAGGGATCATGGACTTGAGGTTTTGAGGAGACAGAATAAAAAAAATATTTTGCTGACAGTGGCCATCAGGTTGAAATGCTTTTATTCTCTAGAGAGCCAGAACTCATTTGCAACTTCCCCTCATTTAAACTCAAGACACTTCAGTTCCTGTTTAGCTTGTATCTAAGTGGATTTTCTTTTATATTGTAGATAGTTGTTTGTGTATTTTTTGCTAAGGGTTATTATTTTTTCCTTTAGCTGCTGTCTTGGGAATTGCCTGAACAGTGTTGCTTTATTGAAAAGGATTATGCAGTACCTTGGCTAGGGAATGCCAGAGGAAGCAGATACCATATAAAATGAAAACACAATGTCTCCAGGTTGCCACTTGCTGAGTCTTTTAGCAGTGATCTACTTCACTTTTGTGGGAGAACAAAGTTTTAGTGGTTCTTAATATCTGCAGCACCACTTGCAATGACAGAACATGGAGAATGTCTGTCCCTGTTAGTGCAACAATCATAGGGAATCTAGGGAATCTTTGAGTCTGGCACCCAGCTGCTCATGATCATACTATCTTTTTTTTTTTTTTCGTTTTTTTCTGTGGTTTTTTTGTTGTTGTTCTTTTTTTTGGTTTTGTTTGTTTGTTTGTTGCATTGATGTCCTCCATCAGTCTGTAGACCAGCACGAGTTTGGTGATGTTCCCTTTCTGGCCTTCATTAGTGTTTTGTTTAGCAAAGTGCCTGTGAGACTATCTAAAATTTTTCTGAAGACATAAGTCTTCAAATTTGCCCTGGAATTCCTGGTGGAATAAGGAAGACTTCATTAACTAAACTGCTTCATGTTACCTGGTTTCAAGAGAAAAGGCTGTGCTCCTTTCAAGTCAACTAAAAGCCTCCAGTGCCTGCTGTTGTATCACTTCTAGTGGGTTTTTCTAGTGTATTAGCTCTTTTAAGGTCTGTTTTTTTCTGGAAGAGAAAAAATTTGGTGGCAGAATTGTGTTTTTGTAGATCACATAGCCATTTCTTAGGGAAGCTTTGTGGACAGGAATGGCAAAGATTGCATAGTGTACCTTAAGTGTTTCTTTCTGTGAGGGAAAGAAGCTGAACTGGCTCAGAGGTTTCTTTTACAAAATACAGCAGGTGAGTATGCTGCTAGGCAATGATCAGGAGGAGGAACTGCTTGGTAGTTGCTTCTCACTAAGATACACTTTTTTGCCTTTCCAAGTCTAGAGCTGCAGAATTTAAACTCACCTGCTTCTCCTTTAAAGGCTGATGTACACAGCAGTGCAAGAAACAGAAATCTTGGCCAGTACACATTTCATTTTGACTCCTTATGATGTTAGGGATATATTGATATACTATTGATATATTTGTGTTTAATTCACTTCTAGAGAAATGAGGAACTAGTCTTGTTTTGTGACAAACTAACAATTGCATGTATTGCATATGTACATGCCTTCTGGTTGTGAGGAACAGCTCCAAGCAGGCCAGCAGTAGGGAAAGGTTGCTACAAAGCTGAAGTGAAATATGGAGAGGAGCTCACATGTTCTCTTCAACCTCTAAGCAAGTGCCATCATACAAGTGTTCATACAGGAAAAATGGTTCTATATGTTCATACTGGAAAAATGTAGTCTATTGCTAGAAAAACATCATCATCCTCTCTGGATTGCCCAGCTTTGTTTTCTAGTAGAGTTGAACTAATATTTTATTATGTTTCTGCATATGCAGTGGGGAAAAAAGCTAGGGGATGTTTGCACATGAGACAGAACATAATTTGGAGAGAGAAGAATAAGGAAAACTGACCCCTGGGGGCCATTTTGAGTTTGAAGTTTGTTACTGAGCTCAGTATACTGACCCAGGATGGAGAATGCTGCAAACTATAAATCTGGTTTCCTCAAAAAGCATGCCTCTCAAATCCCCTGCATCCGCTGAGGGCCTCTTCGTAATGTTGTAAAAGATCTGTTTTCCAGAGTCATTTGGTTCCCATAGCCATGGGCAAAGGCACCCAAGCAGCTCTTGTTTGATTAAAAAGCTGAATTGTTTGCTGGTAACTGTAAACACAAACAGCTGTTTCCTGGAACACAAAAATGAGAGCCAGATTGGTACTTCTGCTGTAGGACAGGATTTTAAACAACCTACTAGTTATCTGGGAATATTTTCTTTGGGAAATTAATTGCGATGCATGTTAATAAATGCTGAATATAATGTATATGTATTTCGCTCACCTTCACTCTGCCCTGATTATTTTTGATGCAAGCTGATCCATCAGTCTTAGAGCAGAACAAAAGTGTCTTAGTTTGTTTTTAGGGGACTTGAAAATACAGTTAAAAAGAAAAACCTTACAGAATCAGTCAACGCTGCCTATTTTCCATTTTGTAGTGACTTTGTTTGCTTTGGGCTGGGGAAAGAGGAAGATGCTATTGGAGGCCTTATGCTGGCCTCACTCCACTTAAACGATTCTCCTTAGACTGGTTTTGTTGATTTTTATGATCATGTTTTTCTACCTGCAGAGTACATAAGTAGTGTATAACTGTACTTAGGGATGTGGTCTCCTGGGTTTCAATGTTTATATTCAATCTGTTTTCGTGTTCTTTGGCACTAGTTAATCTGAAGGTTGTGGACTGTCTTTCCCATGTCATTGTGTAGCTACTGTGCTTAGCATATATTATTCCATAGACTGCGCAATCATTTTAATTAACTTTGTTTTGTGTAGGTGCTTATTGAAATGACCATCAGCAAGATAAACAGAAAGCATTAGACAATTCCCTATCTGAGACTACTAAAGGCTGTGTTTAATCCTGTTTACTAGTTCACTACTTTCTGATTATTTGATTTTTTTTCCTTTCATTCTGAATGGATAGTGAAAACCACTTGTCTAATTGTTGTTTGCCAAGAATAGGGAACATGAAAAGCAGTATGTAAAGCCCAGTTTTATTACAGAGGTTTAACTTACCATTTCTCAGCTGCTAACTCATACCTCTGTACTGTGGTTAGGTTCCTAACTCTCAGACACAGTCCATGTATGTAGTGACACTTATGCATTTATTATATATTGACATTGCTTTCAAATGCACACAAGTCTTTTCAGAAGTATTCTGAAGTTACAGGACTAGGCATCTGGAGACCTGGTTTCTGTATGGCTTTACTATCAACTTCCTGAAGGACTTAAGCAAAGTTTGAAAGTGGGGATTTTTTACACAATTACATTGTACAGTGCATAATCCTGTTCTGGGGAATAACAAATGTCAGTACAAATCTGTGCTTCTTTGTGGATTCTGCTCTCCCCTGATAGATTGTGAGCTAGGGCTGTTGAGGGCTCTTCCAGCTTTTCAGTTTCCTTGCTACGCGACTCTGTGTCCTGGATACATTTTACTAGTTTTAATTCAAGTTTTGTTGGTTTGAATGTGTTTAGCTGTTGACCTGCTATAAGGGCAGCGCTTCTCTCCCATCTCTATTTTTCCCTCTGCAGTGTAACCTGTGGGTTATAACTACCCCAAAGTTGTCTTTCTGCTGATTCTCCTTTTATGTGCACTGTGGATAATGCATCTTTTCTAAAGAGACCACAAGACTTGATTCATTGATGTTGTAAGAGCTGTCAAAATCTTGTGACAGAAGCGGAAAATTTTGTTGACATTGGAAAGAGAGGTGGCTAGAGCTGTAGTCCAAGTTCCAGCTGTAGGGGTATTTCTATTAACTAAAAAGGGATTCAGAACCTTATACAGAGCTGGTTTTATGAATTTTAAATAATTAAGAACAGTTTTGTTTAGCCCCGGGTATTTCCTGAATGCCTTTGCAAGTCAGACAGTGTAGTGCTGGGCTTAAAAGCTTGTCTTCAGCTTGAGTTGTATTAACAAAATGGCCAAAGAGAATTTTTCATGGAAGGGTACATTAACATTTTTTTAAAGTATGTTACAGTTAGTGTTGCTGTTAGTAAAGCAGCTGTATACTTTTTAATTACAAATCTCATGTATTTTAGAGTTGTCTGTGACAGAAACCCCTTGCATAAGCAGTTTTGTCCATGCACTACCCAAGTGTCTGAGCATCTCCTAAATCTTTAAATACAGAAATAAGGTTAGTGATAATACTCTTTTATTCTTCAGCCTGTAAAGAAGATGGTTATTTCAAAGATGATTTACTGCATGAACTTTCTGGTGTTGTGGTTAGAGGTTTTGAAGAAATTCAGTGAAAGCTAAGTTGAATGTTGTTTATAGTTCTGAACAGAGTTATATCCATGCTTTCTCTCTTTCTCCAAGAGGTAGTTTCCTCCATGGTGCAGCCAGGAGCATCCTCTAGCTCTGGCAGCCTGGTCTGACTTTTGGCCCTGTAGAGCAATGATTATTCCTGTAGTGTTGACTGATATCCAAATATCAAGGCAGAAAGCTTGAATCAGATGCTGAGTGGAAAACTGGGTTAGGAGAAGTTTAGATTCCTGGACCAATGGACTTCCCAAAGGTGCTGGGCTTCACATCTGGGAAAAATTTAGCCTGATCAAAAATAATAGTCTTGCTCTTTAGAACAGACTTGAATATAAGAGAGAATGGTGTTCTGTTTAGGTGTAAAAGACTAAAGATTGATCAAATGACTGGAAGGAAGGTTATGAGGGGCAAGCAAAAAAAGAAGAGACCAGAAAGAATAAATGAGTGTGTTTTGTATTCAGAGTAGTATGGGGAGTGCATGTGTTTGCGTACTGTATAACTCACTTTTGCATCTCCCAGCATCTGTCATAACCAAAAACTCAGTAAAGGATAAGCATTGGCTATAGATACTTGTTTTCTACACAAATCTTTTCTGTCCCTTTTTTCCAGTGCTCCATTTACTTGTTTGTTTCTCTTTTGTTTGTTCCTGTCTACCCTTTTCCCAAGTGCAGTGGGATTTTTTCATTCCTTATTAATGGTATGAAAAAGAACAAAAAAGAAGGCCTGAAGCATACCTTCAACCATTAAACTTGAGTAACCAGCTAGGCAGCCAGATGGAAAACCCCTTGTGCTGGTGGGGAAGGGTGTCTTGCTCTCTCTGCTGAGATTTCATTTTATTGCTGACTAGGCTGCAGCAGGAGCTGTGTGGAGGCATGTGAAACACCTCCATGCTGTGCACTGGGATGGCATGGTGGGGATGTTGTTGGAAGACTGGAGAGTGAGGATGCTGGCCCTCCCATGGAACCCCCTCCCTCTCCCCCTTCCTTTTCTTTTGCAGTTGCACACAGCGCTGTGGCTCGGAGGTCATTTGTTTCCCACAGCTTCACAGACCACTGTAGCAGAAAGGGAGACAATGGTCCTTACAGGGGATGATGTGAAGCCTTCTTTCATCTCTAATAAGCCCCTTGGTTTGCACTGTGAGGCCTGTTGTGTGTTTGTGTGCGTGCACAGTTCCAGTGTGAGCTACTCTGCAGCTTCCACTGATATAAAGCAACCAGGTTTTTTGTTTTGTTTTTCAAATGGACAACTCTTGGCATGTTACATCCTGAGGTGGGTTTACTGTTCAGTGCAAGCACATCAGGAGACATCCCTTCTTCTTTTCACATAGCTTTTAAAATCTAGGGCCCATCTGGTCAACATCGGTTGTCAGAAAGACCGAACTCAGAAAGCAAGGAAAGGAGGGGGCAGCTGTCTTTAGCTGCTCTATGCTGAACACAAGCTCTGCCTCTTGCTGTGTTTGGGCATGGCTGCTGACTGAGCATGTCACGAGAGCTCTGTGAGAACAACCACCCTGGCAAAGCAGTGGACATCACAGAATCTGCAAGCAGAGGGGCAATTTGAGACCTTTTTCTTCTCTATTATCCTGTTGTAACGAGTAGAAAAGAAAAGGGAACAAACAAACAAATATGATGAAATTTTAAGGAGCAGGAGTTTGGAGCAGTGGTCCTTGTAGTCTGAGATACCATTTTTACCATGTCTTCTGCCTGATCCTTTAAAATCACACTTCTCAGTCTGGAGAACTTTCCTGCTACATGAAATAGGAATTTTTTAGCTGCCTTCTGTGCAGCAAAAAGGTTGTGCTCCAGTGGTTTTCCCTTGCCTTGTGTTCTTGGACTAGGAAGGTAGGTTCATGCTGATCATGAAGTTTTTCCTACTCTCTATCCCCTTGCCTGGCCTGGACAGCTTCTTGCTACAGTTGATTCAAAGGGCTCTCTGTGAGGCCTTGTTCAAATTCAGTGCAGGCTTATTTTAGGAAATGGTTTTGGTAGTCCAGGTTTGCTAAGGTTTTTTGTGTTTCATGTACAATGTTACTTCAGCCAAGGGAAAGTCAGTCCCTCTTTTCACTTGTCTGTTTGGCTGTTGCAGCTCTTGACTACTTAACATCATTCAGCCTCATGTTTCCCCCCAGTATTCCTGGATTGTACTGGTCCTAGTGTGAACCTTCTGCTTAACCTTGAGACCTGGCCGCTCTTTCCTTAGCTTACTCAGGTTATCTGTTTAACATAGCACAGCCTGGGAAAGACATCGAAGTACATCAAGAAACACTTATGCAAAACCAACAGACTCAGATTTCAGCTATACACTACTGCATGCTTTTCTCCACAGAACAAGTATCTTATACTGCATCTTATACTTTCACTGAGTCTAACTCTGAACAATTTTGGCAAAGTTCGAGACCAATTTCCCAAAAATGTGAGATGAAGAAACAGTAAATCAGATGATTCCAGGCAAGGCAACTGGACTTTTAGAGGTTACTTGGCAATTATAAGCTGGACAGCTGAAGAGTCAGTATGCAAACCCATTTTCTATCACCATCCAGATGAAAATGAACCACATTTTTGGAACTTTCAAATACATGAGATAGAGCAAGTGTTAAATTGCCTTCAGAACAATGTTTAGTTGATTTTAGTGGCCAATGCATTGCTTTGGCAACTGGCAGACACGCCACAGTAATACACAGTTTGGTCTCTGAGATACTGGGAATTCTAGGGAAAAGTACAGATTAAACTTTGTTGTAAAGGAAGAAATGGACAGTCGTTGGAAAAAGTGTGTCTTCCTGCTGTCTCATAAAAATGCGTGTCCATCATTAGTTACTCTCAGACAGGTACAGACCCTGATGGATACATGAAATTAGCATGCAGCATTAAGCATAAATGTGTTTGTATTTCTTCACTTTTGCTAGATGATGTGCAAGAGTTGAATGTTTGATCTGGAGGAAAGGTGGTATCTCTAAGACAAATAAGATTTTTCTGAGTTCTTCAAACATTCATATTGTGTAATTTCACCATGATATCTGTAAATATGTCCCTTTCTTCTACTTAAATGCTGTTGCATAACTTCTTGCAACAGGTATTGTCTTTTGGAATATATCACTTAACCTTTTGCTTGCCTGTGCAAAAGAACACCAAACGCACTTTATTTCATATGATGGAAATACAGTAACTTCATTAAGTGATGCTGCTATGGCAAGGTTCTAGTTATTTCACTACTTTTGAAATTAATTAAACTGTGAATTAATTAAACTGCTTGTGAACATGAAGCGCATACCTCTCTAATAGAAATAAAGAGACATGGGAAACAATTATTTTAAATTCATTACTAGCTGGACTTAGAGAGCTCAGCTAATAGGCATTTCAAATTGCTGTGGCTATACTGTCTATTTTTCAATGCAAAGACCCAGCAAGTCTTGTGCATTCTGTATGAGAAGACAGGTTATTGTTTGCTTTTAAGGTGAAGAGGGGAAAAGTCTTGACACTTGAGGATCTCCTGTGAGTGTGAAGAGGTATTTAGTGACAATGTTTCCAGTTCATCTCCACGGCCCTGTTAAAGCATGAAAATATCCTCCTAAAGAATTCAGAGCTGATAAAGGAAGACTACAAAAACCTCCACAGTGAATTTTACAGAATATGATCAACACAGTGTAATAAAAAACTATCAGAAACTTTTTAAAAATTAGTGTGGTTCGTGGAGTACAGGTGCATTACATAAACATGCCTTTGCTCTGTGAAGGTTCAAGGAGCCTTAAAAAGAGTCTTGTGGAGTCTTTACCTATTGTGCTTTTCAGTTGACTTGCTAGCATAAGGAAACCATTAGAGTTGCTTAGAGCTGTCTGTAAGTTATGCAGTCTCACCTGAGAGAACTCTGGACTTTGAGCAGATGAGAGGTAAGAGCTGTGATGCCTTGTAGATCAGTACTCGGTTCATTTTTTGCAATATTGTTATTCACTCTGAGTCTAATTTTCACATATTTAAAATACACAGTTTTAATAGCACTAGAAAGTCTTTCTCCATGACCTGGAGTGCAGTATGCTCATTGCTTTATGCAGCCCTGTCTCCTTCTCATGATGCTTTCCCAGCCAGCCAGTTAACCATTCCTTGCTGTCACAGGCTCAGCCATCCCCACCCCACTCCATTTCCTGTCACTGACTCTGTTTCAGACTTGGCTTCCCACTCTAATTTTTGTTCTCCTTCCTCCCTTCCCTTTCCACTGGCATATCTTCTTCCTTAAGCCATCCAAAAGTGAAGTAAGAGGATTATTGTGCAAAATATTCATTCCTAGGTAGTAACTGGCTATTAGCTATACCTTGGAGAGCAATGAGATGTTCACAGTGCAAAGTTAAATGGTAACCTGAATACTTTCAAAACTGGATTACAAAGCGGGAAAAATGAACCTGCTTTTAGTGAGACAGCCTGAGATATACTTGGGACAGCAACTTAATTTCTCTTTTCTCTACGCACTGGAGTGGCATCTACAGACAAACAAAATCCTCCCGTTAGGGTGTTTTCCATTTAATCCATCCAACAGTCCCCTTCCATGAGGACATGTTTATTCTGAGCAGAGTGTGTGATTCATCACCCTTGGGAGATGAGGCAAGGTTTGGTGCTGACCTCAGACAATTTATCTCCCCTTGCACCCCACCCTCCCTCTCTTCCCCCCTAGATGTGTGAAGCAGTTTTGTACTGGGAAACTGCATCACTGATAAAATCTTTTAAGGGGACCATCCACCACATTATTACTTTCCATATCATAGAGAACTTCTACTGTTGCATAATAGTGAAGACAATTTATTAGAAGTTTAATTGGACAAAGTAGAAGGCACAAGTAGATGCTGAGAAGTGTTACTTTGTTGTGGAATCTCACTGAAGCTAATAAAAAGTAGACTTGTCCTGGGTGGGAGTGGGAGAAATGCAGAAGGAGTGGGGGGAAAAAGGAAAGATACTACTACAAATGTCAGAAAATTCAGAGTCATGCTTCAGATCCCTTGAGACTGCAGTTTCTTTACCTCAGGGAATCAGCTACGTAAGAAGACTCTAAATCATAATTTTTGAAAGAAATATAGATCTTCATCTTGCAGAGAGACTGGGATGTACTGTTCTGCTAGGAAGGTTAACACATACAACAGATTTCCTTACTGTACTGGAGCAGGTGGGATTTTACAAGTCCCACACATGTATGCTTGATGTGATTTTAATCAATTAAATTAGGCATATAAAAAGAATGAATAGTCAAGTCATTAACATTCTGTCTGTAGTCCAGTACTGTCCAGTTTGAAAGGGAAATAGTTATAGCTGAGTTGATAAATATTTATTTCAGTGTTACTTATTTTGGTGGTTGCTCAAATGGAGAACTTGTACATCCCAAGCAATGCATTCTTCTGAGCCAATGCTGAAATCGTGCGTGTCCTCCACAGTGAGCCACTGCTGCTGGTCTATCTACACCAGCTTTAACACAGAAAGCAGAGCTGAGATACAAGAACCTTTAAAATAATTGAAGAACTCATGCTAGCAAAAGAAAAGCAGCATGTTAATTGTATTAATGTGGCAGAACTCCCTTGTGCGATGTGGTTGCCAGAAAATCCAAAAGGTGCATAGAATTTATTTGTGTGTTTAAAATTCATTGCAAACTCAGTTAATCTGAGGGCTCATTACAGTGTGCTTAGAGCAGTCTCTGATTTTATGGCTTTTTTTCGTATGATTCTATTTGGATGAAGCTACTTTTCAAAAGAACTTTGGTTTAGGTTTTCCAGGATAGTTTTACATCTGTAACTTTAAAAGAGAAATCCAGAAACAGCAGCAATGTAGGGCAAGTGCCTGCATTATAGCTACATACTTAATAANCCCCAGAAAGAACAAACCAAACCTAACTTACCCCCCACACCCTTCAAGCTTCTGCCTGTTATAGCAGATGTCTAATAATCACTCTGTATTGTTATAAATGTCTTGCTGTAACAAAGTTTTTGCTGACTTTTAGGATAGGTACTCAGTGTAATGAGTCACCCTTGGGACAGAGTTCACTGCAATGTTCTCACATATATATGTATTCTGGGTTTTTTTTCTGACTTGTTGGTATGAGCTGTTGAATACAGTTTGATTCACTTCTTAGCCCAAGCTGCTAAACAGTACAGCTGTGGAGCTGCTAAGCAGGTATTGAATTACAGCCTCAAGTACAGCAATTAAAAGCAGTGACTTGTGTGCTATAGAGAGTGTAAAGGAACTTTATGCATGGACTGTTCCAGCAAATATAGTCAGATTTGCTTTATGGTCATCATTCTTTTTCTTAAATAAAGTTTGAGTCAGAGTACATAAAATCTGAAATATTTATCTGCTTACAGATGAGTTTAAAGATGGAGCTGTGAAAGACATTGATTTGAAAAAAAACTTAATGTTTAAAGCAGTAAAACATGAGCACATTTACAGAGAAACATAGTTTTTGGCTGATTGTTTTTAGAAAATAATTACTAAGATTCAAGAACACCGATGGAAATACCAGTGCTGTGTTGTGGGAGCAAACAAGACTTGGTATTTTCCATTGATGTACCTAATTTATGTATATGGTTTTGAAGCCAACACCAAATTCAGGATGGAAAGGAGCTGAATTCTTCCATTATGAAGTCATTATCAACACTGATATAAATATTAGCACTAACTGTTTGATGTGTTCTGCATTTGATATGTTGCTGTATTTGGCTTGGAAAGCTCTCAGTTTTACAAGAGAAGGGGTAAGTTTCTGCATATATATTTCACTGCAGAGTTCTGTGCAGTAAGTGAACCTGAGTTCATTTCTCCTTGCCTATTCCTGAAGTTGGTGAGCTTGAAGTTATAGGCAATGAAACGATGGCCCGAGAGCACAAGGGTACTGCTTCAAACACTCTGCCTCTTTGTTTTCCTTCTTTTTTCCATGGATGTTTTTCTCTAGGGAAAAAAGCTCAGAGTGTATAATGGCTAGAATGAGAACAATTTGGCTGTTTTGCAGCCAATGCATATCTTAGTTTTTAATATTATATTCCAAATTGATTTATATACTACATGCATTTTGCTTTGGATATGGCAAGACACTTACGGTGTGGCAAATTCCTTTACGCTGCCTTATTCACTCTTCCATCTCTGTTTGAACTGACAAGATACCCCTCAGCTGTGTTAGCCAAACTCAGCACTACTGCTCTGTGTTGGTTGTTACGGGGAAAGCTAAAGCTGGGGTGTGTTGCCCTGACAGCAGCCTCCTGCCACTGACCATGGCTTTCAAATCCAATCTCCATTCTGTGAAGAGACTAATAAGCTAATAAACGTAAAGCAAAAAAATTTGTATCATTGTAGGTTTAACCCCACAGTAATGCCTTTGGAGAGCATACTAATACAATTAAATGTTACTGGTGTTTGAAAACTGTTTCTGTACCTTTTGTAATTTCACCAGCATTGCAATGGTTATTGCTGAAATAAGTCACTGCATCTGAAGAGAAAGGCTAGAGAAGCCAATGGAGAATGACTAATTTCAATTTTTCATGAATGAGTTCTTGCTATAGTCAGCTGTGAGTGTTAACTGACAAATGACTGTGCTACCTCTAGCTCATATCTTGCTGTGTCTTGTAAATAAAGTAGGACAGGGCTGAAACGATCATGATAAGCTTTTGTTGGGCACAGAATAATAATGTTGGTTGTTCAGTAAGCATCCTATTTTCTGATAGATTAGCACTGACACAGTCACCTGGAGTGACATAAAGAGGCACTCTTTTTGCTGAAACACTATATTTCACAGGAAGCACATGTCTGTTATTTTCACCATTTGAACTTACTGAAATTCCTGTGGCACTTCTTACAAGAGATAGGATATAACATGTCTTGGCTAAATTCAAAAACCTGATCATGCAAGCCTAGCCAAGTAGTTTGTTTTTCTTTGGCAGTGCTTGCCTTTAAAAGAAGGATTATATTAACATTGACTAGGGACATACCAGGAAAAGTGGTAAAGTTTATTAGTATCTATGAATTTGGACACCTCTTTCCAAGCTTTATGCTGTTTCTACCACTGTAACCTTTGAATAGCAACAAATGTGTTTGAGCCATAGCTGCCCCCATATATCATGTTCAAAATAAGTTCACATTTAGGATTAAGTATCATGGAAGTAGGTACCAGTTGGTCAGTAGTAATTACCAGTTCTTTCTAAGGTACTCTAGGGGTATGTTATGTCTGTGTATAAGCAAAGGTAAGGGTTGATAATTTATCAGAGATGAATCTCTGTTCTTCAATTTCTGTCAGACCTTTGATAATGTAAATTGGTCTTGCAAATTGCCTCTTCCTTCTTGAAATTCATTTGATTATAGTCTGAACAGTGTTTGAGCACTGTCCCAGCCAACAATGACCAGAAATTGGAGTAGAGCAGGAGAGTAGTAGTAGTCTTAGAGTAGGAGACTAGCCGGATGACCTAGATTACAGTACGACTCCAGGTAAGAATGAAAATTTCACAGTGGAGTGAAGGGAGGGAAGAGGGAAGGGCAATTGAAGGGCAGTTGATCTGCTTTCCAGTAAAGGATTAAGACTGTTGTTCTTTGTAATAGGAGTGGCTGGTAAATGATATTCCTTGTTGTGCAATAATTCCTGAGTTTTCAGAAAATACTTTTAATTGGAAAGACAAGTATTTAAGTGTCTACTCAGAGTTGCAACATGTTTTTTGAAAAAGATGTGAATGTGGATGCCCTCCCCTGTTCTTACACTGTCTAAGCGGTTCCCTTGGAAGTCCTTGGTCCAAAGCTGTTGTTCGGGCAGGCTGCCAGAGAGTGAGCTGGAAAGCAGCAAGGTTCAGCAGGAAATCTGCTTGGCAGGTATCAGCATGGCCTGTGTCTATCAGAAGATTTACTGGCATGTACAGGTTTTCAGAAAGCATTTATTCTTTAGCAGATTGATTGATTTTAAAAATCAGGGGGTTGGTTTTTTTTGTTTTTACTAGCTCTGGTTAGGAAATATTGCTAGCATAGTCAGTGTTGGAGTGTAGAATATACAAGCTGTTCATTTGATTCAGTGGGTATGAATGTCAGCTAGCATGACTGCAAGCTGTTGATATGCTTCTGTTCACCAGCAAAGGCTGGAAACTATAGGTATAAAACTAGGCCCAAATTTGCCACTGGAGGTACTCCTGCACATCCTTCTGCCTGCAGAAGCAGCTGAGTGTATGTACCTATCCAGAGGGGGAAATTAGAAAGCTGTAATGCAAGTCTGCCGTTAGTAACAAGGCTTTGAATCCAAGTGCTGCCCATTTTTAAAATGAGCAAGTACAGGAGAGCACTTCCATTTTCTGACTTTCGTGCATGAGCTGTCATTTTAACAACAAACCGTGCTTCACTAAGTTGGAAAGGTGGATATCAATAAAGGTGAACCTTGTATCAAATCCTGTGTTTCCAAAGTAGCTTGATATTGTTGACTGACTTCAGATCTACATGGTGATATAGTTACACGGCCTCAGTTTTTAACTGACCACATACTATAAATTTTATTTTACCTAAGTTGATACTAGCAAGAGCAACATTTATACCTGCATATTGTTCCAAAATAAATTATGGAAATCCTATTATTCTTTTACCAGTTATTTAATTTCATATGATTCATTTTCATGCGGGACTTTTTACAAATTGTTTTGAGGATTAGTTTTCCTTACTGAGGAAAAAAAAAAGTTCTAGTTAGGGAAAGAACAGTCTTGTCTGCCTACCTAGTTTGAGCAATCATAAACCTCTTCCAGTAATTACTTTGCTGGAAGAACCAAGGCACATTTGTTAGAACCAACATAAAAGACTTTCAAGAATGGCTGGTCTCCAGTAGTACCGAATATCTAGACATTACTTATTTCTGGCTGAAAGCTTTGCCTGTCTAAGTAGATAGTAACATGCAAGATGCCTCACATCATGTGCCCCCTCATTGACAGTAGAGGAAGTTATATGAGTGTTGTGGTGATCAACAGTATCCACAAGGCACTTTCCTAACTACTACTTTCTAAACAGTTTTTTTTTATCATGATTATAGCATGATAATTAAATGAAGAATCTTGTTATGTTTAGAATTATTGAATATGTAATGTATATGGCAAATGAATATGTAGAGCACACTCATGTCATATCTGAGTGATACCAAACTAGGCTCCCTAAACTGTCATTAACTTGCATCCATTGAGCATCTATATAGGTTGTGAGCACTGCCCTTCAGAAAAGAATGCCTGCTTTCTTCTAAGAAAATCCTGTGCCATGGTTCACTATGTACTTTCCAGGTCTCCTGTGCCTCGATGACAAGCTAGTTATATTTTGTCATGCAGCATCCTCAAAGGGCAATTCTACATATGCTTTTGTCTTTTTCTCCTGTCTTGAAAATGTGCCCCAAATGCTGTTGATGCCTTGTGCCCAAAATGTGCCACAAACCCACATCCCCAAACCCTGTTGATGCCTTGTGAAGGCTGACCTAGAACAGAGGCTAGACAGAGTTGAAGAATAAAGTAGGTATTTATTGGAAGGCCTCAATGGATACACCTTGGGCAGTACGAGAGCCCAGCCAGGGCTACACCCAAGATGAACCAAAATGGTCACAAAATGGACGACTGGTCACGGGGTCTCTCACTTTTATAAGTTCTGGTCCATTCGCATATTGGAGTTAATTGTCCAATTATAGCTTTAGGTTATGAAGTCCCATCCTTCTTGTTTTTCTCTCTTCAGTCCATGTTGTTTATGCTCTTGGGCCTGAAATTTGGGTGGTTGTCCTTGGTCCCAAGCTAGGAAATGAATTGTTTTGTCTGCCTACTCTGTGAAGAGAGCTTACCATCCTTTAATATAAAGCTCAGAACTACACACTATAAAGCAGTACAGAATTTGAAAAATATAAAAGCTAAAATCTAAGGCATCCTGTTTTATGCAGGAAATCAGTCTTTCCATATTATTTGGGCCTCCATCTTTTTGTTGACATTTTACTTCATGCATGAGTTTGGATGTAAGGCTCTGTGCTATTGTGGGTTAGCTCTGAATCTCACATTCCATTCACCTAGGCCACCTGTAGCCTTCTGGCAGTTACAGAAACTTTCTACCAGTGCACAGCTTTTATGGGAGCTTATGTAAGGGCAAAATTCAAAGTTGGCTTCACAAGAAGTTCAAGTTCTTTAACCACATTCACTAACACGCTACTTAGTCCATATTTAGTCCTTTCTTATGTATAACAAGTATATTATCTTTAATCTTATTGTTACTTGGTAACAAGGTTCTTCTCATAATTATTCTACTTTTTAATTACTGTTCTTGTTCAT
Source organism: Ploceus nigricollis (assembly GCA_013399945.1). Taxonomy (NCBI): domain Eukaryota; kingdom Metazoa; phylum Chordata; class Aves; order Passeriformes; family Ploceidae; genus Ploceus; species Ploceus nigricollis. The sequence goes on from VXBC01003759.1 coordinate 287,646, forward strand.
ATGCATTTTAATTACTGTTCTTGTTCATTTGCTTTTCAAAGCCAAGGGCTCCATGGTACAGGTTCTGCTTGAGAAACGCATGTGGAGTTCCCCAGGGATTGTATTCCATCATAGCACTCAAGATTTTTGTTTTACATACTCCTAGCCTAAGTGTGAAGAAATTTGAATTGTTTCGAAGTGTAATGTAATCAAATCATGGAGTTTATGCCTAAGATAGGATAGGCAGCTCCAGAACAGGGGGAAAAACAGCAGTTACTTGGTTTTGCTATGTGGAATAGATGGTCTTCCCCTTGTATGTCTCTTTTGTCACATCAGGCTGAATGAACTTGCCCATGGTGTTGCCTTCTAGAAGCAAAAGTCAGTTGGCTTTATTGATTCCAAGACATATAGTGAAATCACAGTGCTGCTTTTTGGAGAGGATGGATTAAGGGTATGAATTACCTAATTGGTCAATGACTGAAGTCGCTTTACTTTCTGGCAATTGGGTTATGCTGGAAAACAGACACATGTTTCATATCACTGGATGTGCAGCTTAGCAAGTCACCCCTAATTCTGTTGGTGAATATTCAGAAGTTCAGAGCAACAGTAGTATAGAAAGGATAGAAATGTGTCACAACTTAGGGAATAGTCCTTGCAGGGTGCTACTGGCATGGTCATGAGCCAAGTAGCCATTCCTTGGTGAAAGTAAAAAACCAGAGTATTGTTTTTCTCACATGGCATATGGTACTGTTTTTATGTGTCTAATAGGACTGTTTATTTCCAGGCTAGGATGGTGTGACATAGTACTTCCTGCAAATCTTTGTTACCATCTTTTGTTTACATGAACACAGCAGCTTTTGAATGCAAGTTTACTCTAATTTCTCAGTGGTCTTTCAGCCATTGGCAGCCTCTTGTTTTGCAGAGTTAAGCATGCTAACTAACATCTCTGCTTCAGAAATGTTTTTCAGAAGGTAAGATTTAAAAGTTAAGTGGAACTCCCACAGTTCTCATCTCTCTGGCTTCTGCTGTGGTACCCAGTGATGATCATCAGAATGGTTGTCCCTCTTTCTTTTATCTTGTCTTTCCACTTCTTCCTGTGGTAAGAGCATGTCAGAGCCTGTGTGGAGTTTATGATGAGTGAATCTGAGTTTTTTTGCTTTTACAAAAACCCCTAAAATCCTCTTCTTCGTGAGTCTGTTTCAGTTACTATATATCCAGTTGTGTTTTTGGTGAAGCTGTCTATATCCTCATTCATATCCAACATCATTTTGCCTCTGCACTGTTGAGAATCTGTGCCTTGCAGTCAGTGTTTCTTTAGGGCTGGACAAAGGCAGCCTCTCTTCCAAAACTAATTGGGGCAAGTTTGGTTAAATTCCTAAGTTTCAGTCCTGGCTCCATGGGAAGTTCTTATACATCTACTCTGTGTTCTAGTGTTTGAATATGGTTGCACAGTGGCATCCTTTGCCATGAGGCATGGTCTGGGGGGTCTGTCCCACAGGGATCCCCTATAACATCTCAATGTAGCTCAGACTAGAAAGTTTCTTTTTAATGGAAAAAATAAAACAAAACAGCAGCAACAAAATACTGTGCACTTGTTTCTGTTGCATGGTTGTGGAGATCATGTTTGCACTGCTAGTATCTCATATGATGAGACATTAGCTTTCCTAGCTGATGGATGTGGTTGTACTGGCAAAGTACTTGAAAGAATTTCATTGCCTTGTTGGAAATTACATTGGCCATGCAGCAGGGGCCAGTCTCCTGTTAGAGTCTGTAACAAGCCAGTGCCCAGTGGAGCTGCAGTGCTGGTTCAGCCAGATGTGCCAGCTTCTGCCCAAGATGCAAACCAGACTCCCAACTGCTGGTAGCTGCTGCCATCTCGCAGCACTTTGAGCGAGAGCAGAAATTCCAGCCCTTGCCACCTCTCCCAAGCACAGCCCAGGCAGTTATTTTCTGCCTTCTATGAGTAGCCTGCTGGTTAAGATGCAATTTGTGCTTTGAATTTCCTTGCCTCAAATCTTGACCAGTGGCTCTGTGTAGTGAGAAGAAATACTTGCAGCCATATGTTTTTAAAATACATTGATTAGATTCATTCTTGTAGAGGGGGGAAAAAAAAAGCATCTAGTGTTTCCATACCTGCTGTAGGCCAACACTAAACTTCTATAAAATTCCCACCAAGATTGCATATACATACATGGGAGATACTTTGATGAATTTTTTTAAGCAGATAGAGGGGTTTGTATGGTGATAAAATGTGTGAATCACCTTAACTCTTTAATTTTTAAAAATTCCCTGTAGATCAGCAGATTCTTGTGGGGAAAAAATGGTCATCTCTACATTCAGTTTTATAGTCTGGGCTATTACAGCTGTCATAAATTAGTTTCAAGTTAATCTTCTCTGCAAGATAGCTGTATAGTATAACAAATTAAGATTGAGCTCTTTTTTGAAATTTATAATCTTGTTGAAATGACAGAGAGCTCATATGGCATACAAGGTCAGTTGCTATGTTATATATAACTTCTTGTTTTCATCTCCTACTGTTCTTGCAGGGAACTAAAAATGTTTTAGACAGCAGATGTGGAACACTTGAAATATTTGGAATGTGTGGGAATATAGTGAGGGACCACCTGTCCTGCAGCGTGAAAGACAGAATTGGTTTGTGAGCATTATTGGTTACTCCTGCAGTGAACAGAAGGACTCATATATTAAAAGTAAAGCAGAATGAAAACTATGGGGTACTAGGTTGGCTTTACTCGAGGAAACATGGGGAAGAAAGTTGATTCCACAAGTTAAATACTTCTTAATACTTAGCCAATAATCCACATTTGAGTTTCCCTTAGTAAGCATAGCCTGGAGCAGTTACTCAGTCTTAGGAAGCTCATGGTTAAGAAGAAAAGAAACAGAATTTATCAGATTTAACCTAAAATAAGGTATTTTATTTATTGTGTGACTACTTCCACTAGTCAGATTCTATCTATTTAGTTCCTAATTAACAATTGCAACTAGTAATGACTGCTTTGGCTATCCTTTGTGAAACCAATGAAACCCCAGAAATTATTTATTTATATTGTAGAAAATTATGCTTTAATAATAATTGGATTGCTAAGGATATTGAGGTGGTTTGTTCCTGGTATCTATTTTTCTACACTTTTAGTACTTATTGACTAAAGTAAACAAATGCTATTTCACAGATGAGGGAACAAAGGCGCAGATAGGATCAGTATGTAGCATTTGCATTTCTTCATTTGGAGTTCTGGCATGTGAGCACCCACAGTTCTTTATTATCTTTTTCCTTCAATGATTTTTAAAAAGGAGGATATTAAAATTGAGATGATAGCCACTTCCCTGCCTCAGGGAAGGATTGTGAAAATAGTTAATATTTATGCCATATACCCCCTCTTTCCCCCCCTGCAACTGTAGGGTGAAACTGCCATTGCTCTGGTCCCCACTACAGTTAAAAGGGAAGGTATCACTCAGTGCTTCTGCCCATAGGTGAGCTCTTGTTGGGAAACAGGCAGTACCTCAAACTCTGCCTTAAGCATGAAAATGATACAGGAAATCAGAGAGAAATTCACAAACTGAGATTCATCCCTTCTTCTCTGGACTTTGGAAACAGTGATGTCTGGTTACAGTTAATGGCTCAGGTTCCTCTTTAAATTTTGGGTGGGTGTGAAGCTGTCCTTCAAAACTGAAGTGTGATAGCACATATCCAGAGTTGGTGAATGAAACAGCTGTTGATGCTCTCTCTTGATAAGATTAATAGTAAAGTCAGGACTCACATTAGCAGTGTTTCCCACAGCAGGTACAATTTTCCCTGTCCTCACATATAATGGTTTTCTTCTGTATTCTATGCAAACAGATTACAGATACTGTGAGAGCCACAACTTTAAATTTCTCAGCCTTTTTGCATGCAAAAATCCAGTATTAATTATGCATTTTTATGTTTAGAGTTCTTCATAGTTTGCTGGAGGGAGGTCTTTGTGATTAAAGGAAGCAGGTTTCATTTAGCCAGACTTGAGCTCTGGCCTGTCCTCTTTTTCACCTCCCCTTAGGGCAAAGACCAACAGCTTGAAGGTGACCCCTTCAAGAAGTTTTTACCGAAAAGGAAGATGAGAAAGGCTGGACAGGCGCTTTCTAATGCTCTGCACTGGAGCCAGGAAAAGGCAGCTGTTTCTAGCCTTTCTGATGTTTGGGATTTGGTTTCTTTTTATTTTGTTTTTTTTTTGGGTTTGTTGTTTTTTTAGGTTTTTTTGTTTTGTTTTGTGTTTTGCGGGAGGCGGTTTCCCCTTTCCTGGTGGCTGGGATCTGGGCTTGCTGCCATATCTGTTTGTCTGTCTGTCTCATGTTGTTTTTCTCAGAGAGCTTCAGAGGCCAGTTGCCCATAGCCAGTTGCTGGGAACAGAGGTTGTTCCTTGTATCGTCTTAACTCTCCATGCCAGAATGTTCATGCTTGAATAGGAAACAGCGAGATCTGTCAAAATAGCCCTTTTCTTTAGGGCTTTGAGGCTGCATTCTCCATGGCCATCTGTTCCCTTTCACCCTTTTGGACAATGTTGCTATTTGAAACGAACCACTCTTTGCTCTCTCCCTTTCCCTTTGCCCTCCCCCTGCCCCCCCAAATCTGGGGAAAAAAATTGTTTCTGGCCCTGACTGGCCTCTGGAGGATTCAACCATTTTTTAGTCCAAGGATTAAAAGTGATATTTTGCAATTTTTTTATTTTTCACTGACTTTAAAAATGTAATACATCTCAGGAGAGAAGAGTCACTGCAGTCAAAAGATCATTTTGGATTTATGCGTTAGTCTCCACAGAGCACTTCGGTGTCTTGTCGCTGCCTGATGCAGACTACCGTGAAAATTTGGCACATCTTGAAATATTTTGCATTATAGCAGGAGCGGAAGGAACCTCCTATAGTTATGGTGTATAACTGCTTCCCTTCTAACCCTCTGTCATCAGTCAGAAAAGCTTATTGGGATGAAATTTTCCAGTCTTGGTTGTTGTCCAAAATTGAATTTATTTGCTTAATTCAGATAAAGTAAGTCATTCCTTTTTGAAAATGAGATGAAGGAAAAAAGCATATACCTCCTCTGCTTCAGGATGGGCGACTGTGCCGTCAAGAGAGGGACTGACTAGCTGGGAAACTCCTGGAAAGTCTGTGTAAGTTAGAGAGTGAAGCCAGACCCCTGTAATCGTCAGTCATTTTAACATCCTGCATGTTTTATACTGCCTCTGTGTGTGTGTGTGCCTAAGTACATAAATATATATGTATTTTCAGCTTTGGAGATGAGTCAGTTCTGAACAGTGAGCCCTGTGGTGTCTGCATGTACTAAAATGTTTTGTCATACGTCTTATAGTGAGTGGGAACACATTTTCTATACATGGGTATGTTGGTTGTGCAATTAAAAAAAAGTGAAAGTGCCCAATTAATTTATGTTCAGAAGCTACTTCAAGCTGTGTTTTGAAGGTGCTCTGAGTACTCAGATGCATCTGCTAGGTCTATATGTAAGGTTTGATGGGCCAGCCCAAAAGATACTTTGTCAGAGAAGGGGTTGCATCCTTCATCTTGTGTCATGAACCACTCTGTGCTGAGAAATAGATACAGCCAGAGAAACCTATATTGGCAAGTGCAGACTTGTGGTTAAATACCAGTTAAGAAATGCCACAGTGAACTGTGATGATACCCATTGTGAGAAATAGTTGAATCCGTTGTTGTGTTTGAAAGGCAGAGTTGAAATTGCACATAATAGTTTTTTACATTTAATATTTTCTAACTTTTATGTTCTTAGTCATACAACCAAAACATTCTTCCAGTTCAGCTTTTGTGATTGATAGCATTAAGCATTTGGCCAAATCTGAACTCCAGATGTGAACAGCTGTAATTTGCAAACAGTCATCTCTAGCCCCGAAATGTTTGGCTGACCTCTGTTTCTATGTTGCAGGCTGAAGGAGAATTGCTTCCTTCTGGAATTTCAGTTTTGATAACTCTGGCTCATGATCCAAGTTTTACAGCTCTAAGATTGTTGTTTTTATTTACACCTAGAGGGAATTCTTGCAACTGTAATGTATGGAACCAGTGTTAAGAATGCCGAAGGCTAAATTGTCAAAGAAATTATGATGGTCATCATGCAAAGTAAAGCAGTTTGCTCAGTTTGAATTGCAATCTCAACCTTAAGTATTATTTAACACTGCTTTTTAAACATAGTCCTTGTGGTTATCAACCCCACTGTGGAGTTTCAATTATTGCATGTTTCAACCCTCTGTGTAAAGACGTCACTAAATTTGAGAATTATTTGGAAAGATACTACTAAAAGATACTACTAAAATACTCCTGTGCTCAGGAGTAAAAAGGACATATAACTTTATTCACTAGTTCAAAGCCATGTTACTAGGCTATCAGAAATTGTTATTCATGACTATATTGAGAAAATCCACTCCAGTGTAGGCTGTCAGTGCTAGTGTTAATTGAGCAAACTCAGGCTGGCAGTGACCTGACCTGTACTGTAGCAGTACAATGCTCCCTATGGCTTCTTAGCAGAATATATTTACCAAGGAAGAGGTCAGTACTATTGAAAACTAGCTTGCATACACCTACAGTCCTTTTCTCTCTGCCATATGGGCAAACACCATCAGCCCCCTCCTTGGGAGATGGGCAGCCGTGTCAGAAACACCCTGGGTAAGTCAGTGCTAACTGGGGCTTTTATTGGCCACTTTGCTGGTTGTGCAACAGAAACTGGACTCTCTCTCCCTCCTACCCCCATCGCCCTTCCGCACTGTGACTCTGAATTTAAGGTTCACTTGCAGACGGGAGTGCTGCTGCTTTTGCCTGCTCTGTGACAGTTTCCTGGATGTGAGAGCTAAATTGCCATGACACTGTTTCTTTACCAAGACATATTTTATGGAAAAAAAATGTAGACTGTGGGAATAATCTGCCTCTCAGACCGCAGCGTCCTAACACGGCCATATTGCTGTGAACTGCATTCTGAAACTCACTGCAGTTTCAGAGCTGTATCTCACTCTCCTCCCCCAAGCTGTATTAACTTTTGTTCTGCCTTTCTGGGATTCAGCCATTTAGGCTTCCAGGCTTCAGGCTGTTATGTTGGAGGGGTGAGTGTGACAGCGGGCTTATTCAATTCTAGTCTGGAAAGTTAGGAAGTGGCAAATCCAGATGATGGGTAAACACTAGCAGAGAGTGATGAAGTTTAGCAGCTGAGATGAACTATCCTGGGAAAATCAGATATGATAATGCCATGGCTGTGTAGGTCAGAGGGCTGAGACTTGCAGCGTGCAAGGCTTCTGTTGCTCTAACAGTGGAATTCTAAATCTCATTTCTTGATTCAAGCCTTAAGGGACCTACATACATGTAATTCTAGCATTCTGCCCCCTCCCTCCTACATACCTTCTGATTAATATCATGATCTGTTTAATTCCCTGAGGGAACTTAAGCAAAAAAATTACAGCAATAACTTGTAGCGTGATTGGTGAGGTGATAATTAAAAGCATTTTCTGCATCACAGGGCCCTAGCATTGCCAGATGCCATGATTGGGCAAGCTTTGTTTTTCAACCTATATATCCTTTATATGCACAGGCAGACAAAATGCCAGATCTGGGTTGTTTGGGGTTTTTTTTCCCCTCCCTTAACTCAATGTTTTGTGATTTTATTGTCTAGTCTTGGAGAGACAGGAAGAAGTGACTGCATAGGAGAGGTTCAAAAGAAGAAGCTGCTTTAAGTTTTAATGACGAGCATTGTGGGAAAGATCTCTGGATACTGAGAGAGTGGTGTAAATTAGTATAATTTTAGATTTTAGAAAAGGAAGGAATTTCTCAAAGACCGCTGTTAGGGGAAGGAGGTTTAGCTGAGGGGTAAAAAAAATATCCTTGGTTACAGAAAGGAATTGACTTTACTGCTTTCTTCTACTTGTTCTTCACCATCCCTCCCACCAAATTACTACTTGTTCCTTCATTTGGTATGGAACTGCAGCAATGATAGAAAGCTGGAAACTCACCACTTTGTGATGTGGTGTCAGGCAACAGAGGCAGAACATTTTCACCAGTAAAAAGAAATATCTGCTCCCAAGGCTCTCAACCCCACAATTTCCTGATTTGGGCCCTGTTTCAGGTGCTATAAACCACCAGCTGTCTTCCCACTTCCACAGATCTCCTGAGACCTGATTGTTTGGGTCATGGCTGGTAGATTGTCCGGCAAGAAATCAGACCAGATGGATTTTTTCATTTCTTAATATCAATTCCTTTTTTAGGTCATCAGGCAGGAGTCTCAGTACTAGCATATGTGTGTCTCTCTTTCTCGACTCAGAAAAGAATTTACATGAGCTCACCAATGAGTTCAATGAGGGAATGAGATCTTCTGGTGTAAACCACACTGGTAACAGTAGGCATGCTGGTGTGGGATTAAAAGAGGACCAGCATCTCTCCAGTTCTCTGGTGGACCCTTCCTAAATCTTGAGCTGTATAAAGGTCCCTTCTGATTTTTTGGGGGTAGAATAAAAGTTAACATTACTTATTTGAAAAAGCTTCTAATGTTTCATGAAGAATACTCAAAGTCCTAATTTATACACAGTTTTTCTGGCCTGTCATGTATTTTGGTATATTTTCCCTCATCCCTTACGGAAGATTCTTTGTAAGTGGGGAATAATCATCAGCAGCTAAGAGACTTACAATCTGCAGTTCTCATGAAAAGAAGATCTTTAGGTCAGGAACTATCCTATTGTTCTCTATTTGTCTAGTGGTTTGCATCTGGAAGATGAGCGCTCTAGGAGTTGTCGCAATGGAAATAATGAATGGCTGGAAAAAAAAACAGCAAAAAGGACCTTAATCTTGATCTAATATCAGATTAACCGTGTAAAAATCACCCAGAGCGTGTACACATAAAGACATAAATATGGTAAAGAAAAAAGTATGAAAACTCACCTGTTTGGGGCATATGAGATAAATAAACTCTGTTGTCCAAAATGAGAAGTGAGCTCATTCCCTTTCTATTGCATTCACTGCTGACTCCATCAGAACTTTGCACCTGGAGTTTATAACGGGCAGTTTTTGGTCTCGTGATGATGACGGCTGAATCGAACAGCCTGTTTAGTGTAATCTCAAGTCAGCACATAACACATTTGGGTTTTTTTTTAACTGGGGATTAGTAGGGGTTTACACTTAATTGCTTTGTTTGCTAAGTATGTTTTGATGACTGTTCTATGAAAAAAAAGAAAACTAAATTACATGTCATTGATTATTGAACAACTCCAACTTCCAGATAAAATATTTCTACTTAATTGAAATTTGAAATAATATGGAATAATCTGGAGGAGGGGGGAGGGTGCAGTTTGTAAAGATTTAGAACTAGGAGGTTTTAGAAATATAACTGCCAGATTCCCTCTCATAATAAAAGGGAGAGCATAAGTGTTTTAAAAGTTAGCATTTTCCCATGGCTAGTCTTGTGGCCAAGCTTGATTTCTTACAGCAGCAACTGTTTTTCCTGCCATATGTCCTAAATAATAAAAGACCGTGAAGTCAATAGTGTGCTTTGAGACATACCTTAGCTGAGCAGTGCAGAGAAGTGAGATGGTCACCACTGTAGGGTAAGAGAATCAGAATCACCTTTTGATTTAAGAAAAAGCTGTGAAGGGCTGAAAAGGGCAGAAGCCAGCAGTGGGAGTTTGAATAGATCTGTGGTTAGTTGCTTCACAGATGAGTTTGTCCTGTGGGTTGTTTTTTATTGTGTGATGGGTTTTTCCACCATTGCGTATTTTTATACTTGTACTTTCTGAATAGGTGACGATGGAAAAATAGATTAGGGGTTGAAGGGGATTTTTTCTTCTTTTTCTTCTGGTCTCATTGTTAGAGATCTGCACCAAAAATATAGACTAAATGCAATGCAGGTGAAAAATAGTGGTCTTTGAGCTCTGGCAGTGAACCGGAAAGCTGCACAGCCTGAGTGAGAGGCAAAGTACTTTCATTCTTATTGCATAGTGTGCTGTTTTTGTTCAGCTCTGTAGCTTAATTCTTTATAAATATTTTCTTTGTACTTTCAGAGAGATTTTTTCCTTCTTTTTGATAGGCCAGGCTTTTATCAAGATGGTTTGATGTTAAGATTTGAGGACTTGTTGCTTCACTATTTTGTTATTTCACTATAATTTAGTTCATCAATCCATTTTTAACATTTGATGAGAAAATATTTTCAAATTACCAATTGATAGAAATTGCAAAGGGCCCAGTGTTGGGGATGAACCTGCCAGGCAATGATATATCTATCTGGGAAGAAAAAAAATCGATATGTGAGAATGTGGACAAGGTGGAATTATTGTTCTGTGCAGTTATACCAACAAGGAACATGTTGGGTTTTTTTAATCAAGACTATAGTCACATTCTGCTGGCACAGATTTCTTGCATTAAAAAAGACTGTTTTAAGATGTTTGGTTCATTTGATTCAAGATACTGGTCTAGTTATCCAAATTTTCCTAGGATAAGAAACTAATGGAACTGAAGTGTCTTTATGACTAAATCACCTTCCAACATGCTTGCAACAGCTGGGACTTGGTTACATGAGGATTTAGTCTCTAAAATGTGCCACCTTATATGCAGAGGACGAGAAGGTCTTTGAGAGCAGGTCTGTATTTGCAATGCTCTGGTTGGGCATAATAGAATAATCCCAGAAGCACTATTGAGTTGAATAGATTTAATCCTGCTGTTCCCTCCAGTGAAAAATGGAAGGTGAAATAAAACCACTTTCCCCATCCTGCCTATATGTGTCATTTCTCTCAGTGACAGGAAAGTTACTTATAGAAAGTTTGTTTTGATTGCATTGATAGGCAGAAACAAAATGTGTGAGTAGGGCCAAGTGTTGTGGCCCAGTTCTACTGACAGTTCCTTCCTGAGCATTGGAGCCCAGTGCAAGCCTCTTCTGCTTGGAAGCAGCACTGTGGGCCACAGTTGAAGAATCATCCTTTCTTCTTTGTTTTTCCCCTGGTTGTGGAGAGGCATTTACTTTGCATTTGACTCAGACCACAAGCAGCTTTATTTTCACTTGTGACAGCTGTTCAGTGAGAGTGAAGCAGCCAGTTCCTCTGTGTCTGCAGTCCAGAACAGATACGGTGTCTGCTCATGTCTCTGCCAGTGCTCTGAAAAGTTCATTTTCACGGGAGACAGTGGAACAGGCATCTCATACAGTCCTTGGCCTGTCTGCTTTGAAGATTAGTTTCATGCTATTTTTTTCGTGTGAGGAAGGAGGGAGTGTTTACAGGAATTGAAATCACGCATTTTACTAGAGCTGGAACTGATACAGAAAGCAAGAGTTGTTCAGACATCTTCTTCCAGCCTTCTAACATTCACCCTCACCTCCCCATGCTAGGATCCCATCTCTGTGCTTCTGGACACCCACTCCCTTACTGCATACATATACTGAGATGTTGCCTTTCTCTCATCTGTATGTCAGCTCTATTTTCTTACTTTCCCTAATCCCTGCACTCCCTGTATCACCTGCGTCCTGAACAGAAACCATGATGCCAGCAGTGACTGGAGTAAGAACTGGCTTTTAGCATACTGGAGACACTGGAACTGCTGCCCATCAGCTGACTGCACATTGCAGATGCTGTGGAAAAGCATCTACCCCACAGTGTGGGTAAGCACTCCATACCACTCTGCAGTGGTTCAGGTTGGAGAGTTTGGGGACCTCTGAGCAGAGACCACAGTCTTATAAGCCTGTTTTCTTCTTGGGCCAATGTTGGTGTGATACTCCCATCTCTAAGCATGAAAACATCAGGGTTTGGAAGCACAAGGCAATGCATGCTGGAAAAAAAAATTACTCTCTCTGAACAGTATTATTTACCCATTTCCTTTGTCCAGTTCATTAATGTCTAAGTAGTGGTTGAAATAACAGAAAAGATAAGTCCAAGGTTTTTTTAAGGCCATGTTTCAACATAAATCTGTTTTCTTAACATATCCTCTTTCCTTCCTCTGAGACATTTACTATCGTTTTGTGTTTAGAGCAAGAAGAAGGAATGCAGCACATGTTGTCACTGCCCTTGAACTTCTTTGCAAAGCTGGCACTGCTTCCTCCTGTTTGCTTCACTTCTTGTTGAACCTCTGTATCTGCCTAATGCATCAGTTTGCAGGAGGATCCCTTATAAAATGGGAACCTTTCCAGTGAGGCATTCCCTTTCACCTTGCAAAAAGTCTTTGCTGTAAATTTGCTCCAGGTTTACTAACTGCTTTGCACCAAAGCAATAAATTTTAATAACTTCACAGAAGAGGTTTTGCCCTCTTCAGATAGGGGCTGACACAGTATGGTACAGTTTGCTTTCTCCTGTATAAGAAAATAAAATAAATTACAGCAATTAGCTTGTCCTGCCACAAACCTTACACATTTCTGTTCACTTTGGGGCAGGTTTTAGGCCTGATGGAATGGAGAATTAGGAATTGCTGAGGAGTGATATCTCCATAGCATAATAGCAGTGGGTTCCAGACATTTAACCATTTAAATGCCTGGCTCAGGATTGCAAAAGCAATATGTTACTCCTTCTGTTATGTAATAGCAGATACATGATTTGAGGGAAGTTTGGGTGTGAATTTTGTGGCTGCTTTATGCCAACATTAGCTACTTCTGGAATGTCTGGGCCCTTTGTAGTGAGGAGCCCACAAGCAGGGGTGCGTGAGTTGCTTCTTGGTGGTGTGGAATGGTGGCTCCCAGCTCTAAACAGGGGTACAATTACATCAGCAACGTCTCCTTAATTCTTGGCATTTATTGTTGATATCAGAGGGTGAGATGGAGAACTCACACTACAGTTGTATAAAAACGTCAGAAAGGTAGGAAATTAATGCAACAGTGCACTCTTAAGTGCTATTTGTAATTACCTAGCTTAGGGAATAATCTGAGATGTCTGATGAAGTTTCAATGCTGAACCCTTTTCTGTGCCACAGTCCTGATGCAGTTTCCATCATACGTATCTTCAGGATCTTCTGTGAGTGAGAAGAGGGATTCTGGTTATGTGACAGCAGCCCTTGGCAACACGTGGAGTCACAGCATCAACACCAGGCTCATACTACAATACCATGACTTGCCAACAAGACAGGTGAGAACTTAACAGCAAAGAGAATTTAAATAAAGCTACACCAGCAGTCCTTGGTCAGATGGGCTGTGTCCTTCAGCCTCTCTGGTTATGCTACCTGTGTTGAGAGCTGGTTATGCTACCCTTGTCGAGAGCCCAATCACTTATCTGGGGTGGGGGTCAGTCAGTGTCCTTTGTTTTTAAGGGATGACCGGCACTCCAGTGCCTCCGTGTTTTAGGACGGGTCTTTCTGAGTCACAGTTGGTACAGATGTACAAGTTTCTTGACCTTTAGTGTGTTCTACACTGTGGAGATGAAAGGTAATCCTTAAAGTGCTTTCTTGCACAGGAATTTTAGGACAGGAGAAACCTCGTCTTTTCACTACCATGATTGTTTTGCTGTCATGCTGTCCACTCTTTGTGCCCAATTTCAGCTGTGACTGTTAGGACAGGGAGCACTCTGTTTTCTGTGACTGCTGTTTGTGAGTAGAAGCTTGTTGCCTGCACCAGCAAGCTTAACTTTGAGCAGTAAGTATGGTACCAATTTCCCAGAAGTGACTACTACAGCAGGAGAATAGTCACCCTTTTCACTGAGAGATTTTATGCTTTTAAGTGAAACATAGTAGCATCTTTTATTGCCATCTTAATTTAAAAATTGCACCTCTTAATTTAAAAAACTGAAAAACTGGGAGACAAGACATTTGGGGTGTGATTGAGAGGATGACTTTTTTTGTTTTTTAAAACATAATGCATGATTTCATCTGTCTCTTGGGATATCTGTGGTTATAATCTCTTTTGGCTTTGTCTGTTCTGTTTTTGCATTGATGTAACTCTTTCCAAAGGCTGTGACCCTCAGTCTTAATGTTATTGATTTCCTGCCAGTTAAAGTAGAGGGCTGTCAGAAAAATTGCTACGTGATATTTGTACTCTCATACTCCTATACCATTACTACCCATGTGCGTTCAGATTGGTGCCCCTGGGTTTACTGTCACAACACAAAGCTTCTCACTTTTAAATTGCAGTCTTTAGAGCCAGAGGAGAAGAAGCCATCCAGTTTTATTAGAAAAGTATTTATTAGAAGTAAAATTATAATGATAGCACTCCTGTTTCTTCAAGTAGTGGGCACTTAGTAGGACTACTTAGTAGTGGGCAAGTAGTAGTAGTAGGACTACTACCTCAAAGCAGTAGTCCTCTGGACTTTGAGGTAGAAAGTTGTGTGTGTCAAATGCAGGCATCTTCTATACTCACTTCTAATGGCTATGCATAGAAATATACTCTTACTGCTGCTGGTCTTGGAAATTTTCTTATGTATTGCTTCTTATTCTGGTCTGTAATGAGTTCTCCTTTTCTACAGAAATACGAAGTTCTGCAAAATACAAAGCTGTTCATAAGTTTCCTGGATCACTTCAGAGTTACATGAGAGGTGGACTTGGCAGAGGGTAAAGGGCAGAAACTGGGCTCTGTGCTACTTTATGATGCACAAAGTCAGCTAAAACAGATTAAGAACATTCCTCTGGTAGTGGAAAAAGGGAGACAGCTTTCCTAAAGAACATTCAGATATTACATGTAATTTTTCCTGATTTTTTTTTTGAGAAGGAGTAGATCATAAATGTATGAAAAGTTGTGTTCAAGCTTTTGAAATTATGGTCTGCTTAGTAGAGTTTTCCTCTCTTCCTGATTGGATTTATCAGGAAGGTGAACCACCTTGCTTACAAGTGAAGCTATGTTCTCATTCTGTTTTAATTAAGCAAAGGAACTAAAGCTACAGTGAAAAAAAAAACAACCCTAAAGTAAATGTTAGTATATATTATTAAAACCAAAGTAATTTGAAACAGAAGTGTGATATAAATAGTGATGTGCCTATGAAGTCCATGACTGAAATGGGATATGTCCATGTTATCCTGTAGGTATTTTCCTGTTGCTGATATCTGTGTCCTTTTTCCAGATAAATTCTCGTTTCTTAAACGCATAGAAATATTTCAGCTAGACATGCAGTTTCCAGTTAGAGGAAGGCATCTGGAGTTACCCTACCTATCGCAGCACTGTATTGATCAAATTACTATCATTTTACACACATATGCTCCTTTATAATTGCTTTAGACCCACTTTCAGAAATGAACTCTGAATAAAGGTGCCTCAGTTCTTGAGATGCCATTTCAGTCATCGTAAAGTGGTTCTGCCAGGAGGTATTAGATATCAGTGCTTTGAAAGCCAGCACTTTTTAAGGAAGCTTAACAGGAAGATTCAAAAATTACCAAGTCAGTAATCACATTTATAAATTCTCATACTGTATTAAAAAAAACCACAAAAACCCCAACAACCAACCAACCAAAATAATAATAATAAACAAACAAACAAACCCAAAAACTTGTGATTATCTATAGTCTTGGTTTTAAAGTGAAATTTTGCCCCAGGGAATTACTGAAAGCACACACTTGGTCCAGAGATTTGGGTGAAAAGTAGTTTCAAAACCAAGTTTTTCCTGCTCTTCCACATTTGTAACCTTACAGAATCAATACTGTATAAGGAATGAGCTATGTTTCCATAGAATTCTAGAAACTTCATATAGTTGGTTATTGCCCATCTCTCTAATTTGTCGAGGTCTCTCTGCAGGGCCTCTGTGCCTCTGAGGGAGTCAACAGCTCCTCACAATTTAGTGCCATTGGCAAACTTACTTAGTACCCCTTTGAATCCTGCATCCCAGTCATTAATGAAGATGTTGAAGAACACAGGGCCGAGGATGGAGCCCTGCAGAACCCCACTAGTGACAGGTCTCCACTCTGATGTCACTCCATTCACTACAGCTCTGTGTGCCTGACCTTTGAGCCAGTTGCTCACCCAGCACATGATGTGTTTATCCATCTGTGGCCTGGACGGTTTGTCCAAAAGGATACTGAAAGTTTTGCAGAAGTCCAAGAGGATTACATCATCTGGCTTTCCTAGGTCTTTTAGGTGGGCTACCCTGTTGTAGAAGGAGCTCAGGTTCAACAAGCAGGACTTTCCCCTTACGGAGCCATGCTGGCTGTGATCAACAACTGCATTGTCTTCCAGGTGTTTTTCAGTACTTCCCAGAATAATCTTTTCCATGATTTTACCAGGCACTGAATTAAGACTGCCAGGCCTGTAGTTTCTGAGGTCCTCCTTCTTGGCCTTCTTGAAAATCAGGATCATGTTTGCCAGCTTCCTGTCAGGTACATCCTCTCAGGATTCCCAAGGCTGCTGAAAATCATTGAGACAGGCTTTGTGATGACATCAGCTGGCTCCTCAGATGAGTCCCATAAGGCCCCATAGATTTGTAGGGATTCAGCTGAAGCAGCAGATCCCACACAATTTCAGGGTCAGCTGGAAATTGATCATTCTTGCAGTCATGGTCCTCTGGCTCTGGGCTAGAGGCCCCCATGGCCCATCATCCGTGTTGAAGACGGAGGAAAAGAATGCGTTTAAACACCTCTGCCTTGTCCACATCCTTGTTTGTGAGGTTGACAATCCTCTTCCTGTAATGGGATGATGTTATTTCTATGCTGCCTTTTGCTATTAATGTATTTGAAAAAAACCTCTTTTTATTGTCCCCCACAGTTCTGGCCTGATTTATCTCCAATTGAGCTTCGACCACACAAATTTTCCCCCTACCATGGCCAATAGCATTTCTGTATCCTTCCCATGTCACCTGACCTTGCTTCCACCAGACACATATCCCTTTTCCTTCCACAGTGGATACAATTTATTTTTTCAAAAGGTAAAATTCATTCTTTAGCCAGTCACTTGATCTCCAGAATATTCTCTTTCTGGATCTACTTTCTCTCTTTCTTTCCCTGGAGGAGCTGGAGTGATGGTGACAGTCTGAGAGACTTTCCCTCATTATTCCAAGGTAGTAGAGCTAGTGTACCAATTCTTGCTGCAGAATGCCACCCATCAAGAGAAAAAGCACCTCTTGAGAAGCACTGGGCCAAGGGTGGTATCCTTCAAAACACGGAGTGATACTGTGATTGTTCAGGAAGATTCAAGCAAGCTGTTTTCCAGAGCTGTGTTATCTCCTGGACAGCCCACGGGGCTGCTAGATGCTTGTTCTTAGTCACACAGTTATTTGTTTCTGGGAAAACTCACAAACATAGTCCCTGTTCCTGAAACCTTGGGGAATGCCAGGGCAGCAGGTGGCAGAGCAAGTATGTAACAAACCTTAGGAAACTGAACATAGAATTCCTACACAGTTGGGATTTTTTTATATATTAAGTAAAAAAATTATTTTGTTTGTCCAGTAGATATTTTCCAGCCAACTATCCCTTTTTCCACCCCACCCTTCCTATGTCTGGTGAACATTAATAAGACAGCAGCCAGTTCAGCAAAGTAATGAAATTTCTGGGATGTCCTGCCTGCCTGAAAATCAGTTAGGTTTGCTTTATTGCTAGGAGAGGAACAGCTTTCTCAACAAACAGATGAACTTTGCTCTTTTGCTTCCTTCTAGAAGCCAGGGTTCTGGTTTTTGTTTCCTCCAGGACAGAAGCAGCACCACTGGGGGAGGGACCAAAAGAGATTTCCAGTCTGCATTTAAATTTATTATGTCACCAAAACCCACAAGCATGGATAACAGCAGGAGTCTTTTAGTTACTGAGGTGGGACTGAGCTGTACAGTTTCAGCAGCAGCACAGTGGCATAAGAACATGTGAGAACATGGGAAAAGTTAATTGTTTCACACAAATACCTTCATGAAAGGAATTATCTTTATGGATACTGATACTTCATTCTCCCTAAGCACTCTTTTAAGTAGTTAATCATAACGTTTATTTTCCTGAAATGCATACATAAACGTGCAGACTCTTTGAGTTTGGGCCAAAACCAACAGGGCTGTACTAGAAACTATCAGATTCCTCAGTTACCCCTATGTATGTAAGTATCCTTCTTTCCTGAACTGTAGTCAGCAGGCTTTAAGGTTACTGTTTTTCATGTGTTCTCAGCTGTCTTTGGTAGGGTTAAATATATTGCCATGCTATGTTTAATGTTTTGTTCTTGTCCATTGGAGACAGGATCCTGGATTAAATGAGACAGTGCCCAGATCTGGTATGGCAACTTCTATGAGCCTGGTTTATTTTATAATTTTCAAGGGATTTGTGAGACTCGTAGTATTGTGTTAATCTCTGTAACGTTTTGAAATTCTCAGAGGAAAAATGCATATAGAAGTGTTATAACAAGTCAGTGCTTTCCTGTTGTATTTTCAAGGAAGAGCATTTAGAATCACAGAATCATACAGGTTGGAACCTTTAAGATCATTGAGATCAACCATTAACCCAGTACTGCCAAGTCCACCACTAAACCATATCCCCAAGTGCCACATCTACATGTGTTTTAAATACCTCCAGGGACAGAAACTCCATCACTTCCCTGAGCAGCTTGTTCCAATGCTTGACAACCCTTTCTGTGAAGACATTTTTCCTAATACCCAATCTAAACCTCCCTTGGCACAATTTGAGGCCATTTCCTCTTGTTCTGTCACGTGTTACCTGGGAGAAGAGACCGACCTCTACCCACCTACAACCTCCTTTCAGGGAGTTCTAGAGAGCAATGAGGTCTGCTCTGAATCTTCTTTTCTCCAGGCTGAGCAAGTCCAGCTCCCTCAGACACTCCTCATCAGACTTGTGCTCCAGACCCTTCACCAGCCTTGTTGCCCTTATTTGGACCTGCTCCAGCACCTCAGTCCTTCTTGTATGGAGGAGCCCAGAATAGGACACAGATTTGTAGTGTAGCCTCACCAGTGCCGAGTACAGGGGGACAATCACTGCCCTGGTCCTGCTGGCCACAGAGTTCCTGATACAAGCCAGGATGCCACTGGCTTTCTTGGCCACCTGGACTGCTTGATCATGTTCAGCTAGTTGTCAACCAGCACCCCCAGCCACTCTTCCCCTAGCCTGTAGCATTGCCTAGGGTTGTTGTGATGCAAGTGCAGAACCCAGCACTTCACCTTACTGAATGTCATATAACTGGCCCATCAATCCAGCCTGTCCAGGTCCCTCTGCAGAGCATTCCTACCCTCCAGTAGATCAACACTCCTGCCCAACTTGCTGTTGCCTGCAAATTGACTGGTGGTGCACTTTATCCTCTTGTCCATACAGTAGATGAAGACATTAAATAGGTCTGGCCCTAATATTGAGCCCTGGGGAGCACCACTGGTGGCTGGCCTCCAACTGGACGTAGCACCATGCACCACCACTCTCTGGGCCTGACCACCCAGCCAGTGTTTCACCTAACAACCAGTACACCCATCTCCACCATGGGAAGACAATTTCTCCATGAGAATGCTGTGGGAAACAGTGTCAAAAGCTCTACTAAAGTCTAGGTAGTGACATCCACAGACGTTTCTTCATCCTGAGGGGATCAGTTTCAAACTGAGCGGGTCAGTTTGTTGTAGAAGGAGATGAGGATGGTTAAGCAGGGCCTGCCCTTCACAAACCACCATGCTGTGTGGGCCTGGTCCCCTGGTTGTCCTGCATGTGTTGTGTGATGGTGCTCAGGATGGTCTGCTCCATGAGCTTCCCCAGCACCAAGGTCAGGATGACAGGCCTTTAGTTCCCAGATCCTCCTCTGGCCCTTGTAGATGGTGCCCTGTTTGCCAGGTTCCTGTGACCAGGGCTGCAGGTAACTGATGGGCAGTGGCTCAGTGAGCTCTTCCAACAGCTCCCTCAGGGCCCTTGGGTGGATCCCACCTGGCCCTGCAGACCTGTGTGTGTCTAGGTGGCAAAGCAGGTCACTGGGCATTTCCCCTTGGCTTATGGGGGCTTAATTCTGTTCCCCATCCATGTCTTCCAGATCAGGGGTCTGAATATCTGGACAACAACTGGTTTTAGGATTGAGAAATGGGCTGAAGCTTTCAAGCTGTGCTAAGTGAGCTGTTGAGCAGGAATTTTCCTGGTAAAATGGTAAAGTGTGCAGGTAAAGTGTTTCAAATGCATAAGTGTATGGTGACTCATTCTCAATAAAACAAAACAGAACAAAACCCTCTTATCTCATTCAGACTAATGCCAGACATAACTTCTGTTGTGTCCTTGGTTACAGACCAGCTGTTTCATCTTACTCTGCTTACTATCATATGAATAAGCCCTGAATAATCATTCCAAAATTGCTGTGGTGAAGTAACCCTGGTACTTGCTGGATGGGGGAAGGGCTGGAAGAGAGCAAAGGGGAGTGAAGATTATGTTTTACATTTCTGAGATTTGCAATTATTTACCTTACATTTTTTATCATATTAGTAAAGCAGTTCTTTCAAAATGTACAGATATTTGGCTATAACTTCACCAGGAGACTGCTATTGGAGATGCTGTAAAGTGTGTATCTGTTCTAAGCCATCTTCTTATATAATATGCTTATCATATGGAAAGTCAATTCTGTAAAAACACAAGGAGGATATTTTTATAATTCTTTTTAGGATAAAAGTAATGGTGTGGAGTCAAGGAAAAAAATAATAGGAAATTTTACAGGAAAGTAGATTTTTTTTCAGGTGAGATTGATTTTTTACAGAAAAAATAACTGTGAAAAGACTGCAGATTCACATATCCAAATTCTGCAAACCCTTCCATGTAAAGAAATGGTTTTTCCCTAGGATGTACAGTTTACTTAAGAGACTTTTGCCTCGCTTCAACTATCAATTAAATGTTTTGAATCAGGACACAATATTGTTGTGGCTTTAAATTTCCATGCAAGTTTACAAACCACATCCTTAAACATACATAAATAAGCTTATGGGGTTTTTCCTGATTAAAGTGCTGTTGACTGATAACCCTTATGACAGAAGTCTTTTGCTTATCCATAGCTCATATACAAGCATAAGCAGCAATATAATCTTGAATAGCATGAGAACAGTGTGAAACTGGACACAAGGCACAACTGTAGCATAAACAGATGGTTATCAACATAGCACGATACTGACTTAATCCAGTAAAGCGCCAAATGAAAGGAAGCCAGAAAAATAGCGATGGTTCATTAACAAGTGTTTGGAGCTCAGACATCACCAGGTGACTTACTTGGCTGACCTTAGTGTTTGTTCATGTCTCTCTTTGCAGAAAGCCTCCTTCTGAATTAACTTTTGGGGGCTGGTCATACAATGTAGCCATCACTGGAGCCCTGTCAACATTAAATGGGCCTGGATTCTGGATGTATGGCCCTCTACTTTAGAGAGACTTTTAGAGAGAAATGTTTCCATTATTCTTGAACAAGAATTAATTTACTTAGGGGCTTATAAAAGACTAATTAATTCATTATCTAGGAATCTAAATATAAATGAAAAGGCTCTAGGTGAAATAGAAAAGACCAGAAGAAACCTTGAAATAGTTCATCTTGGTCTCTTCTCTGTTATTTCATTAATAACTACTGCAAGTTTTCTTAATGAGGATTTTTCTACTGTCAGACAAAATGTAGGAGCAGCTGTACAAGCTTTAAACTCACTCACCTGTAGTTCAAAGCATCCTAAACAGAGAAGCAGGGACATCTCTGAGGCAGAGAGGCAAACTCGGTCATTAAGTTAAACTGAGGTTTTCCTGCGGAGGTTGGTGGCAGAGGTGGGTTCTTTCTGGTAGGTATCTTTGACTGGCAGACCAACGCACTCTCAGAAGAGCCTGCTCTTTGGCTGCTGCTAACCTACACAGTTACAAGTTAACCATCTCCTATTATATTCAAATTACTATGCAAAAGCATTTGCAGACTGATCTCTGCAGTGCCCTTGCCAGGTGCTCATAACCGAGGAAACTGAATCATAACTAAGTGACTGAGCTATTGCAGCTGGGAGCAGAGCTGGAATCTCTTCACTACCATTGAGTGCCAATAAGCTTGATCTTGCTTAACATTATTGCCTTTGTTTCAGGCACTTACAAGTCTTTGTATCTCTTGGTACTATATAGTGAAGGTACTCCTGCTTCCTGCTCCAACTTGCTCAGTAGATTAACTCACCTGCTGAACTGATGTTCAGTGTGGTCACCGACTTCAGTCTTGAATCTCTCTCCTCAGCATGCCATAAACTTTTCTTCATAAGCAAAGGTTAATGAAACTGAGACTGTGACTGGAGCTTTATGGCAGAACTTTTTCTCTAATTGCTTGTTTCCAGTTTCTGTTGATACCAGAGGTGATTTTTCTAAGCCTCAGCTCTAGAAGTCACCTTGCATTCCTGTCTCTCCTCTTTGCAGACATCAAAACTGTTCTAAATTGCAAGTACCCAACAAAGACAGTAGCTAGCACTTAAATTTTTAGGTTATTAAAATACTTGTTTGGCCTCTTATCTCCAGTAGTGGTTAATGCAACGTTTCTAGTATTATCAATACCTTTTTTTCCCCTCTTTCAAACACGTCACAGAAAATAGAATTATTACCTTGATGAGACCTACTTAGTCACAGAGATGCTGTTGTTTTAATTTTTACATATTTTCTCAGTTCTGTAACTGAGGAAATGGCTTTATACCTTGGTTTAATTGATAATTGTGCACCTTCATGTTAATCAGATAGAAATTTTCAGAAATTTGGGCTATACCTCCTGTTCTTTATTGGGAGCCACTTAAAGGTCAGGATGGGAGAAGCAAGATTACTGTAACAAAATCTGTTCTGAATACAAAAGAGAGCTTCTGTCTGTGATGCTATTAATCCAACACCCTTTACAAACATTGTACTTACAGTTAAGTAAAACAGTGTAAAAATGGGAGAGAGAAAGAACCAGATGGGACTTCTAGGCTCTGGTCTGAATTGTCTGAAGAATGTTTTGTTTGTAAGCTTAAGTCCCCTTGCACAGAGGGAATGAATGCAAATTCCCATCCTGTTTATACAGAATCTCTTTCCTGATTTTGATTTGACTTCTGTGTGAGTTTTTCCCTCAAAAGAGAGAGGAATTAACCTAGGGCAGATTCTCTCATCAATAACTGAAATATCACCACTCCTAAAGAGTGGCAATGACCAAAGTTGTTTATCCTTGGAATGACGTGGCAAATCCCCTTGCCTCCTGTCTTCTACCAGATTCTCCTTTTTCCTTTTTTTTAATTTTTTTTTTAAAATTTGAAAACAGAGGGAAGCAATGCCTAACTCAACTTTAAGTGTTAATTATTCAGAAAAGTTTTGCTGAGTCTATCTTAGAATATACTGTACTTAAAGACATTCTGAATAGTGAAAAATATCAGAAAATCATTGTGAGTGAACTGGACAATCTCAAGTAATGAAAATATAATGGAATATAAGATTGCTAATAGAAATCATTTGCAAAATAATATTGGGCATTACAAATGAGTTTCTGTGTTACTTAAGGAGCAGACAAGTTCAAAGTGAAGCTAATATACTGGAGTGGTTTACTTTATCACAGAAAGACTAATTTGACACAGTAATGTAACCATGAAAAGGGTGTGGGCTATCCTAGAATATATCAGGCAAGGTGTTCTCAAACAAAAAGTGTTTGTATCCCTGTGGAAAGGCACTGGGAACATCTCTGGAATACTGTATATGACCTGGAAATGTTTGTTCAAGCTTCTTTCTGCTTTCTTCTCTATCTACTTTCTTCCCAGCCAAGGTCTGTGCTAGATAGAAAATATTTATTGAGATAGTAACCAATTTGAGCTGTCACTGGTAAAAAAAGTAGGCCTTGGGTAAAGTTTTAAAACCAGACAAACTTTGACATACTGGCTTCAGTGGGCAAAGTGCACAGCATCTTGTGTGAAAAGATAGGGATCAGACATGATTCTCATCTTCAGGCATGACAACTTTTATGATTCTCTAAACATATTAAGGGAGAACCATGTCAGGAGTTTGTATATCTAGAATATTGTACTCTGAACTTGAATTTTTGCTTGTTTTATGAATCTTAAGTCACTGAACTGTTCTAGATTGACAACACAGGAGAATGGCAGCCAGTGAGAGATTTTTTCAAATCTACTGCAGAGAGAACAATGTGGGGTTTCGGCTCAGTTTTATCAGTATATCTACCCTGGGTAGGTTCAATTAATCTAGAGGAGTTTGCTCTGTGTAGACTTTTTAATCTTTGATCTCTGTAATTCCTGTGCCTTTAGCTGTGATGTAAAAACAGGCTGAAAAAGAACAAAACCTTCTTAACTGCTTAGGAACCAAATGCAGACTACTGACCCACTTTAAGAAATAAAACCCATTTTGACATACCACTGCCCGAGATGGACTGCACTTTAAAACACAGGGGGTTTTGATTATCTCCAATGTTGCAGACTTAATGGGAGCTGCCTGGCCAACTTTATCATATCTACCCATCATAATGCATCAAGAAGGTAATAAAATAGATAATTTTCAAAATATTACCTTCCCTTGGACTGATTGTTGTAACTGTTGGAAAAATACCATGGGATTTTGGGACATCTGCTCAATTGGGAATGGAAAGGATGTGTGCAGGAGATGGTAGTGTATTCTACCCACATGGTGGAAACACTGGAAGATACTTGGGACTGAAAGATAAAAGGCATTATAAATAGCTACGTGAGCCATCCTGCTTCCAGCTCTCACAGGTACTTTGATTAGGGAGAGATATGTCCTTTGGCTGCATATTAACAGAAAGCCATAAATTCCTCAATCAGTGTTGAAGTTCAGTTTTTCTGACAGACTGTGATTGATGGGTAGCTTCAACTTTTCCAACACTGGTAAGAAGTACTGTAAAGTAGAGCTCAGTTAATGAATTACTTCTTCCTTGAGTATTCATGTTGGAGCAACACCAACTTGGAAATGACTAATGAGGTAATTTATCAATAAATCCCCCTGTCTCATCAAAGAAAGTGATAAACTTAGGTTGCAGTGTGGTGTGTGAGTCACTACTGAAGTTCTCCACTGGAAAGAGCTCATTAGATTTATCTTGGGTTTGCAAGGCCCTTTCACATTTGCGTAACAGTGATGGTTCATGGTCTCTCTTATCAGTCATTTCCTACCAGTGAGTCCAGAATCTCTGGCAGAAGTTCTTGCACTAGTCCTGAATGAACAATCAGTCTAATTTTTTTCTGCCATTTGATTTAATTTGTCTGTGCAGGTATCTTCTGCAGTTCAGGGTGTTTACATACTGCATGGCATTGAAGTGGAAATTGTGGACTTCAGGACACTTGAGCTGGCCTTGTGCAGAGCTGACAGTGGTTGAGAAGGTTTGGTTTGGAGTCTGAGCCAGTAAAACCTTATCTTGTCTGAGCCAGCACTGACATTTATTTCAGCACATTGATGGTTCTGGTCCAAGTGATATGTTTGTTCTTCAGTGTACGTCACTGAACTTGTTTCTTTTAGCATCAGTCTTTATTTATCTATCTAACAATAATATAAAACTCTGTACCCACAGTCATCTCAAGCTACAGATAAAAAATCACCTAATCCTCTCTTAAATTGTGTTGGTATTTACAACTGGACGTGGTACATTTCATATCAAAAACAAGAGGAAACTACTTTCTTCTCCTTTTTTCATACGTTTTTGTCTTGCTTGTGATCTTATCGTGGTCATCTCATTTGAAATAACTGAGCAAGCTGAAAAGAGAAAAGTGTAAATAAGCACTAAGAGAAAAGTGTAAATAAAAAAATCAAAGAGTTTCTTGCTAATCTCACTAAGATAATACCAAATATACTTAATTGGTATTAAATATATAAAAGAAAGGTAAACAACTTACTGTAAGACATGTACTAAAGGTTGCCGTATGGGTGCCACTGCAGGAAAGAAGAGGTTGAGATTTTTTTTCCCCTACAGTTTTGCATTTTCTTAGTAATGGCTACATTTTTGTCCTTTGAACATAACTAAACTTTCTAAAGTTCAAAATGTAGTTAGGATCCCTAAAGTTTGAATTTCTTAAGCATAATCCCCATACAAGAGAATATCTAAGAGGTATAAATGCTGCTCCCAGTAATTTTGTGAAAAGAATGATCATTACACATGGTGTTTGCTTCTGTTTCTTCTCCAAACATAAAAAGATTTATTAACCTACTGATCATTGTTTGTGGCATGTTGTCATCAAAAATTTCAGACCGGATGGGTTATAAAACAATATTTGATGTCTTAAAGGGCTGACCAGTCTTTAGCGCATCTGTGCCATGCACTGGAACAAGAATGTTTGCCTTTGACTGATGGGGCTTCTTGGATATCCACTGCCCCGTAGAAATGTAAACGAAGCCTTCTAGAACAGTTCATGTTTGATAGAGAAAAGTTTTTCTAGGATTTTGTTACTCAGCATTTGTACATTCAGCAATACAGATGATGTTTATAAGGCCAATGGTTTCCAATTCATTAGTAAATTCTCTCCCAATAATGTTCTTGCTAGAGAAAATCTGACTCTTGTAGACAGGTTGAAATAAAATTTTTAATTTGTCATCTTTTTTTTAATATCAGTAGAGCGTGACAGTATTCCAAAAGTACGCATATTGCATCAGTATATATTAGCTCACAGGTCTGTTAGCATGACTTTTTTTCTTGTCCTTTTTGTGTGATGCCCAGTGGACTCTGAAATACACTCTGCTGAGGCTTTGCATAAGATCATATTGCTGTATTTCACATGTGAAATTAGCAGTGTTGTGTTAGCTTGTCTCCAGGGACTTTGCTTTTAGGAATGGAGCAAAGTGAACACACAAAAAGAGTTGGAAAGGGGTTTTGTTTGTTTCATGTCAAAGGCATTTTGCAGCCACTAGTGTGGGTAAAAAATATTTATGCTATGATCTAGGACTTTTGTTTGAATCCCAAGCTTTTTCGCCCAGGTCTGGGATTTTAGGATTATGCCTTTACCTCGAGGAAGGACACTTGTTTTTACTGATGTTCAAAACCTATGAGTGGAGAATAGGAAGAGTCCACTTCTGATGCTATTTTATAATGGATTAATTTTCTTTCAATTTATAAATAATAATGTTGATGTTTTTCATCATTTAGAAAACCAAAAGAAAGTTAAAGGAATGAGTATTGTTTAAATAAAGATTTGAGACACGTTAGAAACAGGTATTGAAGTTGAATTTACAGCGGATACTTTTTTATCTGTGGAAGATAACTGTGTTGTTAAAATTATTATAGATATTCAAAGAATAATAAAAATGATAAATCATGATGGCAATGCACGTGCTAATTACATACTTAATGTACGTTCCTCACGTTGTGCTGCTGAATTACACTGAGCTGATTTGCTCCGTGCAGTAACATGGGCAGAGGAGCCAGTGGCATCTCTGTCTGAACATGCAGCTCCTGGGCTTCCAAGCTGTGCTCCCCACTGGTCCCATCGCTTCCAGCCATGTCTGGCAGGCTGGGTGGAAGCAGCCATGTATTCTGAGAAGAGCTGCTCTGGTGCTATTGTACTGGTTCTCCCTTAGGAGTCCTCCACAATTTGGGACACAGGATCTCTGGGATAAAGCAGTGTTCCAGTATGGGTCGTAAATAAGTATTGTATCCTTCAGCTTTTTTCTTATTTGCAGAACTGGAGTGAAATGGAACAGTTACGCAAGGCTCTGAAAAGCTACGTAAGCTATTTTCTATTCTTCTCAGTACTGGTATACTATAAATCTCATGAGTGACCACAACATGCCACATAAGAGAATTCCCATAGGAGTCTGTGTTTATGTTTCCCAACTACTTTATCCAGCCACAGCACCATCCTCAGATCCCTTTTCTTGGCACTGTTTTATTGTGGTAAGCAGGACACTCTTGCTGGCTGCTCTGCTTTCCTGCTTAGTAAAAGCTACAAGCATTTTCTCCTGAATTATCCCTCACATTGGACAATTATCAGGTCTTTGAGCCTCAAAAGTATTATAGCATAGGCTATCATCATGGCCAAGTTCTTGTGAAGTTTCCTGGCCTATAGAGGACTCTCCACTGGGAAAATTAGGAGACACTCGGAAACAGAAAAGGTGTAAAATCCATTTTATAAAGTAGGGAACAAGGCATGTGGCAGGGAGACAGAAAATGCTTCTGGGGGAAGGAATTTTGTAGGATCTGGTGTTTCATGAACTGAAGGGAGCTGACTAACCTACATACCCTCCCTGTATTTCACCCAGGGGAAGTTTCACCAGAAGACTGACTTCAGCAAAGTAAATTGTAGGCAGCCTGGTTTTGTGGAGTTCCCTGGCTATGCTGCTGCAGTTCAGACACCATTTGAATGCACATGTGGGATTTCATTTTCTTTTCCAATTAAAACTTGCTGTTTGCCTGGGTAATGCAGTTCCCTGCCACTGAAGTTATTGTTAATTATGTACATCAGGCAAGAAAAGGCTCTCTAGGTATAAGGGCTCAGGAATGTGCTGGCAGTCTGGGAAAGGATAGCAAAAGAAAAGCAGCATTTTGTTAGATTTGGCCTGTTGCATTCAGGACAGTTGTTGCTCTGGAACACATCAGGACAGTTCACCTTGGATAGTTTTGGTTTTGTTGTCTGTGTTTATCTTTGATACTCATTTGAGGTTTTGATGATTTTCTTCCACTGAAGTTATGTTTACTCAGTCCAAGGATGCTCAGAGCTCCTCATTATAGTGCCTGATGCTAAAACCATGCCTAAATGGCACTACATATTTCATGCTGACCTCTCTCACTTGAAATCCAATGTTTGGCACACCACAAAAGCTGAAACAATTTGCAGACTGGTCATCTGTTGCTAGCAACTGCCTGGACAGGCTCAGCCAAAACACATGCCTTTGTTCTGGTTTTATGAGAGGAGGAGGAATGGACCCCACTGAAAAGAGATAGCAGAACTGTTGCTTATTGATCCTTCTGGATTGTAGCCTCTGGGTACAGCAAAGTAGGGTACCTCTGGAGCTGTGCCTACCTGGCAGAAAATTAATACAGTAAAGTTGCTACGGATGTCTTATGTCCATGTACGATTTTCACATAGTTGCTCAAAAAGCAGTGGCAAAGTTAGGAAGAATACTCATGAATCCTGATTCTCAGTTCCTGACATTGTGCACTGTGAATAAGTGCTCTACACATATATTGCTTTTTATAAGGAACACCTGAAGCCAGCCATGTATAGCAGGCTTGAGATTTGCAGCGTCCTATTTTCCTGGACTTGTCCTCTCTGTTTTTCCTCTATTCTTAAAAGATTCTCGGTTTTCATTTCTATCTCCTTCTATTGTTTGTTTTCCTTCCATTTCTTTCCTTTGCAAGTATTGAATGTCTCCTGTGGGAGTAAGCCCAGCCACATGTGCATGCAATGATGGTTTATTTTTATTGGAGTCATTGCCTGTGACTGTTATTCATTACTATAGGAAGAACTGCACTAACAAACTGCTCTGAGAGCTTTTTTTTTCTGTTGTAAAAAGTCCTGTTTTGTCCACAGCCATTGAGAGTATCTAGTGCCATCATTAAGACGTTGAGGGTTCAGAGCTCAGACACTAGTACTGCCTCCTGAATGTCCTGTTGTGTCTGGTGTTGAAAAGCAGAATCTCAGCACCTCAGCTTCTTTGCACGGTGTCTCTTTAGGTCAGCTTTTCAACTGTCTGTCCACCTCTCTGCCACCTAAGCAACTCAACTTACCTCTGCTTGGGAAAGAATTTTTGGTTGCACAAAGTGCAAGTGTGGTCACTGGCTACTATTGTGTATTCTTAGGATAACAGAGTGTACAGCCAGAATATCACCAAGCCAGGTTTGCCTGAGATTCTGCTGATTCAGAAAAGACAAGTAAAAAGTACCACAAAATGCTTCTATCTCACTTGGACTTCTAGTCTTCACATTGGATAAGTAATTCTCACTTTTGTTTCAAGTTATCACGTATTTGTGTTACCATGGGCAAGTCCATGATGTCCCAGAATTCCTGATACTTCTTTAAGATGAATATGTAGCATAAATAATAAAACTATTGGTAGTTGAGTTAGGAACATATGCTTAACATAAATGTAAGCTAGAACTTAGGTGTGTAAGCAGCCTAAATAATTTCACATAAGAAATACAGAGATGTAGAATTAATTTTTATTAATTAACCTCTTCTGAGAGTGGAGTACAGAGAGGAAGGTGAAGTGGTCTGCCTAGGCTTACACAAAAGATAATATTATCCTATCCTAGAAGTTATTGCTAGGATGAAACAAAAAGACAAGAAGTGATTTATCTGAAATTTGGCTATTCTTACATAGCTTCATGATTTCTAGAGATTTGTTTTAAATATTTCAAAAGCTCTGCTTCACACTAGCACTAGCACTGACTCTTATAATTAAAGGTAATCTGTTGGAATTTGGCTGAGAAAGTTTGATCTCTTTGATAGTAATTTACATTTGTTAATGTGTCATGCTGATATTTAAGGACAGAGATTTCTTTGAATTCTTTCTCCCATGCTGAATCCATTGCATGTTTTCCCTTGAGCTTTGAAGACTTTCTCTTCCTTAATTTCCTTACTCAAATCAGCCTGTTTTCCCTGTAAAAATGCCTTAAGTGCATCTACATTTCTCCCTCCCTCATTTTTTCTCAAGATGATAAACAGGGAATTCTTGGCTTTGCACTCTTAGCAGTGTTTTTAATATATGAAATCTGTATGCACTGCACTAAAAGAAAGTAAACAGATGTGCTGCTGCATTTTGAGGGATTGAGACAACAGCAGGATGGTCAGCTGCCTTTTGAGTCCATTCACTCTGCTGTTTTTTCCAGATGTGTGCTAATGGATGTTTTTAGGATGTACAGAAACTCTGCTTGCCTACTTTTCTGCACTAATTGGTTTGGGTTTATGGAATGCCTCTCATAAACCATCTCTAGCTGCCATTGGTGCTTTTCCATAAAGTACTAGAAAGGAAACGTGTTCCTGAACAGTTTCCTCTAGGTGGGATTTTCTTGTGGAGAAAGAGGAGATGCAATCCACTTAAACTGCTCTGTAAAGAATTTTATTGAGTTGTGGCCCTTTAACCTGGCCTTGATGAAAGCTTTTTCAAACAGCTGGATTTCAGAGAACCACATCTCTCAGGTGCTATGTATGGCACAAATTAAATTACAGTTTCCTAAGAAATAATTTTAATCCAAATGATGATTGGGGGTTTTTTTCTTGGTTTTTTTCCTTGGTTTTTTTTTTTTTTTTTGCATTTATAAAAGCAGTAGGGACTCCACATCTACTCCTAGTACTGGGGCATGTTTGTAGCCCCACTTCTCACAGTTCCCTCTCTAGTGCTCAGGACTTCTTAAGCATGCCCAGTTTCAATCCACCCTTTCTTTTTTTCTTTTTTTTCTTTTTTTTTTTTTAACAGGGAGAATACATGTGTGGGCTCTAGATCTTTGGGAAGACTGAAAAATGATGGCATATATCTCTTTTTCCTCAGCCTGTCTGGTTTACCTCCTTATTCCAAATAATTGCACAGCCTGCCCATCCTGTAGCCTTTCTTACTGACAAGTGTATGGGTGCAGACAGTGCAGCTGCAGTGGCTGAGCTTTCTTCTGCTTGAAAGGGGAAAATTTGTGCATAGAGAGCCTTTGCTTGCAGTGAGATTTGGAGGAAGATGCAAAGCAGGGGATAATTGTTTCCATAAGAAAACACAAGGTCCTGATAAAGTCAAACTCTACAGTGATTTGCTTATGAAGGCAATAGGATTTAATAACGTTGTTCAGATTTTGGTACTGATATCAGCTATAAAATCTTTAGGACTGTATTTATGAGCTTCAATTTACCCAAGTGCATAATGGGGTTATTTTTTCCCCACCCTTCTAAGGCCTTTTTAAAATCTATAGATTAAGCACCATATAAGCGCAAAATGTTGTTATCCAAAGAATCGTTTGCCATCAGAGACCAGTTTATAGGAATATCTCGTGAGCTTAGTAAATGATTGCAGGAGACCTAAACTACTTTTTTTCCACCATAACACTGGAAAGGCGTTAGGGCCACTTTCTGTTTCTGCAGCAAGGGGCAGTTATCTCCCAAGTCAAATCAGAACCCATGGTTGGACTGAAGCCTCAGAGAGCTCCACGGTCTAATGAGCATTGGTGTTTGGTAAGGCTTGGCAGGAAACACAACCATTTTTTCTCTTATGTTGTAAAAAGCCATCCATTGCCCTAAAGGATGCTTCAATGTAAAGAGGGAGTGGGGGAACAACTCTGTGAAGACTAAATTGGTGCCCTTTAGGGAACTCTTGGTTCTCTGTTTGGGTACCTTTCCGGGGGGCTGCAGGCAGTGTGAGCTGTGGGACTGAGAAACAGAGCTGGCCCTGGGAACTGGGTTGCAGCTCCTGCTCAAAAGTAAACGATCTGCAGAATAAGGACTGCTGCTTTCATTTCTAGAATATATCAAATTCCGGCACACTGGGCCTAAGAAGTAGCAGAAGGGAGGGCAGAAAAAACAGTTATGAAGTCTACTGGGATATCTGATGCAAAATCAACTTTGTTGTTTTCCTTCCTGGCTTTTTCCTGGGCTCTATTGCAGCTGAAAAAACAATCCCTCTGATCTACAATAAGAGGGGAAATTCTGGTTTGCAGATTGTCCACCCAGTCAATTTGGCACAATTATGGGAAAGATTTGTTTAGCTTAGCACTGATTTTATTAGTACGTGAGTCTAATCAAGCCTTGAGAGATAGTATTCTCGCTGTTGAGTGAGCCTGTCAATGGTGTAGGCTTCCTTCTCAATTCTCATGCTCTTTCAAGTGAATGTGGTATTACTGAAGAGTTCTCCTGAAATGCACCAGCTATTAGTAAAGCTTGTTCACTGCAACAGGACAGCAACAAGAATTAGCAAAATGTCCCAGCAAGCCAGCATTGTTTCAGTAAGGGCCACAAGAGTAATGAGAGCCAGACTCCTTTCACAGGTCTCTGGTGTTCAGTCAGTAGACCTGAATGCTAAAATATTTATTGACTGTAAATGTGAATTTGCTTTTCATTCAGTCCCTAGTGCACCTTATATGCATTTTGTCAGTGCAATAGACAAGAATAATAAGAGTCAAGAGAAAAGGTAGTGTAAGAAAAAGCTTGACATAGAATAAAATAAAAAGAGAAGAATCTGTTCATTGATAAGAAACTGACATACTTTAAAGGAGGCTTCAAATAGTTTTATGTTCCTTAGTCATTGCTAAAAACCAATTTCTTGTAATAGTTTCCATAAAAAATAGAAACAAAAGTGATTGTCTTTCCAGTCTAAATGGAAATAATGTATTAAATGTTAATACAGATGATTTTCTCAAGTATTTCATTGAAATATTTTAGTCCATTAGTTCTGTTAAAATCATTAGTTTTCCATTATAAAATCATAATTTTTCAGTCACGTGAGAGCTGATAGCTCAGTCAAAATCATCTTGTTATTTCACTGTTTGGTAGTTTATCATCCTGGCATTTTGATAACTAATTTGATATAAGACTCTGTCCCCTTCATCATCTTTACTTTTTTTTTTTTTGGCAGAACATCGGCTTGATTTCTGGTTGTCAGAAGCCTTCTGAAAGTTCATCCAATACCTTTTCAAATTCATCACTTTCCTTGCTATTGACAGG
The DNA here is from genome assembly GCA_013399945.1 of Ploceus nigricollis. NCBI lineage: Eukaryota > Metazoa > Chordata > Aves > Passeriformes > Ploceidae > Ploceus > Ploceus nigricollis. The sequence goes on from VXBC01003759.1 coordinate 321,020, forward strand.
AGGTGTTGTCCCAATAATTACTGGGCTTCCGCAATCAATTCTGTGATTCATCTCTTCCATAAAGCTTATAAACAATAAAATGTAGTATTAAAAATGTTTTCCCTAACTAAAGCAAACAGTAATGTACAATATTTCTGCTGTCATCATCAATTCTTTTTCAACTGCTCTGCTTGTCGCACATTTATCTTCCTTTATTTAATCTAATGGCATCTATCCAATTTCTATTCACTTTTCATCAAGGAGATATATTTCCTCTTACATAGTACCTTTGTGTTCTTAGCATGCCTTATGACAGAAATTATTTTTCAGTCATTTAATATCTATTCTACATTGTTGTCAAATAATAAATATTTATTACAAACCTCTTTGACAGAGAAATATGATGCTAGAAAGAAAAGAAAGGAAACTGAGATTTGACCATTTTATAGAGGTTGGACTTGGCAAAACTTGAAATTGGTTTCATTTTTACTTCTCTCATCAATCTCTATCATTTGCACTTTATAGGAACAGCAGCATTATAACTGCAGATGGATTTTACATTCCATTCCAGAAGCTCATGGGTAGCTCATGGAGAGAATTTTGGAAATATCATAGGATGAATTAGAAAGACTCATTACTGTTTCATCATTTTTTAATTTCTGGTTTCTATTAATTTCACTATTTAAAAAATAATTTTTGTAATCAAAATGCCTGTTAATTTCTTTAGCCTATTACTTACCATTGCTGTTTACTCATCTGAAAATGTGTACTACTTTTGGTGCAACTTTAACTGCACTGAAGTGTTAATAGGAAAAAAAAATTGGGCCCGGATTCATTTTTGATTTCATGATTAAACAATGCTTATCACTAAAGGTGTGTCTTTCACTTATCTGCATAGGAAACAGTGCAATAAATTCCTTTACATACATCAGGAACATTAGTGGAGTTCTATTTTCCTTTCTTTTCCTAAAGTAAAAAAGGAACTGAGGAAATCTTCTGTGTTGGACTGAAAATTTTGGTTCATGATCTTAAGTTTTATAAAGTAAGATTGTGGAAGGAGATCTGTGTTTCAGCTTGTTATTAAATAATTCTGAATTCAGATCCAGGTTCAGATAACACACATCTCTGTACTCTCCCCCATTTTCAGCCAGGAGTGATTTGAAATTGAAACAAGACATATACTTGAATATATGTGAGTTTTATAAATTCCTAGTCTGCCTGTGCTGCCTACTTCTGAATTATTCTGGAAGATCCCATATATTCTCCACATCCTCAGGTGGCTGTTAGGAATCTCGTGGAGAGAAGTAGATGCTCACCAGAAGATATAGATGAGAAGACTTTAAATTACAGATTCTGTATTTGAAAACCAGCTACTTTTTCTTGGTTTATTCACCACAAAGATCCTTAGTTGCATGTTGGCCATCAAAGGACATTTTTAGTATGCATTGTTTCAACTCGGTTAGTTCTATCAGCATAAAACATGGGTTGGCAGGGCTTCGATGCTGTCAGGAAGCCCATAGGACTTGAAGAGACTTAGCAGGTCATGAAGTGCTCCCGAGGCACTGCTTCATATCCCTTTCATAAATATTTTAATCTGAATCCTAAAAACAAAGATTAACTTTTTAGCTTTGCCTGTTTGAGTTGAAGGCTCTTCCAGAGTCTCACTTTACTGATAGTTATGAACTTTAAAATTTCCAGCCAAAATGTCTTCATTGCTGCAAATCTGTTCTTCTGCAATGTTGTCAGTTTGAGAAGTTCTTCTCTTTCTTCCTGCTTCATTCTCTCATTTTCTCTCTCCCCATTCACTTACACACACAGACACTGTCAGCCTTCATTTTTGCCAGATTCACTGAGCTAATGTTTTTCTAGTGCCATCTCAGATGAGCACTCCAGTCTCCTTGCCAGCATACAGCCCCTCTCTTGCAGTTTGGGTTCCTAAGTGACCTGTACAGTACATGGTCTCCCAGATGAAACCTTGCTGGTGTCTTGTGCAGAAACACCCAGGTGTCCCTGGTATGTCCACATACCCAGGTGTATATGGTGGTGCACCATACGACTGGATCTGTCAGTGTCTTGACTACATCACCTTATGGCTCAGTCTAAGTGAGATACTAATATCTCAGGTACACGCAGGAAGTGTCTTCTTTCCAATAACTGTTTCTCCTTTTGTCCTACAGCTTCTATGCTTATCCTTGTTTTCTTCATTACCAGTTCCCATTTAGCAGTGTTGAAAGCTTTACAGAGAGCTGAAGAGATGAGTTCAAATTTATATCAGATTTCTAAAAAAAAATCAAAGAAGGATGTCATGTATGTCTGGCATGACATCCATGTTTTCTTTTTTCCAAGACTTTAGTTCATGGAATCATAGAATATCCTGAGCTGGAAGGAACTCTGAAGGATCACAGAGTCCAGCTCCTGGCCCTGCACAGGACAGCCCAAGGATCACACCATGTGCCTGAGAGTGTTGCCCAAATGCTTCTTGAACTCTGTTGGGCTGGTGCTGTGAGCATTTCACTGGGAAACCTCTTCCAGTGCCCAGCCACCCTCTGGATGAAGAATTTTGTTATAATATCTGACCTAAACCTCTTCTGATACAACTTCAGCCATTCCATCCTGTCACTGGTCACCAGAGGGAAGAGATTCGTGCCTGCCCCTGCTCCTTCCTCCCCTCATGAAAAGTTGTAGACTGCAGTGAAGTCCCCCCTCAGTCTCCTCTTCTCCAGACTGAACAGAGCAAGTGACCTCAGCTGCTTCTCATACGTATTCCCCTCAAGACGCTTCAAAATTTTTGTAGCCCTCCTTTGCACACTCTCTTATAGCTTTGTATGCTTCTCACACTATGGCGCTCAAAACTGCCCTCAGCACTCGATGAGACTGCTCCAGTAGTGAGCAGAGGGGACAATCCCCTCCCTTGCCTGGCTGGTGATGCTGTGCCTGATGCACCCCATGTCACAGGTGGCCCTCCTGGCTGCCAGGGCACTGCTGATTCTGTTCAGCTTGCCACAGACCAGGAGCCCCAGGTCCCTTTCTGCAGTGCTGCTCTCCAGGGTCTCATTCCCCGGTCTGCCCTTACATCCAGCGTTGCCCCATCCTGGGCACAGAACCCAGCACTTCCTCTTGTTAAACTTGGTGATTGCTCAGTCCCCTAAATTTTCAAGGTTTCTGTGCAGGACCTCCCTGTCTCGAGGGAGTCAACAGCTCCTTACAATTTAGTAATATCAGCAAATTTACTTATTATGCCTTTGAGTCCTGTGTCCAAGCTGTGTTATTCCTCACCTTCAAAATTTCTAAAGCCTTGCATGGTTTAACTATCAGGTTACAGGCATCCACTAGTTTACATTTTTTTATCTTCTTTTAGGGGGACTAAGTTTGCTGCTTCTCAGTTATGTTGCATCATCTCCAATTTCATAGGAAAGTGACAAATACTAGCTATCAGGCCTAAATTCACATGCTGTTACTTAGAATGGTTTCCCGATAGTGATTATCTACTTCTGCTGAATGTGCTAAATTCCTGGAGTTTTCATTCCACTCAGTTGTTATTTCTATATCAATGTGATATGGATAAATTCCCATTACCTGCCTTTTCTTCTTTTTCAGTATTATCCTACTTGAGGAAACTTTTTTTTTTCCACTGGTATCTAGGAATATATTTAATCAGTATCCCAATGTAATTTCATTATAAATCTAACTTTTATTTACTTTTTGCTATTGTTAATAATCTTTCCAGAGACAACATTACCTGATTTTTAGTAATCCTTGATTTATACTTCCACTTCCTGGCCTTCAAAATATCTTTTTCTTTTTTTGATATGTATTTCCTTACATGCTTTATAAGTTCCTTGTCTATATGTAAGAACCTACTCTATGTTGACTGTTCTGGCTAGAGGATAGTTTGCAATGAACTTTTACAGTTTTTTGATTTTGCTTGAAAAACAAATCTAAATACATATTTACTTCTTTTTTTTAGTGTTATGTTAAATACTATAGTTTGCTGTTATAAAAATGAATTCTCTGTACTCTATTTGGTTGTGAAATGTGCAGTTGTACTTTAAAGGTTCTTTTTCTCAGAGGGCAAACATTCAAAATAAAGCAATACCTTTGAATATTCTGAGCTGTTTCCATTTCACTGAAAAGGAAGCTAATTTGGAGTCTCAGATGTAGCTGTGCAGCAGCTGCCTTTCAGAGGGGCCTGTGGTGTGCTGCTGAAAGGAAGTGTTTTATTATAGTTTTTCATTGCTATACATAGCTATGCACATACTGTAACTGAATAAAAATGCAGTAACAGAATGTACATAGAGTTATTTGAATGTCTATCCATGGGCATGTATAACTGTGCCTAGTGCACATGCATATATAGGTTAGTATTTATGTGCATAGTCGTGCATGGAATGCCAAAATTTGACCTTAGATGTCAGAATTGTAACTGTTTCACTTCAGGCCTTTCCAATTAAACGGCCAGCTGTTGTGGGAGACTCTACCTGAGTGTTTGCACCATTTTTCCTCCCCATCCTTTCTCTTGTATTTTTGGAGCTGAGGGAGTGTGCAAAGCATCTGGAGGCAACTCCTCTTCACTCTGCTTTCTTTCTGGCAGTCTTCCTCCTGCTGCCTCTGTGGTAACCAGAGACAGGACCTGAGGAAATGGCCTGAAGTTGTGCCAGGAGAGGTTTAGGTTAGCTATTGGAATAACGCTTTTCATGCAGAGAGTGTTTGGGCACTGGAACAGGCTCCCCAGGGCTGTGGTCGCAGCATCAAGCCTGGTCAAGAAGTGTTTAGGGAAATGCCCTCAGGTACATGGTGTGACTCTTGGGGATGGTCCTGTGCAGAGCTGCGAGTTGGATTAGATGAACCTTGTGCATCTCTTCCCGCTCAGCTTATTCTGTGATTCTGTGATAATAACAGGCAAGGGAATTCAGGTTTTGTTAGAGCGCATCAGGCATGTGGGATGTGACTTGCTCCTCTTTTCTCCAGAAGATAATCCCAGAGAGAATGGTAATTAACATGGAAGAGGGGAAAGTGCTACTACAGCTACTACAGTTTTTCTACTTGGAGTATTCACAACATCATATCCTGAGGTGGTTTTGCCAGCTTCATAAAACAGAAGGGAAAACACTGACATTTGGACTGGTCTGATGTTCTCCAACTGTATTTGTGGTCTTTATGTGCCTGCCTTTATTTTTCACTTTCAAAGAAGAAGAGAGATTATGTTTGGTTTAAATGCTGAAGCCCATGAAAATATTAGCTGGCTGTAGGTAATAATGGTTATGTTTGAAGAACCAGAGATGTGGACATTTTTAATTTGGCCCGCATCAGAATCAGATGAGAAAGAGTTGCAAGAGTAAGCATGGTCCTGTCTGCAGATTACATACAAATATAAGTGAAACTACCTACTCTACAGACAAGCTTAGCATTTAAAGTGCTACAGGAAAATCACATGAGCCTTGACGCTGCAGCAGAACTTGCTGTCAAATCTTTTGGATACTCAAAGGCACTGCAGAGCTCGAACTTCTGGTGCTTGATATTGCTATTCTTACGCTTAGGAATAAACGTCCCAGTTCTGTATGTCTATATGTTATTCAATACTGTCTGACTTTGCAGGGAAATGTGAGCAGTTCTGGTGAACGTGAACTTCCTTGTTTTCCTTGTAGTCTCTCTTGGACTTTGTAAAACCTGCTCACTGCTTCCCCACTGACTGATAGGCACCACCAACCAGAATTCATATGCCATAACCCTTACAAGTGCTCAAATGTTTGGCAGAATTAGGGCATGCCCTTTGGAAATAATGGGATTTTTATCTGTATTTGGATGTATCTGACAGAAGGCTGCCTATCGTGGGCTGCCCTCACAGGGCTTTGGGAATTTAGGCACTGAGGCGTGTGAAGTTCCACAGCACGTTGCCTGACAGGCCTTACAGGGGACTTGGATGAATTCAGTGCACTGAAAGGAAGCGGGCAGGTGGGCTCTGTGTCCTCAGCCCTTACTACTCAGGCTCTGCCAGACTGGTCTGCTGGGAGCACATCCCTGCTGAAGCTCAGCCGGAGCTGAAGGGAAAACCATCCACCCAAACCATGTCCCCAGGGAGCGGGAAGGCAGTAAGGCTCTCCCAGAGTAGATGGCCACCACTGGGAGGGCTGGTTTCCAGATCCCAGCCTTTTCTAGCTGTGGAAGAGGTGAGCAAGAACCATGTTTCTGGTTTGTTCAGCAGCTCTGTGCTGGAGGCAGAGCAGCAGCATGCTCTCTGCTTCAGCCACTGCTGTCAGTGATGTCTGCAGGGCCACGTGGGCACTGTCAGATCAGTGTTTGTGCTGATTACATTTTGGGCAGAGCGTATTACATCTGTCGTAAAAATGTCACTTTCATGCAGGTGGCAGCATGAGGGTTATTTTAGGCAAGCTGTGGAGAGACAGTCCTTGGCAATGAGCAAAAATCAAATAGGCAAGCAATAAAGCTGGGCACTTTTGTGTGAGTTTGCCACCTGCAGGTCCCACATTCCCTCCTCTGCCCATTTCTGTCTCTGCAGTTCTGCTCTAGCTCATCTTCCCCAGAGGATGGTTGTACCGTAGTGGAGCCAGGGAGCTTGGTTTATTTCTGGTGTCACCCTAACACCAAGCTAAGTTCAATTGCACTATACACCCACCCCGAGGGAATTCCAGTTCCTATTTTGATATTTCAAGGACAAGATCCTTGAATAAAGCTTGACATGGTCATTACCCATTTTGCAGAAGAGGACATCCAGATACTTGCAATGGCATGTTACCATCCCCAGTGTGATGACACATGAGTGGACATGCTGCTTCCAGGAGCTGGGTAAAGACAGTGGGTGGAGTTCTTGGAGAAGCCAAGGGGGCATATCTGTGGAATGGCTAACGGCAATTAAAAATTCCCTGTATATGGCAGTAGCAGTTTTGTTCAAAATCGTCATTGAGTGCAAAAGCCTGAACCAGCAGGAATGGTTAAGCTTAACAGGATGCCAGTAAGACAAGCAAAACGTACTGCTTTCATGATGGTGTTTTTTTAGGACCTGTAAATCCTTTTAAAATTGCAGCATGATCTATATATGTGTATGAGAAGATCTTAACTACTTAGAAGTGACAGGGCTAGATCAATAAATAACTGCGTGTTATTTCTGAAGTACGCTTTATTACTTCTGAAAGTTAAATCTGGTGAGATGTTTTTGCAGATTTGAGCTTTGATCAGTATGTTATAAAGATGCATACTTACATCATATATTTGCTTTGCAGCTCCTGGTTGCTAAATCCCCTGTTGCTCCATTCTCCACGTTTTTCTACACCATTGAGAAATCAGGCTTGGTTCTTCAGGGTAAGACCAGACCATTGGTTATTTTGCCTTTTCAATTAGTATTTTAAGCAGACCGAATGTAGATAACAACAACTATTGTTGAAAATGATGCTGTTTTTACCAAATTAAAACCCCACACATTTAAACATTCTGGTTAACAAGGGGAGCGTTCTGCTGAATTCACTTTTTTTTCTTGGATTGCACTAAATTAGTTCTTGCATATTGCTATGGATCTAGAAATGGGCCCTGAAATTATTAACCAGGACTCCTTGTTTTTCTCCAAGGTAAAGTGGAATGGTTTGGGTAACATGGGGTCCTATGGGATAGGTTTCTTCAGGATAAACATACCCATCTATCATTAAAACCTGCTCTAAAAAATGGTTCTTCTTTAGCAAATGGCTTGACATCATTAAAAATACAGGAAATTAGTATCTGTTTTCTATTCTTGTGATAATTTTAATGCTAATGCCCTATGGTCTTAAATTATCCTCAGATTCTCTAGGATATGAAGTGATATACTGAAAAGCTGAGTATTACTGCCATGCTGACAGGGAACTAGAATTCCTTGTGGCTGTGTCCTGAATCATGTACTTTTAGACACAGCAAAGAGGGAAGTTCAACTCTTCCCTTCTTTTCCCATTTATCCCAACAAACATCCTTACTTTTTGACAAACATTCATAGATCAATTTTGTTGAGTTTATGTCTTTTGATGTGCAGCCTGGCTCCTTATCACTGCATCAGTTTAACAGACTGAATAAAACTAGTCAGTGCCTGTCGCTTTCTGTTCAGGGAGAACTCTGTGATATGCAGCCAAGGCAATGAGACAAGTGAGTATAGCTGGTTCTCAGTTTCCTGTGATAGAGAATCACTGATCCCATGAGGCACTATGGACATTTTAAGGGATGTGAACAGTTCTTCTTCTAATTGGACATCTCTCACATTCAAACAGGCTGTACCAGACTAATGACATATTTGTATTTCCTAGTGACTCAATATGCTTACATCTCAGGTGAGGCAAAATGTCAGAAAACAAATGAAATGAAAATGTTTTATGGTGCATTTTTGCTTCTATGTGATACAGCTACATAATTGTAATGAGGGGAGAGGTGTCTATACAGCATTTCCTAAGCTTTTGGATACTATTTTCAGTATATTTTTAGATAGCATTTTGGGCACTTGATCTGCTTTACTTGGTACCAGTAATTCTAAAAGTCTACAGGAACTAGAAACAATTTTTATTAGTTTAAACAGAGGTTACTTGCAAGAGTTGGTCTTGATGTGTTTTGTTTCAGTATAGGGTAGATGATAAGCTACTTTTTTATCTTGGATATCTTGAGTTACATAGATGTTTCTGGTCATTATTAAAAAAGGCAGCTCTGTCCTCAGGCACTAATGTAGTGAAACTTTGGGAAAGAAAGTTTTCCCATTTCAGAAACAGAGAGAATTTGTTCAGAGACAATCTTAATTTTTTCAGCTCTTTTCTGTGAGCCATGAATATAGCTTTCCCAGGACTGAACCATACCTTTAAAGAACAAATAGGCCTGGTTGCACATAATGATGGAGCAGCACTCTGATAGGAGGATATCACTGGATTAAAAGTGTAGCAATTGCTCTTTTCCCTATACCCATATGTTTCTGGGGTATACATTTGAAACATCATTTGCCATTTTTCTGCAAACAGATAAAATACCAGTTTGGATTTCTTTAAGTAATTGATGTCTTGATATCAGGCATTCTTTATGCATTTTTAAAGGCAACGAGAATGTCTTCTCTGTGTGAGCCCTTTATTACTTTCTGGCTACATCATTATGTTTCTATTTTAGATATTTTTCTCCAAGAAGGGTAGCAAGGAAGGGTTCGGTTCCCCTGATAATGTGCCCCAGACTCTTTTACAGAGACTTGCAAGCACTTAGGCATGAACCATCTCACTGATTTGTAAAACTAAATATTGCATGGTCTCATCCCACATTTCAGTGATCATTATTTCTGTGGAAACAGGAAGTGAGCAAATCACCAGGAAATGTCTGGTTTGGATAAGATGCAGAAAGTGGCACCAGGCTTCCTTGTTCAAGAGAGGCTAGAGTTTTTCTGAGAGTTGTACTTGGTGCTTCTTTCCAAAGAGAAGCTGGATGCAAGGTAAGATGACAGTCAGGCAACTAGCCACGGGCCAGCCGGTGACTGCTTGAGGGACACCACATAGCGCTGACCACTGGGATCCGTCCCCCAGCCTGGTCGCAAAGGCAACTCTCCCATTCAGGCTTTGTAGTTTAACTCCCTTGGTGTCAGGAGGTGAGCACATTGAGGGTGGCTGATGGGAACAAGGATGTGGGAACTGGTGAGAAGCAGCAGCTGGCTGAAGTGCCCAGGATTCTTTCTTTTTACTCAGGGGGTCCCATCCCGGGACCATTAACCAATAGGCCATAAACAAATTGATATCGGAAAATGTGGCTGGAAGCTCCCTGATTAGCGAGGGTGAATGGGGAATGAAAGACAAAGTGAAAGTGTGATTTAACAGTTCCACAAGCAATTTCCATTGCCACCTCTGAGGGATTAGGATGTGTGGAATAGGCTAAAAAAAAAAAGAGGAGGAGCTCCCCCCCGCTTTGTTCTGTGGGCTGGAGGATAATAAAACTGCAGGAGAGGCAGTGCGGCTAGTTAGGGATTTCACAGACTGCTATTTGATGCAGTTTAAGGAGCCCTTCTGCTATTGTTGCAGTTAAAATGGGAAGCGGAACTGTTCTCCATTTGCAAAAATCTCCAGCGTCCTCAGGAAGAGGGCTGAGAGCAAAAGGCTATTAAGATGGTAATGCTGCCCCATTTGGAAGAGTGTATCAAAATCCTCTTTGTCAATGTAAATTGCTGCTCTGTTTCCCTGGTATCTTTGCATCTCATGGCCTCAGTATAGCACAGAAATTTTTGGAGGAGACCCTAGTGAAGGCAGAACTGCTTCTCTTTTATTGTCAGAGGAGATCTCCAGGCTGCCCAAGGGTCCCTTGGAGAAAACTTCTTTGCTTTTATAAACCTGATGTGTTCAGGGATGAGGAGAATCCATTTGCTCTTTTATTTCCACTTTCAGACTATAGAAATGAAATGTGATGATTGAAAAGCAAGATTGGACAGTCAGAAATTTAGCAAAGAAAAGTCTACAGCCTCCTCCTTTCATTGCTCCAAATTGCTCTGTGCTATAGGGGAAATGGACTGCAACCCCAAAAATACCCTCAGTTGCCTTTACATTGCAATGCAGTGTCATGTTATGTTCTGCCAGTGTCATTCTTTGATGAACCTGAATTGTGAGTGCAGAATCCAGTCTGACAGCCAATCTCTATTTTGTAGAGATCTTAGACAAAAAGGAAGAAACTTGAAATAAGCACTGCAAAATATTGGAAGTTTTACTGTCAGCTTGTGTTTGCTGTTCTAAGAACTTGCTGTCGCTTCCCTGTTTCAATATACCAGTTGCAGTAAGTGGAGTCATACCGTTAAAAAGAAGAATAAAATTAAAAGAGCTCCAGATCTACTTGATTAAGAGTGAAAGTTGTAAGATTATTTTTCTCCTTGGCTATGATATAATTTCTGTTTTGATTGGAAATTGCTAACTGGTAATTCTGTTCTGGTATAGCAGAAGAAATTTTGATCTGCTCTTGCCTAATTGTGGTTTCACTGAAATTGAATGTAGCACTACTGGGTTAGGCTAGCTGAACTAAAAGATGCTACTCAGCTTTGTGCACATGTATGTGAAAAAGATAGGCTGAATGAAACTGATTTGAAGCTGTATGCTGTGGGTGATCATCCCAGTCTAGCTTTAAAAGCAGCAGTGTTCTGGGGTATAAATACAAGTAGGCAACAAGCCTAGCTGTTACCTACCAACAGCTCAGCTATTTGTGGAAGTCTCATTCCATCTTACTTAAGCAAATGCCTTCTGTTACCAAGAGGACGGTGCTGCGAAAGGAGACTGGGACACGGTGGCTGCCAGCTGAAGAGTCTTTTGGGACTGTTAATCACTTTAACTAAGTGATTAACATTGCTCTTCATGGAAAAACTCAGAAGCACTGAAAACATAAGGCAAATTATATTAGTGAGCTCGGACATGCTTTTTGAGTAATGATATATTTTCAGTTTGATAGGGTTTAAAGATGGATAGAATTATCAGTTCATCCAAACTGACCTCCCATATATCATACATGTTTCCTTCAGGTACCTGATAACTTTATTGAACTGAATAATTTCTTCTAGAAAAGTAATCACTATTACTTGCAGACATAAAGAAATGTGAGTTCCTGGTTTGCCTTCACAGTGTTTTCAAGTTTTAGCTACCTTGCTGCAAAGCCCTTGTTCTGTATTTCAGATTAGAATTTGTCCGCCTTCAGCTTTTGGCCTCAGTTCTCGTAATGACCTTCAATGCTAAAAAAAGCAGTGTTGCTGTTAAATGGTTGCCATTTTTCATGAGTATACTTGGCATAATGATTTATCCTGCTATGTTTTACTCTTCCTTTTTGAAAGGTATAACTGTCTATGAATTTAACCTCAAAATTTTGTGTCTCCTGCTGACTGGCTCCCCTTATTTCTCAAAGAAAGAATAGAATACCTTGTATTGCTAAAGGGAAGAGTTTGGGGGCTGTGCCACAGGTCTGGATAGTTTGTTTATTAATCCACGCTTTCTGCTGCCCTCTTTTTCAGAGGTTGCACACAACCTGTCTGAACACAAACGTACTCACCTTGCATGTAATGTCCTATTGAGGCAGGTAAACAAAAGAATGTGGCACTTGGAAGAGAGTGTCTTAAGTTTCACAGTAGTAAGGGAAAACATCTAGTTACAGCTAAATCTAGGGAAACCTTGGTACATTATGTTTCATTTGTCACTAAGGTAATGAAAGAGGCTCATTTTGATCTCAAAATAGCATAGGGTCTGGGTTTGTAGTTCAGCATGGCAAACTGTCTCCAAAGTGCTATAACTAATTTCTATGGCTGAAGCAAGTGAAAAGTGCCTCATTTTATTTTGTAAAGAAACAAGTAGTGAGGTAGAAAAGGAATTCTGAAAGAAAGGGCAGCATTATTTGTATTGTATTGTGTGGGTTTGAACAGTGAAAGACAATGATTTACTGCATCAAAAGCTTTTATTCAATTGAAGAACTGTAACTATAAAGTGACCTTTGTCTGGAGCAACATGGATATAATCTGTAAAATGAAGCAGGGTTGTACTTGATGTGTGAATGGGTGGAAGACAGACTAATGGGAATAGAGTTGTGCATTGCTATTGAGATGGTAAAAGATTTGCAGTGCCACTGGTGATTTCCAGCCCTATTGGAGGGATAAAGATGAACTGATCATTGTTAGGATCTCTGTGGGGTGGAACCGTTTTTGCTGTATTCCCCACAGGACACTGAAAGTCTCATGCTATTTCTAATAGGTTTGTAATAATGAGAGCAAAGAAGAACTATCAATTTGTAGGTTAAGTCCATCCTGATAGTAAGGCATGAGAAAAAATAAGACTGCCATCATCCCAATGCCAGCAACATCACCCCCACAGATATAGCTGACATCAATGAAAATGTCCTTTTGTTCAGGCAATTCATGGCATTTTGAGGAGTGGGTTACTAAACCTAGCCCAGGAACGGTGTTTGCTTGGATGAGGGTGTCCTCATTAGATGAGTTTGTGGGAATTGCTCTAGTGCTCTGCAGCAGCACTGCCAAAGCCTTGCTGGAGTAGCCAAACTCCACGGCTGTCAAATGAAGGAGGGCAGAGAAACAGGGCACAGATGCAAAACCAACTAAAAATATTTGTGATGAGAAATGGAAGGGAAAACATTTTAATGGTAAAGGAAGACTAGAGGCATCTTGGGTTTAGATCCAGTAGAAACCAAATAAACTGTAATTTCAATAAAATGAAATGTTTCTCTTGGCAAACATGACCTTTCACCTAGTGGCACAGTAGACAGGCAGTAGATTGATAAAGTTTCTGGCCATAATTGTTCCTGTGAGCTTAACTTGTGCGAGGATACTATGCTGGATAAATCCAGTTTAGCACAATGTTTTGAATTACTTGCTTATTTTTAAAGATGCATCTAAAGATACTGAAGATACAGTACTGCTGTCTTGCACTTAAAGCCAAACATGTTCCTAAATGCCTTACTAGATTGCAACTGAAGTGCCAGCATTTAATTTGTCTGAAATTCTACTAAATGTAATACGAAAAAAGTTTTAGTGCAAGTGGTGTGCCAAATCTGTTCTCATTTATACAAGTGCAAATCTAAACTAATTTCTTTTAATCTAGTATTGTTAAAACAATGAGCTGAAAAGTGTAATTCTGTTCCCCTCTTTTCAAGGCTGGCATAGGCTTGCTGGGACAAAATGATCTCACTTCAGAGAAATCTTCTCCTTACCAGGCTCTCTGTAATGAATTCCTGATCAAAGTGGGCTGCTCCCCTGGGTTTTCAGCATAGTGCTAAAGCAAATGGCCTTTTTTCCAAAAGGCTTTTAACATAAGGAGTGTAATTGTCTGTTGATTAGAGGTAGTGTCTGTGATTTGTGACAATATATTGTTCTGGGAATTGAACATTCTCAGGGAAGACTAAGACTTTACTAGTAATTGCCTGGATTTAATGTAGATGTCACATCTTCCAAGCTACAGATTTGTAAAATAAGGTCAAATGTACCTAAAATGGACTTAATGTTCTTAAGTGAACACATTCATGAGTAGGAAGCTAAATAAATGTCTGTTCAAAAACATGTTTTTCAGCCAGAGTAAAGTCTCATGCTTTTGTGTACAGCTTATGAAGGTAAAAGACAGTTAAGTCTCAATGATTTTTTTTCTTTTCTCACGTAGGCACAACTAAGTTTCTTTTGCTATCCTCAAAGGTTATGTCTGTACTGGCTTCACCTCTAATATGTCTGGTGAAGCCATCACTGATATAATTTAATCTTGTGAAAATATAGTTAGCAATAGAGGACTATGACCCAAATTACTTACCCTTGGTAATACATGCAACTTTTCTTTAGCTATAGGAATTTAGGTATTACTAAAATCTCGTAAAATCCCTACATGTACAGCCTGTTTTCCAAAGAGAAATGCTGGACACTTTATAGTTGCCTCTGCTGAGGAGATCCAGGAGTTACATACAGTCTAAACTCTGGAAGTCTCCAGAGTGCAGTTCTGTGTAGGCAAGCACACTTGAATAGCACTTCATCGAAACTAGAAAACTTTGCCTGAGGAGAGGCTTACTAGCACAGGAATAACACTTTGCAAGTAGGACTTCCACTGCTTTGACCCCAGTCAAAGCTGTTTTTCTTTGAAACTTTCTCTATGTTTCAAGAATTAACACACCCTGAACAACCTCATGTATCTCTGCATCTGATGTGTTGACTTGCCCTGTCACAGATTTAAATTATCTTCTCATATGATCTTAAATCTATCTTGATAAGACGGAATAGGAATATATAGGACTTTCTTAGAAACAGGCACATGTGATAAACCCTCTCAGCAAACAGTGGTTTACTTCAAATGCTTTTTCTCATTACAGTCGTTCCCTAAAATTCATAATGTTGGGCTGTTACTCTAAAGTATTTTCTGCAATGTTCCTTTGAACTTTAGCACTGCTCCTCAGTGTTGTAATGAAACCAAACCTGGTCCTTTGTCATTCAGTTCTGTGAAGACCCCTGAAAAAGTTTTGAGATTAAATTTCAGGGCCAGATTAAGTTAAAGAAGAATTATAGAGATAAAAGCAGCAACGAGGTTAGTCAGCGCTTTGCTAGAGTGTGGTGTACCAGCCCAGGCTGTCCCTTGGTTTGCCACCTGAATGACCCTAGAGGGTCTGCCTTAGGGCTCAGCACATAGGCAAGGCAGCACAAGCCTGCAGGGGTGAAGAGGAAGCACAGGCAAATGATGCTACAATTAACAACAGTTCAACAAAAGATGTTCTTGAAAAGATTTTGCTGTATTGTTCACTGAATCTCATTTTCATTTAAACTTCCTCGTTCTTCAACTACAGAAGCATTCTCCCATACAATCCAAGGCTCTGTGAAGGTGCACTTCCCAGAAGCAGCAGCTGAGATGTGAGGAGTGACATTTCTAGAAAATGCTGAGGAATGTTAAGAGTCTGAATAGTCTGAACTGAGTGCTGGGTGCTGTTGTGGAGACCTCAGCTGAGATATGCCTTACTATTCAGTGAACAGGCTTACAATAAACAGGCTGAAATCCAGCGTTGTGAACACCAAGTATTGCACTGGTGAAGATGTGAGTGAATTTAGGGATGGGATGAGATTCTTTCTTAGTAGCATATATGAATATCACATTCCTCCTTCAGGCTGCATAGGCTTGATGAAGGACTGCAGTCTTGAGACATGACAGGTGGGAACTGCACACCACATCTTTTACTTTTCTTCGTGGTATCTTTGTCCTGTGAGTGAATTACCCAAAACAAGGTATTGGGTAGCCAGGCACATACGTTGCAGCTGTGAGTCCTAGCTGTGAGCTAGACCATATCCTGTCTGCTGTGGCATTTGCTGAAGTCCACAGAGGAGCAGAACATCCTGTTTGCTTAGTTTTCTTTTGTCTGCCCCATACCAGCACAAGGAGAATATTACTCTATATCTTTCCTCTTCTGCTCTGAAATTGGATCACAGCACTAATGATTGTGTTCAATAGCTGGAAATGCTGAGGATATCCGATTGCTGAGGTCTCTTATTTTAAACACCACATGCCAGGAAAAGTATGTGGGATCCCACCAGCTTAGCACTGGAGGGTGCAGGATGCATCAACAGGAAAACCAAACAAAGCACGAAGTGAAATTCATTTGAAAAGGGAAGGGACTCATAGACCACCAATCAGCAGTGTTTAAACGCTTCATATCTACACAATAGGCCTTTTCTTTTCCTTCAGTTCTTCTCGATATGCAAACTATCTTAAACTGATTTTTAGAGCTGCAGCTGTCACAAAAGGCAGTGGGACCTGTAGATGCTCATTACCTTTGAAAATCAAGCCAATGTATTTGAATGTGATAGTAAAAGCCAAAAACACTAAATCAGGATAGTGAAAGCATAACTTTGATAGTTCTGTTATGTGATCCTAGCCACCTTCATGTTGGATACAGAGGCAGGGCCTCACACAGAGCACACCAGAGCTCAAAGGTATGTTGTTTCTTCTTTGCCTTTCAGCCAGCCTTCCCCTACAATTCTGTTGCCTTGCTTCATCACTGCAGTATTTCCAGCTGAGTAACACTGGGTAAGACTTTATTAGAGTTTAGCAGAAGTAACTTTTATTCGTCCAGAATACTTTCATTCATTGGGAAACAGGTTTTCTCCCCCTTTTTCTTCCAAATGTGTGTTAGGCTGATCTGGGGAATGACTGATCACACAACTGACCCATAGCCAAGTGGGCCAATTTGGCTAGCAGTACAAGGTAGCAGCAGCAAGGATGGGCAGCCACTTGAGTCACAGTTTGATTTTCATTTGGAAGACTTGTTGTACCCTAGGAAAGGTTTGTAAGTAATGGATAAAAGTCAGAGCAAGCCCTGATTACTCTGGTGTAGAATGAACTAAATTCCACTGTCACATCTGGGCACAAAGGGAGTATGGTGTCCCTCAAGCTGGTCCCAGCTGCCTGGGCTCAGGAAGGACACCATTTACGGCTCTGTCACTTAAGGGTACAGGAAAACTTAATACACAAACTGAATTTGCAAATTCAAGGCCTCTTCTGGCAGGAGGGGTAAGAGAGCTGGCCCACTGAGGGCTGCAGCCAACAGTGTGGAATTAAAAAAAAAAACTCGTTTAACTGGCCTTCTGTTACTGCTTGCCTCAGACTGGAAGCTTTCTCAGTTCATTTTTTTTTTCATAGTGCCACATATTGTTGGTAAAATAAGGAAACTTGAAAACAGAGGAAGTAGAGGTAATGTTGATCTTGAAACACCAGCAATTGAAAAGACCATTCACAGTTTCCTTTAAAACAAAACCAAGGGGTAAGATAATGCTAACCAGGGCTGGGTGCCCAAGAGAGCATCATAATGAAGCATCCACTGTTATTGTTCAACTCAGTGTTTGTTCTTCATGTGAACAAAAGGAAGGAAGAGCTCTGCTATCAGGCTGGAGAGGAAGGAGTCGTTGTTGCCCTTGGCTACCCTAACTTTAAATGTGAGGAAGCGCAGGGCACTGCAACATAACCTTTCTGCAGTATTAGATGAGGAAAATTGATAGTTCAGGAGGTTAAGGGCGGACACTCTGTTTCTCTAGGCTTCCCTTTCATGACAGCCCCAAATCAGGTATGGCAGTGCTAGTATTTACTTAGGTCACGTGAGGTTTTAAAAACCTGGTTTTAAACCCTGGTACTTCTGCTTTGCTGCTTCTCTGCCATTTGATTCTTCCTCTGTGTTGTTGCTCACCCTAGGAGCAGTTAGAGATGCCATTTCCTTATTGAATGTGACAGGCACCCAGTGTCCTGAGTGTAAAGTTCAGTCATGTTGCTGAATGTATCTGCTAGAGACTGAGGTTTACTGTGCTTTTCTGTTCCTGCTCCACCCGTAGATTTGTCTGCTGAAGTGGCAGAATTCCTGCTGTCCCTCTCCCCATCTTTCAGGTCATGAGGATGACACACTGTCAGATTAGTGATAAAGTTTACCATGCTCAGAGCCATTGTTTCAGATTTTCAGATGACTCAGGCAATGACTGTGTCATCAGCTAACCTCAAGTTACAATTTAAAGATACGCCTGCAATCATGAAATTTTGATTATCTTGCTGTGTGTGTGTCTAGTCCATGTACTACCTCTGCATTCCAAGAGACACTGGAGAAACAGATTTGCATCCCATTAGAAGCAATGCTGTGGTGTTGGAGTGTTTGAAAAATGTAGGTGCATATTTTGATTCTGATATACAGAGTTCATTCCTTGTATATGATGCCTTGAAATTTCTGGACAGACAATAAAGCAGACCACAAATATATATCAGCTTTGTCTCCCATTCAAGGTGCATCCCTGCATTGATTTCCTGTTAATTCAAGGTTACCATGGTGCATGATGTTCAAAATGACACTTCCACACATTTACGTTAGTCTGTTTCCATAATCCTGAAATCTAATTCTTCTCACAACAGTGTGTTTTGTGAAAGTTCTACCAACATTACTGTAGACAGAGAAAGAACATTACTTAGATAAAATAGCCTTGTTTTGTTTAATACAAGTGATCTGAGGGCTTGGTGATTTGTCATAGTGAAAGCATTTGGTAAGAATGCAAAGAGAATAGGGAGAATCCCATGAAACTATTGAGAGGGTCAAGTGTAAGAAAGGTTCTTTAAGGTGTCATAATAAGTCACCTATATACCATTAAAAGCAGGAGAATTAGGGCCAGGCTCAAATTAGATATTTGCGGTATGATCGGTTTGTGTGTAAAACCATGCTAGATACAGGAAGAAATAAATTCCATATTACATTGTTGGCATTGTGGCTCTGAAAACCCACTAAGTTCAACACAGAAAATAGAAAAAAAACCTCTGAATGTCCTGAGAAATTAAATTAAGAAATAAAATTAATTCAGACCACTCACCAAAGTAGCCTTCTGAAAACAGGTTAGTTTTTATTTCACATAATAGATACGAAAGCTCAGTAATATGCAGAAAATCCAGATGGGCTCGTGGGGGAATGATTCTGCCTGTACTTAGTTTTTTTATGTTACTAGCATCTTGAAGTGTGGAGGTTCTTTGAAGAAAAAAATTCCAAGATTAGATTTAGCACATTTTAGTCAAGCCACAGCAAGTATACTCAGTTTACAAATACAAATGTTTTGTGTTTGTTTTCCTAATTACTATCCCTAGAAATTATTTGTTTCTTAAAAGCTAAAAGGACTTCTTTCCTTCTCACATATCATCATGAGTGGTTTTAATAGAATAAATTGTGTCTTTGCCAGTTTAAACAGTTGTCTTCAGTTAGGCCAGTCATGGTGGCTTATGTATACAGTTACAGTTTTTGTACTTGGGTGTTGAAACAAATCTGAAGAGGCATGGAAGAAATAGAATTTACTTAGGTTTTTGGTGACTCCTTTTCTGAACAGAACTAGCAAGGCTGAGTAAGCAACTAACATTCATTAGTGTGGTTGAAGACAATAGATGAGCTTCTGAGCACTGTCAGGGAACAATTATCTTCAATAAAAGTAGGTGCTGGTTTGATGCATCCGTAATTAGAACTGTCTAGCACTGTGGAAAGGGTTTCCTCTCCCTCTTAGGGCTAGAGGCCTTGGCAAAATCTCCTTTGGTATGAAACTAGAGCATTTATCTGAAGGGCTTCTTGGGTAGAGGACAACCCTATGACTTTCTTTATATAAACTGTTTTTATGACCATCCACATCTATCTATAATAATTTTAATTTGCAGAGGATGTAAAAAAACATGTAGCAGATACAAGAGGATTGGAAGCCTTCTAGTAAAGCCGTGCCTGATGGAATTGCTTTTTGTTGGAGCAGTATCTTTGACAGACTTAAGTAGTGGTTTTAATTAAAAGTAAGGGTCCTATTATAATAGATATGAGGGGTGGCAGTGGATAAGGCCATGAGCTAACTGGAAAGAAGAGGAGAATCATGGACAGCAGAGTTCTGTGTTGCACTGCAGCAGCACACGTCTTGCAGGTCATTAGTGGAAGAGAGCAGGGTAAGCTGTTGCAGCATTCCCCTTCCCACTGCCTCACCTTTATACCTGCTTGGAAGAGGAAGGCTAATACAGTACCATTTTACAGCACAAATCAAAAGACAACACTTTGATACAATGAAATTCGGTGGGATTTCTTCCTTTTCCTTGGATAGAGACTTACTGAACCCTGGACATGAGGAGAGAGGTGCAGTCCTTACATTCTTCCTCTAATGAATTTTCTCACCAATGGACTAGACTTGATAACAGAACAGTTTGCTGTAGGAGGAGGCTGAATCCTGCCTGTGCACAGGTAGAAGCCTTTTATGAAAGAATCCTGTTAAAAAGAGTAAACCTGTTACTGGGAAGAAATCGAGTGAATGGTTCTGACAAAAGAAACAAGAATAGATAACACAGTGTTAGTGAAAAACTGTTTTTTAAAGAAGCAAAATGGTTTTGTTTCCACAAGCTAGCAAGAGGGATATTGGTTGCTACAGCAGGAATCTAATGGCACCAGATTCACCAGCCTGGTTGTTTATTTGTAGGGATATGTTCAGTGAACATTTCAAGCACTCCAGGAAGAAAAGAGAGACTGAGGACTTAGCTATATTTTGTTAACATTTTCTTTCCAACAGAAATCAAACTGAAGAAGACAACAGAAAAATCCTGATTTCATTTTATTATTAGCTGTTAAGATATGCATTTATCAGAAGAAATGAGAAACAGATTACACCAGCAAACACATCTGGCCTTAGACTGGCCTTCAAGTCATCCAAAAAGAAGCACGAAATATGGAGTTGTTTACAGCCAGGCACTTAAAATCCCACACAGCTGCAAGGGTGAGAGGGAGCAGAATAAACTCTCAAGACAAGCTGACAACAGCTCCACTGCCGGGGTGCCCCTTTTGCAGACGAGACAACAACAGATGAAGAAATCTTGAGAATGACCCAGAGCAGTGCTCATTAGTGAATGAAGCACAGGCAGGAAATGGGACAAGATTTCTTTTGTTGTAGTTTTTCACCCAGCTGTCTGCCTGTCCCACAGCCACCCACATGCAATCAAATATAGTCATAGTCAACCTCCAGAAAAGTTATACAAATAAAACCTCCAGTGATTGCATACAGAGTCCTTCCAAGTTGCATTTGCCCCATTAGCAAGGAATGAAAAATTACTGGGTTTAATCCAGGCACGTTTATCATTGCAATTGAAACTCACTAGGAGGGGTTGTATTCAGGTAAATCTGATAGAACCGTGTAATTTTTCTTACTGATGTCATCGGGACATCTGTTTTTCTGCATATCTACTATTTATTATTGATTTACTGGCACTTTTACTACTTCTATTTTGTTTCTTTCTTATGGCAAAGCTGTAATTTTTACTTTATACAGGTATAAACCCTCTTTGTATTAAACAGATGTGTGCAATACCCAAAATGAGAGCATTAACAAGCAGAGAAAAACATTTCTGGACTTCTGAAATGGAATCTGTGGAATCAAATGCTATTTTGAGATTTTTAAGTTATCATAATGACATTGAGACTCCAGCTTCTTTGAGACCTTTCTTTTGTGAGTACAGCTCACTTAACATCCTGCTCATAGGCTATAAAAAATGTTCTGTTTTTCTTATGGATTGAATGCCATTTTTTAATCTACATTTTTCAGCTGGACTTAAATAACAGAAGTCTGTTGCAGAGAATTCTGTAACTCTTGTTTTTTCAAATGGCAGCCATCCTGTTGCTTTCCACCAGGAGCCACCTGTCTGTAGGGTACTGTGAGTAGTTACATTCTACTCCAGTGCTGTTCATTGTGCCTTCATATTTGGCTTTGCTGCTCAGCTGCAGTGGCCATTTTTAAATGGAGCAGTTGTCTATGAGATGTCTTTGTTCATGAGAGTCTTCTAAATGGAGACTTTGAACACATCAGCACTGAGATTGAGCATCAATAAAAATGAATGTCATATTTGTAGCCTGTAGCAATTATTTTAAAAATCATGGATTCATGCAGTCTTGAGCCATCCGGTGTGTAGAGTTCCAGAGTGGCATTAGGCAGACAGAGAATTCAAGCTGGCATTTAAAAAAAAAAAAAAAAAAAAAAAAAAAAAAAAAAAAAACCCAGCCCCTTCCCATCCAAAATTATGTCAGCACCGATATGAGACAACTCTCTCTAGTGTCAGCACCTCTATTTAGAAATCCCACTTGAATCAGGCCATGTGAGTATCATGGCATTCTTTCACACTCTAAAGTACCTACAAGGAGCTGGTCTGAGACCAACTTATTCCACCCTAGCTAGCAGAGAGACCTGATACAAAGAGGTCATAATTGCTAATCAAAGTGATTTTATGTTTAATGGGGAGGGGTTGCTGCAAACTATCAGAACAGTCTTTGAGGCATCTGATTTGTTGCTTTTGGAGTCCCATTAATATTTCTTCTGTGCTGTTACAATGGTAATGGTAGCTAGCTATCAGACATTACTGCATCTCCTCTTACCACTGTGTCTGGGTGCAGTATCACTAGAGCTTTTAGTTGTGTATTTTTCTCCCCACATCTCTCATTTCTCATCTTTATTTCAATCACAATCTTGTTCAGCGGGTCAGCTAATGGAGAGCAGATTTTTTTACTTATTCTGGGTCTTTTTTCCCTTTTCCCTCTATTTATATAACACACAATTTGTAATCTTTTTAAAACCAAAGAAGAGAGAAGTCTTGAGTTCATCTAGATTAAAATCAGCTGCAGCCTATTAATGGACTCAGCCCAAGACTGAGACTTTAGGAAACAAAAACACTGGACTAAATTATACTGAACTGGCCTCTGTCTCCTGGTGAGGGGATTCATATAGCGAGAGGAAAGGGGAAAAGGGGAGTAAAGGGAGAGGATCTCCATGTGGTTTTAATTCATTTTGATTCTCTTCCTGAAGCTAATTTACCCAACACAAAGGCTCTGTAGTGGGCAGCCAGCTTTTTAGAAGTTTGGCTTTCACTGATAAACAACTCAGTTCCTGTTCTGAAGGTCCGAGATAGCTCAGACCTGTGTGTAATCAGCCAAGGTTTAATGTGAGTATTTTGGTACAGGGTATTTCAATTACATATTAGAGTCCTTTCATCATCTGTCAGAGTGTATCCTGAAGACTCTCAGATAATTGATCTAACTCCTCCATTCATTCTGTCCCCAGAAACAGACAGTGAATTGTCTCATTGAAGAATCAGAATAGCAGACACATGGGCCAAAACAAGTCAAGCCAAAAGGGCTTCCACTGGCATGGCACTCACAGAAGGCAGTTCTGAGCTTCTTCTGGGCATAGGAGCCTTTGCCACCGAAGTAGCAAAGTACTGTTCTCTGCTAAAGGGAAAATACTCATTGATTCTATTCATCCCCTTTGACATTAAATCTTTCTTATTGCATTCTTAGTCCCATTAATGTGTGTAGTCCGCTAGCAACATGAAAGAAGTTATGTCTTTGCCCTAAAAAAGCCAGACGGTGGGTGGAGAAGCGAAGCAAACAGTAAATTATTAGCTGGAAATTACTTGATTAATTATGTTAGGCCCAGACTGTCTTTGGTTACAGTTTTCATGTATTTAGTGGCAATAACTTGTAATCTAAACAAAACTAGAAGGCAAATGGGGAGATTAATGAAGGGACTGAGATGGAGGAGGGAGTGGAACTAGGCCTTGAAAGGAAGAGTTGACTTGAGACAATAGCTGTGCATGTATGGCTTCCCAGTGCTTCAGTCCCATGTGCAAATATTTGTTATGGAAATGAGTAAAACCATGGCCCAAATCTATCACTGCCTAATAAGCCACAACAATCAGCACCAGTTGTTCACTGCTCTATTAATATGTCCTAGGAATGAGTAACATCAAAGCAAATACAGTTTTAAGATTGAGATCTGGGGATATCTGGCTTCAACTGCTAATTCTTGCTGGTTCTGTGTAATAATGGACAAAAGAATTTCACCATGTCCTGTTTTGAGTCTTCTAATTTACAGAGATGCTGTAAATGTTCAGCATTATGTGAAGGACACTCCATTTCTGCAGTGTTTCATTCTGTATACATATAATCTAGTTACTGTGTAGTTGTTCAGGAAGCCTCATATATCCTTATCTGGGTATGTTTTTCCAAAGTGAATTTTGCATTTTCATGGCTTTCCTGCTTTATGAGTCAGGTCAAGCAAAGGTTTAAATACAGAGAGAATCCCTTCTACTTTGCTTGACAAATAATTCCTCACATTTACAACAGGTCATCTGGAGACTAGGTTGAGCAGGACATGGTCTTTCCATGGGATTCGCCTGTAGTTCTTCCTTCTCCTAAGCACGTGCTGAACCTCTCCCATCAGCACCCAGTTCACCTCCTGTGTGCCACAGTGCTCTGAAAACAGGCCAGAGCTGCTGCAAAGCTTTCAGGAATTAGACTGGGTTTTCTAAGGATAAATCAAGTTTTAGTTGATGTACTGGAAATCTTCTTAGCATTTCCTGCCTATATTTCTTCTTTCCAAAACTTAAGGCATGATGTAGCTGAAATAAAGTGACCTGAAGGCTTTTGGATACTGTAAGGTGTTTCACCTTTTCCCTTGGCCTTCCTCAAATGCTGCTGGAAGCAAATTGGTTTGCTGTCCTTTATGGTCACTTTGTTTTGTTCTTCTGCTTTTATTCGGTCAGTAAGTCTGTTATTTGTCTAATGCTCAGACAGATCACTTTCTCCCCTCACCCCAACCTGTTAGATACAGATGACTCCAACAGAAGTGGTTAAAACTTTATTCAGAAATAATTGGAAGTAATTAAGACTTGGCCAGAGATTTATTTTAAGACTCAAAGTAACCTAATAGTACTCTGAGAGAGTAAACTTAATTTTGGATGGCTTTGGATTAATTTTCTAAGAAACCTGTTTTTGGTATTCTTTACACACACACAACCCCCAGCAAAAACAAAAAGTAAAATAAACAGTTTTATGCTTTTACTATTCCCCAGCTAGCAAATTACCAAAGAAATAGTTACAGTAGTTTGATATAGTAAAAAGTGTGTGAGTTACATTGGCTTTCAGTAAGCTTCACATGTGGGGATATGCTTCCTCTGTCAACAAAGATACCATATTCATCCCCAACACTTTTAGAAGCAGAGCTGCATTTCTCATTGCCCTAATCTCCACATTTGTGGCATCTGTTCCCATGATCCCCTTTGTCTTGTGAGGTCCAGACCCTGCACAGCCTGTGTCTTTTTGTAGTCTTTTGTTTTTAGCAATTACTAAACAAAGCAGTATTTAACTGTAGCTTTATTTAGCTTGAAAGGAAATGCAGTGCTAGAGTGACCAGTTTCAATAGGTTTTAACCTAAGGCATAACAAAAAGTCATAGTCTTTTTCTTTCATTGATTCCAACCTGAAGGAACTGGATAGTTCAAACAAAAAACTTATGAGAAGGATGGGGTTCAGTCATTTCAAGGCATCATGCTATGACATAATTTTGAGAAACCTATTTTAGTGTGTTTGCAGACTTGAGCTACTTATATTACTTACTCTTGGTTCCTAACATAAAAGTTGTCATCACAACCGTAAAGCTAGAAATGCGCATTTAGAAAAGAGAGAAAAAATTTGAGAGCAGAATATTCAGTTACCATGCAAAAAATTTTATCTTGATATTCTACTCTGACTCTGTCCAATTTGATCCTTTGCTGTTATACAAAATGGTGTAGTTGGTAAGGTGTTGATCCTGGAGGTTCCCAGGGATCTGGCGCAGCAGAAGTGATGTGTTATTACCAGGCTGAGCTCCAGTCACCTGTGCACTGTTAAGGGCCTGCAATATTTGCTCACATTTTACCTGTAGAGAGGAAAAATCTCAAAAGTTTTTCAGTTTTCAACTACATAAAGTTCTCTGCATAGAGGAAGAAAATGGAGAGAGAGTGAGACATCCTTCTTTCATGTTCTTCTCATGGTCCTGTAGCTGGCTGCACAAGCACGTGGGCAGCCACACGTGCCAAGGCACCCAGAGCTCTGAGCTCTTGTGCAGACCAGCACACGTGCACTTACGTGACTCAGACTAAGTTTCACTCCTCTGCTCTGGTGGCTGCTACAGGACAGGAAGAAGGGCCCACTGGGAAGGTTTATTTTAAGAAGTTGCTGTATGATTTTGGTTCCTTTTGGCCACAGTGTTCATTGTAAGCATAGAGCAAGAAAGCAAGAGCTTTCTTGGGGATGCTGTGTGTGAGCTGTGTGGCTGTTGTTGTTTCTCATTTGCCCTGCTGTGCTCCAAACTTCTCTGGTTTCACAGAACTCTGCTGATGTGTCAGGTCAAGCTCCTTGCGTTCCACTTCTCAGATAACTAGGAGTAGTTCACCCTGGCTGCTGTCAAACTGTTCACCTTTCCTTAAAACTATTCCTACTAGTGTAACAGTCTACCAGTATTTTACCATGAAACAGATATTCTTTGGAGAGCTTCTGCATCTGTGGTAATCTGAGGAAGCTATGGACAGAAGCTGCTATACAAGGTGTAAATGTGCTCACAGTCTGAAACTAGACTTAAGAATAAAAGGCAGAATAATATACATATGCATCCTGTAATATGATAGGGGTTTTACAGAAATTACATTTGGAGAATATTTATAGTCATTGCCATATTTTGCCTGGGATGCTTTTTAATAGTTTCTGAAATGAGATGGCTTTATTGTTTAGAGAGCTCCAAGAAATAAAATTGTTCTTAGCTTGGGAGTTTTGCTGCTAGTTTCTCCAGCAGCTGTTGAAGGACAGGCTACGGGTTCTTCCTTATCACTTCTGCCTAGTGGGTGAACAATGCCTTTGGAGCTCTTTCATTTTGCTTTTACAGTGCGGGGAACATTGGCATACACCCTAAAGCAAAATGGTGAAGGAAGAATGAAGTTATTTGCTTTGGTCATCATCAGTTTTTAACAAAACTAAGACTGCTCAATGTGGTGCATTTTCCATTAATTGGGTGTATTGTACATTGCTTTCAAGATTTTTGTGCTGGGCAGCACTTACTTCGTAGATCTTTGGTACACTCAGACTTCCAAGCAATATAGACTTCCTAGTGTAGGTCAAATTCTCTTACACTTTCTGTCTTCTTTCGTGCAGCACTTTCCACAAAAGCATTCCAATAGTATCAGATTATTTGTTTATTTTCCTGAATTACTAGTTCTAAAACATCTTTCTCATACTGTTCAGAGAGAAACAGTCTAGTCAATAAAAGCAGAAATTGGAGAACAGTTGACTGTTTTAAGTAGAGCTTTGAGAATCCAGTCATGCTGGTTTTCTGGGTCTAGTTAGCATTTTACTTTGATGCTGTATGTCCTGTACCTTCACCCTGTGAAGAGTGACTACAAAAGTAGAATGTTGGTGCTAGTCCAAAATTTTGTTTATCATTTGTTACCTGAATTTCACATAACTGTAAAACTGTGCTTGAGGTTCCACAAAAGAAGTTTTATTTTGAGGTTTTTGCTTTGATTTGGGCTTGATCTATCCAGAAAATGTCTTGTGGCATAGTACTTGAATTTTTGCAGGTTTTTTTATCCATCAGGAAATAAGTTTCCTGACGTTCTGAGCCAGCGGAAGAAGGTGAAATAAGATAGAAGATGGTCATGTAGACAACTTCATGTTTGTTCAGAGGATTAGTCTTCAGATTTTTGCCAAGTTTTGTATAAAAGTTTGGTCTGGCTCTGATGTAATCCACAGTGATTCATCTGCTTCTCACTGTCTCCCAAGAGAGTGAATCACACTGTATATCTCCAAGATAAACTATCAGCATACACTGACAGAAGTGTCATTCAGGTAAAGAATGATAAACAAAGTACACTAGAAAACATACTGTCCTGAGGTCAAACCTTTCCCTGTAAGTGACAACTAGCAAATACATGGAAACGACCTTTACTGGTTCTAGATTGTCTATTTTGTATTTCCTCTGCCTAGAGAAAGATGAGACAGAGAAGCAGACAAGAATAAGTTTCTTTCCTGATATTGAGCACCATAGTTGGGAAGGTTATTTTCTTCTTCCTGCTGAGTCCCCTGGCATGTGTTTTTTTGGTCAGATATTGCTTGGAAGAGATGGTTCTGTTTGGGATAAAACCTTATTTATTTTTCCCCCACACTCCCATTTCTTTTTTTTTTTTCTTTTTTAATACTAGACTAGAAAACTATGTCATTTGAAGAATAAAAATCAATTTTCTATTTCTATATCAGATTTTCTCCTTAACCTTTTATCTACTGATTTGACTGATTTGCAGCCCTTCTTCCCCTCTCTCCTTGCTGATAACTAATGGACTTTGGTATTAAGCCAGCCTTTCAGTGCACACACCACCATGCCAACGAGAGTGTGTGCAGCTATTCTGTCTGCTTTGGAAGCCTACAGATGCAGCCAGAGCTAGAACAATTCCCGTATTGATCCCACACTTGTCAGTTAATCCGTCATAAGGCATGGGAATCCTAGCCCTGTCCACATCTGCCTGCATAACTGCAGGGGGAAAACCAATTCTCTGAAGCTCTCACCAGGAAACAAGAAAGCAAAGAGAAATGGGAGCTTGCTGGGAGAGAGGGCTGTAAGCTGCTGGGCCAGAGGGCCGTGAGATTGCCTACCTGCTCCACCCTTTCTCCCCGATTCCTTTTCATCCTCCTGCAGGTCAGCAGGATCAGGTTTATATTAGTGAACCATGAAGCTTATCAAATAAATGTTGCAGCAGCAGGTGTTTGGCTCTCTCCACAGGCCAAGTCTAACAAGGTTGATATTGTGTCTGTGGCCAAAGTAATGCAGTAATTACTTTTCTGGGCTTGGAACGCCCAAGAGATTTCTGGGAACTAGTTGAAAAAACAAACCTTGCTAAGAGTAGGGGATTTTTAAAAAGGAACAGTGGTGCTCTCTGTGCCAGAAGGAGAGGACAGGCATTTTGAGTGCAGCATCCAGCATGGTGCCCCATCCCCTCATAGACTGCTCATGTTACAGGGGCCTGGAACAGAGGCAAAGTGCCTGAGTTTGGTTGCTCACGTTGGGATGGGCAGCTTATTTTGGCCCATGATGGCATGTGGAAAGGCAGCTGCTTCCTTTAAAGTCATTAATGTGTACTGTAAGAGTTGCATGGCATAGCATTCCCACTGCTGTCTGTTTCTTGCTTTGTGCATTTCCCTTGTAAGCTCTGAACACAGGTACTGAGTTACAGGACATGATGCAGTCCAATTACCCTAGAGGAAGAATGAGATCTCACAGCACAGCTCTGCTCTGCCCTCCCCCTTTATCTCATGTAGTCCCTCTCAGGCCAGGGAGGAGAAAGTTATAACAGGTCTTTACAGTGATGACATTTAAAAGCAGCAATCTCCATCATTCTTTTTGAAAGAGTATTGATCATTTAGGCCAAAGCTTTTTCCCTGCAGCTGATTATTATATGTGATAATGTTACCATAATGTCATTTAAACCAACCTAAGTAATTGCAAAAATGGCCTGAACTACTGGAAATTTCTTCTGTTGCTGTGTGGTTGTCCAGGAGACCAGAATTTGAACATGAGAAGAGGAAAAAAGCAAAACTGATTCGACATTCATAGGGTTGCACATTAGACTTGAACCTGGTATGTTTAATAAATTACTTTTTTTATATAAAAAGCTATAAAATTCTTATTACCTATAAATAATTCTATAGGCATCCTTCTGTGCTGTTAAACCATGCTACAAAGCAATGCCTTTGTAGTGATGAATGAATTTTCCCAAGCTAGGAAGGTTAGCATTTCATTAATATATCTGGCAATTCTTTTCCGTCCCTATGGTTTATGTTAAGCTGTGTTTTTGCATATCACTTTGCATTCTGAAGACCTGATGCTTTGGTGGCGGTCCAAAGATACCACACCATTCTCTCAGTATTCTCAGACGCTCAGCAGTTCCCTGCTGACACACAGTGACCGAGTGTGCTGTGGCCTCTGCTGGGAATGCCATGGCCTGCCAGTCCCCAGTGCTGGATTCTGTGCCAGGAGTACTGCACACTTGGAGGCAAGTGCTGTGGGTAGGTGGAGACACCTGCTTCCTCAGGGTATTCACTGACTTTCCATAAACACTGAGTGTAGCAAGCAGTGAAGAACCGCTGTACTAAGACTGTCAGAAGGGAAAGTAGTGGAATTTGCCTCAGCATTATTGCATTTAGGGCAAACCTTGTCTGCTCTTGAAAAATGGCACCAGGGTTCCTTCCACAGCGATTTCCCCATTACAAATGCAATACAGATCAGCTAAAAATCAGGCAGATTATGTATGACCTAAGATGGCCTAGATGGTCCTTATAGAGCTCTCTACTTGAATCTGGGATACATTTGCATGATATAGACAGTTTTTTTAACATGGTCCTTTAATTTGATATTTTATATACATTGTTGGAACCCTCGTTAAGCATTTGGAAGGACACATGAATCAGCTTAACTTGGACAGATTTTTTCATCATGTACTCTGTAAACATTCAGGAATGATGTCTGAAAATTGTCATTTGGAGAAAGTGTTGCTGCAGAATTTGGCCTACCAGCCTATCTGAAGTATCAGATTCTGAGGAAAGATGAAGCTCATATATTTATTTTTCTAAAAAAAGCAAAGACCAACTATGGCCAACTCTAATAAATCTCCACTGGAGAGAAGTGTGTCAGCAAGAAACCATTCAGGACTGAGCTGTATGGCAATGTTCAAGAGAGTCTGGAGGCACATTAGGATTGGTGTTGCAGTGCCAGAGCTATATATGAGAACCTCACACATGACTTATCAGTGTTCACCTGAGTGCAACCAGACATGAACCAGAATATATTTACTATTAATATTGCAGCTGGGATTTTTTTCTTTACTTTTGTGATTAGAAGAATGTGCCAGCTGTGTGCATGTGTGTCTTCTGGCAGTGGAGGAATGACAGTGCTTACAGTTTCCATATGAAAGCAAGAGCATGCCTTCTCTAGGCCCAAAACATTTACAAAAGTACTTCATAAAGCTTAAGAAATAATGACAAAGAGGAAAATAAGTGGCAGTCGATTAGACCAAGGTATTTTATGTACTATGATGTTTTGTATAGTCATCTGGAAAGAAATGGAAAAGATCTTTTGCAGTTCATTGATTGGAAACAATCTTTATTACTGATCAAGTTCACCTTTGTGAAAAAAGATGGTTATTTAAATATTAGGCATCTTTTGCTCCCATGGCACAAAACTGATTCAAAGACTTGCTCTGATAGATAAACTGTTAAATGGCTTGTTAGATTAGATAAGGGAATTGGAATGTATTTGATGTTAAAATTACATCCCTGTATATGAAATCCCTCCTCATCTAGCAACTAGAAAAAGATATTACCTGTGTATAGGAGGTCATCTGCATGTTGTGTAGTTTTCTGAAGTCTGGGAATTGGTTTGGACATTACTTTTGTATTTACTACTTTTTATCCCCAGTGGAAAAAAATGTTTGTATTGGCTATACGGAGATGAAAATACGTTGAAGTTTTCAGGTATTGGTAATGGACACCAGAGTTCTCACCTGACAGTCAGTTTACATTAAGATCTGGGCTACATCAGAAAGAGGAAAAAAGGACTGCTAACCAATCTAAGAGAGTTATATCATTCCATTCTTTAATGGGCCAGATTATTCCTGGCCTATTAATGTAGAAGTTGTCAACACAAAGGGAATTATACAGACCCCTGCAAAGACTCTCCTCTAATATAAAATACCTAATGTTGTCCGTTTTTGTCAGATTCCCGAAACAAGGTAATGGTGTGACTTACTTGACAAGGATGCTAAAAACACATCTACCACTGAAATTAATGAATTCTTTTTTCCTTGATTAAGAAGTTCTATTATTCCATGGCCCAGAATCAGCAAACTTATTTTTTTCTGTAGCCCATTTCTATTCATGGTTTATGGTCAAAAAGGAGTTTAAATCTCCATAATTAATCTTAAGCCCTTAATACACCATGTGATTTCTGACCCAGCAAGGACTTGGATTTCGCAGTAACGTACGCAGCAACAAAGTGATATCAGTCTTCCTGTTTCTTGTCTAAACCTGCCAAGAGCCACTATGGATGCATGTCCAACACAATACCATTGCAGTTGCTGAAGATGCTATCAGTGATTCCAGTGGGACTTCTAAAAATCAGAATGAAACAAAGTCTTCTTCCTTGAACTGTTGATCAATTGATAATGAGAATGAAAAGGTTTTAGTTGTAATTTGGTTTTCATTGTGTTTTCTAAGCCTGTGATGAGTAATCATAAACACTGCCAGGTTACTTGCATGGCATGTGCACGTACTTTGTATTTGGGAGCCAGTCCTGATGTAACTGGGAAGTATGCTTAAAGGCTGCCTAAGCAGAGTTTCTCTTCTTCTGGGCAGCATTGTAGTTTGAGCTTTTAAGCATCATTTGAACACTCAGTGTTGCTTGAAGGACGTGTCATATCCATCCCAAGTCTTTTGTATTCTCAGCATGGCAATTATTTTTTTAGTGAGATGCTTTCAATTAAAAAGTGATAAAGTCAGCGTTTGAGAAGTTTAGCATGAACTAATTTCAAGTGCTCATATATTCCAAAAAGTGAGTCTGAAGCACTCACTCACTGGTTGGAGGCTCTTACTGAAACATGAAGATAAGAACTCTCAGAAGAATCCACTGGGGAGGCTCTCTTGAACAACTGCCCGTGCAGAATTGCTTCTTGTCATCCCCAAGATAACTGGTTACCACTGTGATTTCAAGTCTCTGGAGACAGTGAGACAATTTTTAGGAAACATATCCAGCAGAAAATACTCAGGCCTTTATAGGTTAGTCTGGGTAGCCTTGGGAATGCACACAAAACTATGCAGTACTTACTGTGAACAGTGGGAGACACAGTCTGACTTTCAATTTAAAAAATTCAAATAAAAATTAAGACAGTTCTAACTGGAATGCTGAGAATTTTGCTGTTGATATTTGGGACTGTGAGCCATCTTATAAATGGTTCAAGCAGTTAATGCTAAAAATAATAGGAGTTTTGAGGTCCATTCCATGGGAAATATATGATGTTTGTAGTTTCAGAAGGAAGACCGATGTGCCTGGAAACCATAGACTCCAATTTTCCATGTTAAGCCATTGAATTTGTCTAATTTCCCCTCTTTCTGAAGTTATCTTGCTCAAAAGTCCTCCTTTAGTCCATTCTTCCTTACATGTATTTTCTCTGTGCTAATTTCTGAGGAACTGGCAAAAGTATTGCAATATATGTATCTGTATATAAATACCTGTATTATTTACACGTGCAAACAAAAAATTCCTTCTCTTTTTTGGAATAGTGGTCTTGGGCAACTGTTAAGATTCCTACTTCCTAATCATTTAATACATTGGAATTTTAATCAAGGGATATCAAAGAATATATCTTTGGCCAGGGAAAAAATAGTTTGGCAAAGAAAATGTAGGAATGTTAGAGATAGGAGGTTTTTTTAATATGTTTCCATGAGAAAGGACAGAAAGAAAACAAATGCAAAAGAACACTAAAGGAACAAAAAGAACTATAAGGCTGAAAAAATTAAAGGACAGTGCCCAAACTGAAAAGCCATTGAGGAGAAAGAATCATCTAAGAAACTCCGAAGGATGGGGAATGGAAAGCTGAAATTAGGAAGGGACCTTAAAAAAAACCTAAAGCTTTGTCCATGCTGCCAACAAATCTATTTTGCTCAATTTTGGCTAAGCTGGATAAACATTTTTTCTGGCATGTATAGGTGGTTGCCCAAATTTGTTTGTTACAAGTAGGTTGGAACAAACCTCCCAAAAATGTTTTTGCCTAGTCTTGTGAATTATGCTAAATCATATTTTTACTTTGAGTCAAAAAAAAATTTGGCCCCACAGAGGCCAGCCAAACATCAAGGCAGCTCAGACAGTTGGATTTCACAGCTGTTTTTGCATTCTGTGGTTTAAGCTGTGGGGATGTGGCTTAACTGCAACATCCCGCCAGATCTCCGAGGGAAGGAGCACCCCAAGGTAGCATTCTCCAGCTCTGCCAAACATCAGGATCAGCATAAGCAAGGGAGCCCTCAATGCTCTTGATGTCGGTAGTATAAAGTTACAACAAAATGCCTGCAGAAGACTGTAGCACAAAGAAACCAAAGACATACACAGTCACTGTGAATGTGCTTGCTCTACACAGCAGTGTTTGGCTCTGTTTTGTACGACTGCAATGGGGCTGGGGCTCAAGGTGGGTCAGAATCCTGCTTGAAGAGGGAAGAAAAGTGGCCAAATGTTGCCTTTGCCTTCAGTTTCACAAAGGTTTGTTTCTCACTCAGAGTGGCACTGCGTGCTGTGTCTTCCTAAGGAAACCGTTCTGAGTGAGGGTCACCAGATACAGATGTTTGACTGTGACCACACCTAAGACCATAGCCAGGCTTCAGGTTGTAGTAATGCTGATCTCTCATCTCATCTCTGGTCATCAACAGATGTCTAAACCAAAGCCAACTTCTGTATCACTTCTGGTACTCATCAAACTCCTCAGTGAGTCATCTATGGGAGCTAAGTAATCTGTTTGCTTTGTACTTGTGGGTTAGCCTTTTGCGACCTTTGCTGCCTGAATTGATTTCTTGTGGACTAAGATGAGCACCAGTGCGACGGAATCAGGTAAGGCTGGGTGAAAGAGAGATAGAGGACATGGAAAGAGAGACGGGGCCATGTCTTCTAGTAACCATTCACAGTTAGAGCAATTTGGCTCCAGTATCAAACCATGTGGGACAATGAAGTAAAGCTACTTGTTTCAAGACAGCATAGCTGCAGGTGCTGCATTGCAGTGATCAAAAAGACTAATAGAATCCTAACAAAGCTGCATGTTTCCACTTTTTCATATGAAATAGGCAACTTTGAGGGTTCTTGTAAACTGTGGCAAACGTATGAGCATAGGAAAAACTAATAAAATGTGTCTTAGTACAGATCTGTACCTTGTGGTTGGTTGACTGTAGCTACAAGTCTTTCCTGTGGTTGGTACTCAGAAGTCCTCTTTGTGGATTTCATGGAATCTAATAATGGGTAACTTAATAAGCGTGCCAGGGATGTTTACAGTCACTCTCTCCTCTACTTGTTCATCACTTTTCACTGAATTTCTGTAATCTCTCTTATGTTTGAGAACCCCTATCCTTTGTCAGACTTGGTTGAAAAAGTTATAGGGATAAAAGCTAGTGGTGTACAGAATGTGACTGCAAAAGTGTTGTCTATGTAGAAAACCAGACTAAAAAAGAACCCGATAAACAGTATTAGAAGGAAAATGACACAACTGTATTGTTTGACATTAGTGACTGCAAACATGATTTTCTCATTTCTTCCTTCAAGCAATGTCTAATGTCCTACTGCTTCAATTAATCTGAAGGTTGCAACTTGAATCTGTTTGTTTTTAGTTAAGCTGAGAAAAAGACTGGGCTTGTAAGTGCCAGTCTAACTCTTCTTATGTCTGTTCCAGCACATGCAGAAGGACTAATAGGGATGTGTTAAACTGACTTTGGCCGTTAGAAATGTGGTCCACATCCGTGGTCCTTAGGCAGCTATTAAGGCTCCCAGTACTCCATGGGATGTAGGGCGTTAGTTTGGGGCAGCTAGTTAAGGCATCTTCATCCTATTCAGCACCATTTTCTCTGACATGCCTCCGTTGAGAGGTAATTGAGGAACAATGGTGGATTGAACTGTTCAGCCTGATTTTTCTGACAGTCCGAGTACCTAAAGGTCCTTATGCTGTTACTGGTTGTTTTGTGATAGCGTCTGTGACCCTTATTCAGCACCCAAAGCTCCACAATGTAAGGCAGCGTGTACTCACAAAGAATAAAACTATGGCCCTTGCCCTTACTGACTTCAAATATGGTTTATGGTTCATCCAGCAACTCACTCTGTCAAACCGAGCACCAAAACTAATGGTCAACAAATTCGCAAACCACTTGAAAACAAACAGCAGCTTTAAAAGTCCACAAAGGATCACCATGTAAATGTTGTGCTGTTTTATACTGGAAACATTTCTGACTTCTGTTAGCATGTTGATAAATTCCTGCAACCAACATCATGTGACAAAAGGGATAACCAGGATTCCTAAGTGCTCATAAATAGGATCACACTGCTTTACAAACTCTCAGAAATTGAAAATATATTTTTTTAATTGCCATATTGGCAAATAGGAAGGACAAATAGGAAAAAACAAGAACAACATATTTAGTTGCAGTAAGTGCCCAAAACAAATTACAGTGCTTTATGACTGCTGCAAACAATTTGAGCAGTCCATTTTTCTTACAGAGTTATCTAGTCATAAGCTATTCCCAGTAGACGAACAGTGCCCACCAGTGTTTGCCAACCAAAGAAAAAGAGGAAAAAACTTCGCACTTGGGTTGCTGTGGTCCATTTTTGATTTGCAGAAGTTTTGTAAAGCAGTGTTCACAGTCATTTGTTCTGTTTTCAGCAGTGTCCTTGACCATACCCCCTGCCAGTAACAGGACCTTTAAGACCAAGAGAAAGAAACAACTTTTTTTTTTACCCAACTAGCAGAGGATGTGCTGAGCCAAAATAGAAATAGCAAGGTCAGGTCAGGGCAAGGCCCTGCATTTCATTAGCTAGGCCTGGCTAGGAGTGATTAAATATGTACAAGAGACTTTGAATAGATTCAGGGAGGAGGGATGACATTGTGGAATACAGAAAAATCGTTCTTTGGTGCTGTCAAATGACTAAATACAGGATGGTACTTAATTAGAAAGATAAAAAGCATTTATTTTAATTATTTTAATTCTGTACAAAAGGGGGGATTTTTTTTTATTTTCTGTTGAGTGTTTTGAAGAGAATGAGAGGAGGTCTGGACAAAATGCATCAGCCTGGCTTAACAGAATCCAGATAACCTCGAGATACATGTTGACCAAGCCTGCAGTTCTCATTAATTTAACTTGGTGAAGACTCAGTAAAAATACAAAATTATATTAACAGTGAAATCGAGGCTCTGATAAATTTTGAAGGTGCTCTGGTTAGAAACTGAGGACCTTCAGAGCACAGTGCTCTGTTTCATCAGACATGTTAGAGAATTGGAAAGAATGGAGCCTTGAAGCAAGAAAAATACCGTGTCAAGTAGTGCTCTGGCCGCCCAGCTTGAATTTGCTTTTGGGGCTGCCTGAGTTTACTGATATTTTATAACTGTATTGTAATTCTTGTATGACAATCACATTGTTGCATAGGCACCTAGGCACTGAATGCCCACAGTTTGTAGTCCTTTTCCATAGAAAATGCCAGCCCAGCTGGCTGAAGTATGTTTACATTTGTCCAGAGCACCAACAATAATGTCTTTGCAAAATTTCAAGGGTTTATTTTTTGAGACCAGACCACTGGAATATTTCCACTTTATACCTCTTCTGAAAGATGATTCCTACAGCAGCATAATACTCGTTAGTGTCATGTTGGAAGGTCAATTCAGAATCAGTTGGGGATTTCTGCATAGTCATTTTTGCATGAATGTAACTTAAAACATTGTGAAAGCCTGGATTTAGCTGCAGTAGTGCAATCTCTGTGTCTAGACATTAGTGTATTTACAGTAGTATAAAGATACTAGTATCATTCATACTGGTTCTTGTTACCTAAATAGTACATTTTTCCTTCTGGTTCAGTATGTCTTAACTGCCTAAAAAGTGTTTTCTTGGGCAGTGTTGTATCTTCTTTGCTCTATCACAGAAAATAAAAAGCTTGTGAAAAATCTTTCGCTTTTCTGAAAGTTATTTGATAGTGAAACTGACGTTAATGGTCAGTTCACTGGCAGAGGTATATGGTTTGATTTATATGTTTTCTTGCTAAGATGTCAGATTGACAGCCCTGGGAACAGAAATCCTCAGCTAATTGCCCAAACATGCAGCATATTGCAAACTTTGCCAACCTTTCACAGCGATAGTATCTTGATCCTTGAGCGTGAGAGCATATCTAAGCCTTCAGAGGGCATTCAGTGCTGAACCCGATAGGGCATAAGAAGTACTTTTTGTTAGCTCTCTTCATGATTCACGAAGGTAAACAATGACCCTGAGTTTCCTTTGAAAAGCTATTGAACAGCCAGCCTGGCAGTAACAACTCCGAGTCAGAATTAACAAGAGCTACGTTTCAAGCTGTGGTAACTTTATTATGAAAGACTGCAGATCCCACTTTCCATCCTGTGAATGAGCACTTGCCCCTGCTCATTGTATCTCTCCCTGCTGTTCCACCACCAGGAATGACCAGTTGTGAGCCTGGAAAGTTTAGATCACACATTCTTGAAGATTTCTAAACTAGCACTAGTGTAAATTTAGTCTCTGAGGCTTGGTCAGAAGCAGTATTTGTCAATAAATGGTCTCTGCATCAACATGGATGTTCTTCTCAAGTACCCATCACGGCAAGTCCTAACTGCTGACTGATTGTGAAACTTATCATTCTTTCCCTGACCCTTCCTGCATCTGCTCTTCTCCTCCTTTTCAGGTTTTCCCCCTGCTGCTTCTCTCACCCATGACCTTTGCCATTTCCTTTCACCTCCTTCCCTCCATCCACTCCTTTTCCATTTTTCTCTCCTGCTCTTGTCAATTCCAGTCCTCTTGCATGCATCTATTCCTACTACTCTTCCCTTCCTGCATTATATTTTTTCCTTCAAACATCCCCACATATTTTTAATTTACTCATCTTCCTACTGCTTCCTATGTCCCTCCCCTCATTGTCACATGGAATAAGAAGTGGTGTTATGACAATTGGGGGTGCTATTAGCAGCACTGCAATTAAACTATTCTGCATCGTTCCTCTGTCTTATCCTCATAGTTTCTTCTTACCAATTGCTTTAATGTATTCAATATATCGAATTTTATTCTTTTTTCTTCCTTTTCATTAGGAATCTGGGGGAAGGAGAACAAGCAATAGTGGTGTGCTTATTTGTCATTTTCTGTGCATAAGAAGGGTTAGAGACCCTGTCTTGAAAAACCTGGCTTGTTCTTTCCTTGAGGTTTTCTTCCAGGCCCTTTCCTAAGTGAATGGAGAGGAGTGATTTTCTTGTATCACAAGCATTCTTTTCTTTCCCTCCTCCTCTCTGCCCAGTCACGTCCCTAATTAATTGAATTCCCTACTAGATCTTTTGTGAGTAATTTCAATTACCCATTAGTGAAGCAGCCTGGGATTTCTGCTGTATTTTCACTCATCTTCCTGGAATTTCTCTTCTCCTCCCTCCCCCTCCTTCCCCTTTTAGTCACTCTGCTCTGTGAAAAGCATTAGATGGACTTGAGCGCCGAGTGCCTATATTGTTTGCAGGCCCA
The DNA here is from genome assembly GCA_013399945.1 of Ploceus nigricollis. Taxonomy (NCBI): domain Eukaryota; kingdom Metazoa; phylum Chordata; class Aves; order Passeriformes; family Ploceidae; genus Ploceus; species Ploceus nigricollis. Next base: position 360,094 of record VXBC01003759.1, read on the forward strand.
GCTGCATACTTCCACACTCTGCCTTGTGCGTCACAGCTATTCATCTTGTTTTGTACTTGGCTCTGCTGCAGATGCTGTAAATATGGTAATTTTAGGTTCCCTGATTGGAAAGGGTTGCAGGGCGGGTCTAAGTGGTTAGAGCACTGTTTGATTTACACTAGTTCATTCTGGTTTCTCAGGGTTTGGGATTTTACGGATACAACTGAAATGAAACATGGTTGTAAAAGCAGTCTCTTTTTTAGGGTTGGGAGAAGGATAAAGGTGAGGGTATCTTTGTGTACAGCCATGTAAAAACACTGCCTCAGAAATTCTAGGGAGACTGGAAAGAAATTAAGCAAAAGCAGGAAGGAACTCCTCAGATTATTATGTAGGACGCCTTCACACCCAGATAGGTGCAAAATATGGATGGATCTGAAAACTGCAAAAATGGAAAAGATCCAAGACAGAGAACTGTGAAAGGCAAATCTGGAAACTGACAGAAATGCCATCAGTACTCAAGTACTGTAAACTTATGGCAGTCCCTGAAGAACAAAATCAATGAGCAGCTTATTTGTAAAAAATTTTTGAAATGCTGGATAGGAGTGTAGCAGGTAATATGCATTATATTTCTGAGGAGAACAAGGCAGTGATAAAGCCAGCTTGCTAAAATTATGATGGATGCAGTGACCGCCTGAAATCTGATATATGGAGAATTGCATTTCTATCCTGAAATTGAATTTCTACAGCACATGAATCTTTCATGCTTGGGGTAATTCTTCAGTGATACAGAGAGGCAAACAGCATCGCTGGGAACCAACCTGCCGGAAATGTGCCCCACATGTCCCAAGTTACAAAAGTAATTTACACTGCTCAAGCTATTATGATACTTTCATATTATTACGATACTTGTTCCTGTGAGGTTAGAGTATTTCACAAGAGAACAGACTTTTGATAATCAGGCTGTTGTGAGAAGGCCCTCTCTCATGACTTCCCAGGGGGAGCTCATTTGTTGGACTGACGGGAAGTGAATTTACGAGGGCTCCCTGCACATCGGTATTCATAGGTATTTTTTTTTCTCCTCTGAGCTCTTTATCCAGTCAAAGAAGAGAGAGGAAGGGAACAGTGTGAAAATACCACTCAGTACAGACACATTAAGATGTTCTTAGGAGACCTACTGGGAATTATTTTACCTTTAATGTATTGAAATCCTGGCCCCCCGTTAAGCAGTGGTGAATTTCAGAGGTTTATTTAGATGGCTCTGGAGTTCTGCAATTTCACAGGGTGATGTTACTCAAGTCAAAACTGTAAAAGTGAGAAAGGAGCTAGTGAAGAGTTGCGTGTTGCCCCTCTTTCTTTACAGGGCATCCAGCAGCAGAGCCTGTAAAATTTTATCTGAAGTTACAAGGTCATGACAACACTTTTTTTTATCTGTCTGTGGTGTTGCTCTATTTTTTTGCTCTAATTTGCACATACCATTGCTAGTATCACGTTACAAGGTTTCGTGATTTAACCTTTTCATTTCTTACATATCCTTTTAGATTAAGTTTTCCACTGCAGAATTAGCCTGGTGAGGACTGCTACCCACCTTCTGGGCTGAGCAGCAGCAGCATCTGAAATGGAGCTTTGGGCCTGCTGTCATTTCACCTGCTAAGCTATCCAGTGTGTGTCAGAGGATGCCAACTGTGCCAGATATACTGACTGAATTGCCCATGTTCTGGGCAGCTTTCTGCACCTTTCCATAGTAACTCCTTTCTTTTCCCAAGAGTACGCAGTGGGACAGAAGACTTCTGCTTCACTAGACTGAGAAAAGCCATTTGTCACAGCACAGAGCTGGCTTCTGTATCACTGGCAAGATGGCACATAGACTGCAGGTGAAAACCCCATTAGCCCTTCCATGCCAAAGAGTATTTAATGTTCCTTTACCTCATGTGTTCCTTTACCTTTACCTAAATTCTCCTCCTGTAACGTTATTAGATTTCTTCATATGTTTTTTGCCACTGTGTAACACTGCTTGGCTCCTACAAAGTACTGCTGTATTTTACTCCACAGTTGTTTGCATCTTAGCAGATGAAAACCTGACACAAACTTAAGTTATTCAGTTAGTTCAGTTGGTTAGTAAAGGAGCTGAAGAAATTTTAAGTTTATTGTATTCATAAACTCTCTTGGAGTTTTCACAGATAGGTTGGGTATATATAAAAAACCCCACAACTTCTGGAAAATATTGTTTGTTGTGGAGCTATTTTGGACTTCCAGCGTTCTGGGTTGTAAAATGTTCTAGACCCTGATAGATTCCCAGTTACAGGCTATTTTCTTTGCTGTATTTTTTTGACAGAGCAGCAAGAAAAACAATGATTTCTCAAACAACTGAACAGTGACTGGGTTTTCTATTTTTACTTCTGTTTTGATACACAAAAACTAGATTTAGAATATGTCCACTAAATCACTCTACACTGTAAAAAGCAAATTATGAAGATGATTTTAATTCCTCTCATCTCACGACTATTCAAGAGACTGGCTCAATCTCTGTACACATATCACATGCTAGTGATGGCTCCAGTGTATGCCCATTTATAGCGTTTCTCTTACAACACCCTTCTCACTTGTCTATCTGTCACTGCTTGTGCTCTAGACAAGGTGCACTGTTTGGAAAAGGATGTGTGACATGAGAATTACTATGTGCCAATGTAGTTTTCAAGGATCTTTAGTAGTTATCAAAGTTACAGATATCTAATACCAAGGCTATGCAAGCACACCCATAAGATGTAAATACAAAATTAAATATCATCTGCCCAATCTTTTCATTTGCATGCTGGCAAATTACTTGCTAGTTAAGAGAGAGAAATGGTTCTTTGAATGGGACTTGCCAGGAGAAAGGGAAGGGTATCCGTGTGTGCAGCCATAAGGTTTCTGATTTATCTGTGCTCTGTATGAGCATTTCGTTATTCCTCAGAGCTGTAGAGCTGTCTGTCTTCACAGGATAGCCCCATGGTAAGTGAGTAAGTAGGGAGGGAAATTATGTGTTGGTTTAGTGAAGTATGTAAGGGACATCAAGGAGAAAAGAATTCATTAAAAGGAAGTTCTGGGAAAGAAGTTACAATGTAATGATAAGGAAGTAAGACCTTACTAGATGTATTATTTTTGGAAGATGAAGAAGGGATCAGATTAGGATAATTGGAGAGATCAGGGAGGAAGAGATGATTTGCACAGACCAAACATTCAAGCATGATTCTTCAGGTGACCTGTTGCCAGGTTTGTGATCAAATTAGGTTGGGTATATATCAAATTAAATGAGTACATGCATGTAAAATACATATTCAAGAATACTTTGCAGAGCTGGACTCTATACTATGTAGTACAGAGAAGTCTTAACTCTTTCTGACCTTCCTAGCACCTTCCAGGAACTACTCAATATTTTGTTTTGTTCCCAAATTAGCTTTGCTTCAGCACTACCCTCATCCCCGCTGGCAGCTCTTCCCATCTCCAAGTTGCTTAGTACACATGGCAGCTTTCAGGGCTTCAGACTTCATTCACAGGCTGCTTGGAAGTAATCTGGCGTGACTTACACATGTAACAGAGTGAGCCCATTGCCAGCTCTTGTCCTTGCCCTGCCTGTTTGTCATTTGATGTATGCCAATGGTGGTGAAAAGTGTGTCTTGCCCAGTGTCTTTATTTGAGTGTAGGGTAGTCTTTGAGCCAGTTTAATCCAGAATTTCCTAGATCCCAGTTCTGTATCTAATTCTTCTCCAGAACAGATGTCTAATCTAGTTCAGTCCATCTGTTTGGTTCCAAATGGCATATTAAATCACATACATGAACCACAGTCATTTAATAGGGCATGCAGTTTACGGGGTGAAAATGGGGAGAAATCTCATTTTAGTTGATTTTCTTAGATAGAACTTGTACACAGATATTTCTTTTTTTAAATAAATTATTAATCACACTACTCTTTTTTATCTAAGCAGCTGGATGGCAAAGGTCTGGCCTAGTATTTGATTTTGCAAAGAACTGGCACTTGGAGAGGGTCAGTTTGCATTTCTCTCTCTCTCCATTATGTTGTGTGCTTAGAGGGGTTTGTGTGGGCTATTAGATTTGGCTCCCACGAGATCCCACATCTGGTAAAGGATAGAGTATATGACCCCGCTCTCAGCCTCTTCCTTACCTCCAGCCTCCCCCCATCATCTGAGAAGGTTAAACTAAAAGCAACATGTATGATGGCAAAGGTCCAAGTTTGAAATGTGTCCATTGTATGTGTTCAGTTCAAAAACAACATATCAAGGCGAGTGCAGTCCTTACAAGTGGCACCCCTGGGCCTTTTTTTATTCCAAAGCAGAAATATTTACCCAAGGAAAAGATGGAAGTACTGGGGTAACAGAGTACACATGTTGGGAAAATATGTAGGCAGAGACTGAAGAAAAAATAACATTCTGCCACAAGTAGCTGCCTTGTTCCTCAATTTTTTTTTTCCCTTCAGATTAGAACCAGCCATTTCTTGTGCTCTTTCAAGCACCTTCTGTGGTTTCCTGACAGCTGGCTAGAGAGGATTGAAATCTGGCTTGAAAAATAGGTCATGGGTCATGTTATTTTCAAGAGGAGAGAAGCAAAAATTCCCATAATGGTCAAAATTCACAGGCTTGAGTTTTGTTGGGTTGTTGTTTTGTAGAACATCAGTGTTGGATATTTTAATAAATAACTTCAGTTAAAAATTCATAATAGAGAACAACTACAGATTATGCTCTTCATTTCTCTTCCCTCGGATTTATAATGGCATGCAGTATTTTGTGTGCAGTTGCAGCGTGTCCTTTTTCTCTGGAGTGTGACAGGGAAATGTTCAGCTTCATAAAAGAATATGCTGGGGTTTTCTGAAAGTATTTTTTTGTTTGTTTTTTTAAGAATGTGGTAACACTTGTCTTGCAAATACTGCTTCATTAACAGAAAGATAAGTCTGAGTAACAGCCTGCAGACCAGTGTTCTTTTTCCCAGCTCTCCTGAGCCTGAATTGAAAATACCAATACATTCTCAGCTTTATGTTCAAGCAGATGGTTTCTGTTAGGAGTTATAAACCTTTCTGGTGTTTTGTTCTTTTGTGAACAAAAATTCTCTTTTTATTTTTTATAAAATATTATAAAAGAGAATACTTGGTTGACAGAAGTACTAACTTACTCGACCTGCATTTTAGGGTTGAGGCTGCTTCTTAGGAATACAGTTCACTACTCCTGCAGTCAAAGGGTACAGCCTAAAAACGCAGTCTTGTCAACTGAGTTTAAGGAAAGAAAGAAAAGAAGAAGAAGCAGAGCAAGAAGTACAACAGAAAATGTCAATAGGAGGCAGAAAGTAGAAAAAGTCAACTATCATGCCCTGCTATGTGGGGAGAGTCAGGAATTCCAGCCAAAGTTGTATTATAGTAGAGCATGAGGAAGGTGAAAGTGTTGAACAAACTAAACAACCCCAGGCAGTGGCAGAGCACGACTACTGAGTCATGTACAGCATCACAGGGAGTGCAGGAACTGAATGAGTGGAGAGCTGGGACCATGCCACCTGACCAGGGCATATCCTGCATCAGCAACTCTGCATCCTCCAGAAATGTCATTCAGAGCATCTTTCTTCTCTTAGCTTTAATAATGTGTTACAGTCCCTTCCACAGAAGAACTAGAATGGGGTCAAAGGAGAGTATTGTCAGCATTAGCCAGTCCATCCATAACACTTCTAGAGGCTCTTTAAGGGCAATTTTAACAAGGGTGGTTTTTGTGTTATGAACAGACATTCTCTAAGAACTGCAATAGAAGCCCATGCCATACAGCCCAGTCACTGAATGAAAGGGTTTTTGATGGGTAACTGAGATAAAAATAGTCATCAATTCTTACTCTCAGACAACTCCTTCAGAATGTGAGTAAGCAGCACAGTCTAATGGGTAGAAGGTGTTGGAAACTAGGATCTCTGTTCTAATGTTTTCTCAGGTCTGGACTTGTTGAGGGAAAATGGCTAACACTGGTGAACAGTTCCAGCTAGTAGTTAGCAATATTGAACTGCTTTGTGAAAAGGCATGGAATAATTAGTTAGCATCTACAAAATGTTTGAAGATAACCAGTTCCCATATTTCTGTATTCCCATGCGCTGTAATGGTGGCAGTGCATCATAGTGCATGGTGTAAAAGAGATCTGTTAAATTAACTAAATAGATGAATGTGTCTCATCAGTTCCCCTCATGTCCATGGTACAAGTGATAAAAACCCACTGATAACAGATTAAACTGATTAAATTAAATTTTTTCCTCACGTCACTGAGTTTACACTGATTGACATGAAGCTATAACCATTTGTAATGATTTTGCTTAGTAGGTCAAATGTCTTTATAAACAAAATTTATAAATACAAAATTTATCAAGTGAGAGGCTCTGGTGTCATAACCTATGTCTATTTTCATTAGGGATTTCTCCACCAGAGGTACAAAAATCATTGTGCAAGTATGTTTTATAGTCTTCAGTTCTAGACTGAGCCCTTTCAGAGGTATTAATGGTCCCGCAGTTATACCAGAAAGTTGACTTGGCTTCTGAAAGTAGTATTGAGTGCCAAACCAGATTACTACTGTGTAACCAGTTTTCACCTGTTTTTGTGTACTAAGGCATTAATGAAAGAATACTTCTTGGAACAGTTTAATGGTTAGAGGAAGGTAGTGCTATTCATGGTTTTCCTAGGCAGTAGCCTAGGTACACTCAGGGATTGTTTGCAAACCACAACAAACCACTTTAACTATCTGTAAAGAGCCTTCCCTGTCAGAAAAATGGGTGTAAGAATATTACCACTTTTCAGGCTTTGTTACTCATAAGCTGAAATGCTTAATGATCTGAATCACAATCTATTCTTACTGTAGCATCACTTTTTTTTTAAAGTCTATTTTTCTGTTTCTGGTATGATTGACTATCATAGCAATAGTCCTGTTTTTCATATGACATACTGTACTCACTATTGTTTGAAATTGCCATTAGAACATTTGACAATAACGTTTTCTTTCCAAACTGACTTGTATTTTTTTCCAGCACTGATTTTTTTTTTCCTTTCCTGTTTATCTAAAATAGCTGAAGGAAAAGGACACATTGCGTCAAGGTTGATAGGACAAGAATTAGACCTACTGTATGTGCTAGTTGCATTCAGGCCTATGAGCACTTCCTTTCTCCTCCCCCATAACCAAACCCAGCTCTGCTCCATTCTTTGGAGCAGGCAGGATATTAAGATTTACAAGGACTCTAGTCTTTGATGTACTGGGAGACCATGGCTCTTTCTCATTTCTTTACAAACCCTGAGGAAAACAGGTACAGGGATCATGAGGATGGAAAACTTAATATTCTCAACATTTCAGGTATATGTGTTTGCCCTGAGAGTGATAGTAAAGGAATACAATGTTTGCCGTGATTTGCTTGGGATTGGTTACAATGTAAAACTTGGTCTGGACTTACTGCAGCGCCAAATTCTGAAGCTATTTAGTCCTACTGCTTACATGTTTACTCCTGCGTGAATATAGACATAATGGGAGAATTTACCCTTATGGAGTTGCAAAAGATTTGTTAACACATGGAATTCCCACTGGTTTAATTTAAATAAGTTTAATAGGTTTACTGGAACTTGTGCCACACCCATGTTCCTCCTCTGTTTAAGCTGCATTTCACTACGTGCTTACACAAGGGTTTGCAATAGTTTAGGTAAATTGGATATAAACTGTGCATTTACTTAAAGCAGTGTAATTTCCCTATGTAAACAAGAGTGAAGTCAAAACCCATGGACAGCCCCCTTCCTCCGGACGCAGCTGGAAGGCGTTGCTGAGATCAGTTACTTACCACAGTCCTCTGTTGGCCACTGCCAACTGCTCAGCCACGGACAGGGTTTGTGTGTACACTCCCCAGTATGTTTTGGGGTGTAGGGTAAAGGTGCATTAGCTCAAACCACTCATTTAAATTGATGTGACGAATCCTGCCTGGAAGGGCTCACACCAGTGGCTCTGCCGGGGAGACAGCAGCCCTGAGCAGGGTGGCAGATAGAGGCAGCTGGAGGGCAGCAGTCTCTCAGACTATGACAGCTGTATGCAGAGTGAGCATCTCCCCATCAGCTAATTTCCACACAAGCTAGGGTCCCTTCTACCAGCTTATTCACACTTTACCCTTTACTAAAGACTTCACAGCTGATTTAATTTATGAGTCAAGGAGCATTGACTTTTATCCAGTACTGTGCCGCTTCTACTCACTGCATTCAAGCTGTCAGACATCAGGAAATTTGTCTATTGTAAATTGTTCCCACTTCCCAGTTAGTGCAGAATATTCAAGAGAGCAGGTTTCAGTTCAAAATCCAAAGGGGCTTCACTTGCCATGTCTCTTCAGGGTTTTTTTACTGTCTGTAATTCTAATTGCAGAATATCTTTGCACAGCTGCTTTTCAGTTTCACTCCTCGCTTGGTTTGCCATTGTTGACTGAAAGCAGTCTGTTTTCTTTCCACTGCCTTCAGTGGAAGTGCTGCAGGATCCAGTTACCTCTGTGATAATCAGGGAAGGTCTTTTATAAATATCTGAAAAAGTGCTTTAGCATTAAGATACATTTAGCATTGATACTGGTGTATCAATGTGTCCTACGTGATCTGTTAAGGAGTTTAAGCTCATTTTTGAATGTGTTTGGTCATGTAGACATTTGGAATTGCTGTCACCTTATTGCTGATGGACAGGCAGAGCTAGTCACCCTGTGATTGTTGCAGTTGTCTTAGACCTTCCATTATAAAATCCTGTTTTCATCTAATTATAATTTACCATAACATTTGAGCCAAAAAGGCTAATATAAGAGACTTGTTTCTGAATGGTTTTGATAGAAAGCTTCTTCTAAAAGTTTGTATTGAGTTATGAAGAAAGTGGTTGTTTTACTGTGGTTGTTTGTGTGATTGAAAGCAATTCTTCTTTTCTAGGAAGCTCTATGGCCTCCATTTTTGGCCATGAATTGCACATTACTGATGGATGAGTGGGGTATTAGGAGAAAAAAAGGGAAGAGGTTTTATTTTCACATTAAAATCTACCTCAAATAGTCATATTCTAGGCCTGCTCCAGCACAAGGTTGAAATTCCTTTTTCTAACCTTTAAGAACTGTTGAGTCACTGTAAGGCAGTATCAGGACACAGGAAATTAAGATGTGTCCCCAGTTTCACAGTACACATCTGGGCATCTTGAAGGAACCAGAATGGAAAGCAGTGAGCACTAGAATCATGGCAGTGATGAGCTGGGAACCTGCTGAAGCAGAAGACTGTGGAAGTAACAGCCACAATGAGGTTTAAAATTGGTGTGGCATAAGAGGAGATCCATGTAGGAAGGTATAGCTTAAAGGAACTCTCCAGACCTTAAATATATGCTGAGGTTTTTGAATCTTGCTGTATTTCTCTGTTGCATAGCAATTGGCTGACAAGATATTTGCTTCATTTCCCTCTTACCTTTAGAAAGAGGAGTGTGCTTCCTATTTGTGCATGCAGTTAATAGTATACACCTCAGATCTAAAGCTACCCAAACCCTAGAAATACCAGCATTTTTCTCTACTGGAATGCAATTTGACATTTTAAATTAATAAGTGTTTGACAACACTAAACCAAAACCTGATAGTTTTGCTCTAGGATTTGATGTCTAATGCAACTGAAACTCAGTAAATTTTGGGGCAAAATGCCATGTATGGCAAAAAGTCCAAACACTGATGTCTATTCTGTGAAAACATTAAGGGCATCTCATTTATGAATCCTCTGAAGAAAGCAGTTCAGTAGTTCTGTCCAGAGCAAGGGGGATTTTCCTGAACTACAAGAATTCTATCTAAATATCAACTTAACTTTGGTAAAATTTTATCTATTTCTTCAGCACAAATGAGTTCACGGTAAAGACATCTTTTTTGCTTTCTTTCCCTAAGTTTCTTTAAACTTTTGGAGTGCTTGTGAATGTAATTTGAGTTTGACCTATTTCTAGCAATCACAGAACTTGCTTCAAAACTCTGGCTGTTCTGAAAATGCTCTGTTTTGATATTGACAGCATTTAAGCCCTTCTCATTTCCTCCCCAAAACTGGAAACTCTCTCTTGATTTGTGAGGGGTAAGGAGTGGCCTAAATGATAAAATTGTCTTAAGAGACTATAACATTTATCATGAGATGGAGTTCTATTAGCATGTAAAATTGTCTTTGGCTTGATTGCATCTTGAAGTATAAGAGAACATACTCAAATAGTTTCTAGTTCTAAGAAGTGTGTAGACCTCAGTTTTACATATGGCTGTCTCTCCAAACCACAAGTCACTAAAGAATGTCAGTGTGATGTTTGGCAAGTTAAAGGAAGGCAGCACTCCTAAAGCAGACTTGTGGTTTTAACCCTGCAGTAAGAAGACTCAAATGTTAGAGAGATTATTTTCATTCACATGTATTATAATTTATTTTTTTTCCACAGTCTGAAGTAGCAGCACCTGTGTAACCTTATTTAACTGCCTTCACACATTTTTCTTTCCCTCAGCTAATATTCTGCCAAAGTGACAAACTTTCCTCACTTTGAACTGCAGAACACCATGAAAGCCAGCATGTCTTAGCTTTGTCCAATACTGTAAGTCTTCTATGCACTGTTCATTGGGAGCTGTCATTTTATTAATGCTATAAGAACATGACTGCTCTAAAACAAGAGTATATCTTAAAAAGAAGCTGTTACAACTTGCTAAAATTAAAAAAAAAAAGAAAAGAAAAAAAAAATGGTTGATGCTTATCTACTGTTTGCTTAGGCCTGAGTCTTGCAGATAACTTGCTGCTGCTGTTTGATTAAGAATTTTTTTCTCCAGCAGGGAGATCCGTGAGGATCATAGACCCATAGACTTGAATTCAGTGTTAACAAGAGGAGCTTGAAATTATGTTTCCTTACCTTTAGGCTGATCAAAAAAACCCAACCTTTGAGTCCTTCCTCATCATCTGGGGACCTGAAGGATGTTCATTCAATTTTTGGCTTCTCAGCTCATTCTGATAATGAGAATGTTAGTTAGGCTGGGGTATTTGAAACGTGTATATAAGTTCACCAAGGACAAGAGAGGCCTGAGACTTGTCACATATTTAATTTCTACTCTCTGGAACACTACAGAAAAGTTATTATAATCACCATTTGCACCCAAACCAAGGAATCTTGTCTCCATTCCAGTTCATTTTCCACTCACAAGAATCTATCCTTTTCCATCACAACAGTGGTGGTAGTGCACAGCAAATGATCTGCTGTGTGGGTAAGTGGCATTCAGCTCCTCACTTGCTTCCTTCTGCCATCTGGTGCTATTGCTTTGCTATCTGTTACTTCTTATCCAGCCTAACAGAGCTCACTATTCCTGGAACAGCCTAGAACTGATTTCATGAAATGCAGGTCTGTGAAAAGATAGGTATAAATCCCAAAGAGGAGACAATTCGTAGCTTCTTTTAGTAGTCTTCTTTTGAGTCCAAAGTACCTGCCTTCCAGTGACCAAAAAGTCTTATTTTTATGGTGAACAGCCTTTTTGTTAAAGGTCTTACTAACACAGGGAATGGAATTTGTTAAAATACTAATTTTATTTCCATACTGTCACTTTAAACATGAGCCAACTCTATGTTTTCCTGAGAACCAATGAGGCTTGAGATTTTTTTTAATTAAAAGCCAGCAAAGGTGGGGGTTTTATTTCCTTTCCTGTCGAATGCATTTGAAGCACCTCTGTCTCCAGCTGGCTGTGGGAGCAGAGCCAGCCCATAATGGTTTCAAGCCCAGTGTGTGCATAGGGGAAAGGGTTTTAACCTGATTGATGACTCTGGAAGTGCTTGCAGCACGGAGTGCTGAAGCTGGTAGCACTGGAGTTGTTTATAAGATAGGAGAGAGGAGGTGGATGTGTTTTTCAAAAGTTGGCAATTCTTCCCAGTCAAGTGAAGTAAATGGCTCATGAACAGTCTCATTTCATCAGCTTGTGGGCACTCTGCTCCATGAAACCCTTTGAAATGGTTGCCAGAGGTTGAAGCTGAGATTGGTTGAACTTTCTTGCTGTCCTGATCACTAGCCTTACAGCCATTCCTTCAGATACGCTGTCAAAAGTTTTGTTGCTGGGCCTATCTATCCTTTACGACTTTGCAACAGTAGGCCTGAAAATTATTGTTCGCCATGTATTGCTTAAAAATGCAAAGCAGTGTGACATTGAAATATCTTCCACAGTTGTGGTATCCTTCCCAACTTTACGTAAGATTTACTGCTTTCCAGGCCTCATATTGCTCTAGTTTTAGCATGGATTTCTTAGGAAATTCATAGTATCTTATCTCTACCCGATCCATTGCACAATGTCCACATTGTCATTTCCTTAGGTATGATAACATTATTGGCCAGAGTGACTTAACTTGCTTTAGGGCTTTGTGATCTTGCAGTCATCTTTATAGCACCTCTCTAGTAGGAATGCTTCCAGCAGTATGCTGTAGAGGAGAAGAGGAAACATCTCTGTAAAGGAGTCTGCTCTCAATCATCACATGTGGGTAGAAGTGAGGTGTATTATGTTCAAGGTTCACAGGTTAGAGGACCAGGAAAGAGGATAGATTGTTAAGCAGAATATGAAATGGCCCCAGGCCGTGGCACTCTGGAGGATTTGACTGTTCTTTGAGTGGGGAGGACAAGACTTCCTCAGGAGCACTCAAAAGTACAAATAAGGTAGAGGAAATACAGAGACTAGAAAGAGGGGAAGGGGACTGAGGAAAGAGCAGAGAGAAAGGTGGCACACATCTTGCTCATGTGTCTGTAAAAATGAGGTTGGATATTTGAGAATGTGCTTGTCTGCAGCTTTTCAGGTTCCTGCTTCTCACCAGCTCAGAAGCTGCATGCATGGCCTGTTTCATGATAGATTAGTGTTTCTGTGTGGGACCATAAAGCGCAGACATGCTTGAAGACGGGCAGGTGGCAAGAGAAATTATCTGAGCTTTGTGAGAAGCCAAAAATTCAGGGAGACAGACGTTTGGTTTCAGTTTTGGGCAGATGCTCAGGTCAAGTCTTATTTTGTCCAAACCACTTCCCCTACCCTTAGGCGCGATATTTTCAGAGTGAAAGGACAGGCAAAGCCCAGGGAGATTCCAGAGCACGGCTTGTTTGCAGCTGGCTGGACATGGAATTCATCAGCAACAAAGCAAGACTCGCTCTTCTCCTGCGGATATGGGGAGAACTTGGATTTGTGCACGCACACACCAGAACAAACCAGTTCTTCCTTGTCTGCTGGGGAGGCTTCAGTTACAGTATCTGAAGCCAGAGATTTCATTTAAGCCATTTGGACCCATTTGGACTCTGAGTGCTGTAGCCTTGCCTGCCTCCTTCCTCTCTCAGATCCCAGCCAGAAAAATCCTCCCCCTCACCGCCCTCCCTTTCCAGCACACACAACACAGAAAGCAAAAACTGACCCAAGCTTGCCTTTGCAGCTGGGACTTATCAGCCAGAACACACACATGTAGGTCATCCATGGGAACTCAGCAAAGTGTTGGATCAACAAGAGACCTGGGGGGTGGGGGGGCTGCAGGGCAGCAGGAGGAGCAGGGANCGCATACAAGTTTGCTCATTTTCTTTTCCTCCTTAGAAAGGTAAAAAACAAACCCCACCCCCACCCCCCAAACCAAACCAAACCCAAAAATGAAGCAAACAAAAAAAAGGAGAGAAGGAGAAAAGTTAGCAGTGGCTTCCAAAGCCAGTGGCTTCCAGCTCAGTCTCCGATTTCAGAGTTCAGGCAGAGTTTAGGGCTTGCATGTGTGTGCGTGTGCATGTTGGGGGTAGGTACGTGTTTGTTTTCGATTTCTCTCCATGCGTTTTCAAGCTGCGCTCTGGCTCTTCCCCTCCTCCCATCCTGCTGTAAGCCTCCTTTCCCTTTCAAGGCCTTCTGACACAATGAGCTTATTTTCCCATGCTCCCTGTGAAAGCCGGGGTATGTGCATGAAAGCTGCAGCCTCAGAGGACTCTTTTAAATACAGAAATTGAACGTTGCTGAAGTTACAGACAGGGTTTCTGCTATTTTTACAAATGACCCATGTCTTGCTCCCCTTCTCAGAAGTATCAGCATTCTTAGATATCTTACCATNCAGATTCTTTTTTTATCATTATCATTATTATTTTTTTATTATTGTCTGCTTTTTTAAAAAGGAAAAGGAAGAAAGATTACAGCAGCTTTTCTATTAAATGAAAAGATTAGCATGCCGTAGATGCTTTGCAGGGGCGTGATGAGATTTGCAGCAGATGAGTTGGTTGCTAGGCAATGCTAATGAAAAGCAGGCTTTCAAAACTTCTGTGCCCGTGTGGGCCCAAAAGTTATCTAGCCTCCCTCCTGCAGCCTCCACTCCCCCCAGCT
>VXBC01003759.1:374471-482208 GCA_013399945.1 Ploceus nigricollis
CTCACCAGGAACAAGAAAGATAGATGCTGGAGTGGGCTTTTGGGAACTTGCTCCTCCTGAGGTACCCAGGACACACAAACACACACACAGAGACGCATACAAGTTTGCTCATTTTCTTTTCCTCCTTAGAAAGGTAAAAAACAAACCCCACCCCCACCCCCCAAACCAAACCAAACCCAAAAATGAAGCAAACAAAAAAAAGGAGAGAAGGAGAAAAGTTAGCAGTGGCTTCCAAAGCCAGTGGCTTCCAGCTCAGTCTCCGATTTCAGAGTTCAGGCAGAGTTTAGGGCTTGCATGTGTGTGCGTGTGCATGTTGGGGGTAGGTACGTGTTTGTTTTCGATTTCTCTCCATGCGTTTTCAAGCTGCGCTCTGGCTCTTCCCCTCCTCCCATCCTGCTGTAAGCCTCCTTTCCCTTTCAAGGCCTTCTGACACAATGAGCTTATTTTCCCATGCTCCCTGTGAAAGCCGGGGTATGTGCATGAAAGCTGCAGCCTCAGAGGACTCTTTTAAATACAGAAATTGAACGTTGCTGAAGTTACAGACAGGGTTTCTGCTATTTTTACAAATGACCCATGTCTTGCTCCCCTTCTCAGAAGTATCAGCATTCTTAGATATCTTACCATCTGTCTCTCCCAACTGTTTTTTTAAGTGAGTTTAATGTTGGTATGACAGCATTGAAGACTGAGGTTTACTGCTTGCTGCAGGTCCTCCTTACTGCTGTGGCTTGTGTGTCTCATTCCTAAGGCAGAGTCTTTCATATGAGCAAAAAAAGATATTTCCATACTTGGTTCTAGGCTAAAACTGTCAAAGAAACATCATTTAACAAGATCTAATTCTAAATAATCCAATGGAGTAATATAGTTCTGTCATGAAAACACAACATTTCAAAGTTACTGAGCTATCTTGGGCCTGTAGATTTGGCAGGGGAACCTGCAGAAGCAGAGCCTCACTGACTGCCCATTTTGAGATTTCACCCATCCCCTGCTGCAGTATATCATGTTGGATGTAAAGTCTTCCTTCAAAGCCAGTGTTTGTTTTTCATGAATGCTTCTGGGGAGGTAAGAGGTTAGCGTGAATTGGAATCAAAATTTTAAATTACTGTGCAGAGTCAATACAAGTGTCATATGGTGGTCCCTTATAGTCCAAGTTTGACAGTTAATGATCTTGGTTGAGGTCTGCAGAAGTCAGTGGTACTTGGCCTAGTGAAAACAAGACCCTTTGCAGGAGGAATGTGGGATTTGTTTTGTTTTAAAACATGTTTAAAACATGCTGGAGCAGCTTTGTTTTGCCTGGGCGCTTTCTCACTGATGCCAGTATGAAGTGTTAATCAATAAGAAATTCCTTGGGCAGACAGATTTTATGGGTCTGCTGCAGTGATCTCTTTATACCATATTTCAGATGGCAGCAGCCTATATGTTCTTTTTCATTTTCTTCTTTTTTTCTACCACCAACCCTGTTTTAGTCAGTACAGTGTGGATAGCTGATATATTAACCACTGTCATAATCATACGTGGTCTCTAAAACTCTCAAGGCATTCCCTCCAGAAGTTAATTTTCAGTTATCATTTCGGCTTCCATAAATTCTCTCACTGTTTCAATTAAATAAGGATGGGAAATTTCTAAATGCTTGGGAATACAGCAGCTGCTGTGTGCATACTGTAGGATGACTATTCAGGTAACACTCCATTATTTGAAGTAAGAATTTTGGCCCAGCAGGACATATAGGACGTGTTAGGAAGTCTAGTAAGGGCAAAACTACCACGTGTCCTCCTTCCTTTCCTTTGTCAGGCCAAGCAAAATGCCTAGACACTACCACATTTTTGAAACCTGCCTCCAGGCATTCCATTTCTGTACAGACATGCCAGCAAGGTATTGTTAGCCATTAGAAAGGCAAACTTATTTGTAATGTTTTTCCTAAGCTGTTGTGTAGTGCTGTCCATGTGGTTAGCTGCTGCCCCCAGCTCCATTTCAGTTGTGGATGTAGGCATACCTTTGTGTAGCTTGGTCCTCTCTACTTTGATATTTTCTAGATTAAAAAGTACAGATTGAAAATAGGGGCATCTCTGAAAAAAGAAATTAGCAGATGTTCTATACTCTGAAATCAAACCCACAGGGCTTTGTTCACACCAGAGTGGTGTCCCAAAGGCTTGCATGCACACATTGTCTGGAGTCACTCCATATACTGCATGTCTTAGCAAGTTGTCCAAAGTGCTACAAAAATACTTTGTTTAGTAATGTTAACAGAATTGCATAATAAATATAAAAGATGGCCACCTTTCACTCACACATGACTGCAATTTTTGTTTTTACACTAGCAGCTATGAATTTTGACCAGTCAGGTCTTACCAACATGCTGGTCATTAGGGAACACATTTGATGGTCACCTCTGACCAATGTGCATGCTGTATCTTGTATTCACATATGCAAGAATTCATAAAGAAAGTGCTAACCCCTTTAAGAAAAAGGAGCCAGATCATGTGATTTATCTGCATTACTGGTAGGAGATCAAGCTGGGATAAATCAGGTCAAACATTTTATCCCTTAGGCTTCAAGGTGTTTGATTTGTTTAAAGAGTAGCTGACACATTTCAAATGTGTGGCTGAAAGCACTCCTGATAGCAAACTTTCCCTCACAGAAGACTTGCCTGTGTGCCCACTGGAGTCAGTGGACTTTCTAGGGAGTTAGACTGTGCATAACGGATTTGGGGGTGAGTACTAGCAGACCTACACAAACAGAGCAGTATTTGCTGATCAAGAGACAGCAAAACATACAAATTTTCACTAAAGAAATGCTGTGTCACTGAAATTTCCTTTGGATTTCTGTTTCTGTGACTGCCACTACCATCCCTACTGAATGTTTGGAGAAGGTCCTCTGCAGATTCACATACACTCAATTGATCATGAATGAAACTAAGAGCAGTTATTAATCTTACTGCCTGGTTGCACTCTAAACCGCCTTCTAATCCTGCCTCTGTTCTCTTAGACAAAGAATGCAGTGAGATGAAGGCAGGATCAATGCCAGCATGGAGCTGCCCTTTTTAGTAGTTGTCGTGGCAGGGTTTTATACATCAGTAACAGTGAGTAGTTCCCAGTGTACTGGGGGAGAAGGGAGGAAAGATGAATTAAAAGGGTCAGATGTTGTGCTCCTGAAGGGATGGCAGAGTCCCATCCTGACTCTTGGTCTCTGGTGAATTTTTCAGTTCCTTGTATTTAATGACTGACCTAACGAGACATTACAGCCCTACTGCCCTTTGGAGATCCATGAAGAGCTCAACACAAGCTAAGAAAGGGTGTATTGTGTCTTTGATCCAATGGGCAGTATTTCACAGGCTGGCAGATTTAATAAAATCTCAGAGGAACCTCAGCTCATTTTTTAAGAGGCTTAACATTGAGTTAAAAGTTCCCTTTACTCCTGCATTGTTGGAGACCATTCCCTTCTTGTGTGCTGCCAGAGGACCTGCAGGGAACTGGGTCTTCATGAGACCAGATTGGATGGAGGCAGCTGGTTGAGACTGGTTAGAAATCTGCAGGAGCAATAGCGGGATGTAAGACGCTTTCTAAGCCTTTTTATTTCTCAGTCTTTGAAGTCATCTAGTGCTTCACATGCAGTGTGACAACTTTGCTCCACACCTGAAAGGAAAGCCGAGCTACTGATAAGGCCTTTTGATCAGTAATTTTGAGCTGCATGACATGAAAAACTGTGTAATACCACTGCTTCTAGTAATGTTATTTGTCCCACCATTAACACCAAGTTATCCAGCCAACTTCACTACTAGAAACATTAAGAAGTTCACTATCACAAAGTCCTCCCCTGATACAATGTTTATGAACATAGCTAGAAAGGAAGTATGAAGGTGGAGAATATCTTACTGACTGATAAATGGATCCTTGGAGCTTTAGATAGTGCCATAGTTTCATGTTCAAAGCTGTTCCAGGTAGGCTGGAAGAGATTCCTTGAGCAGCAAGCTTTCTTTGATGTTCAATGATGAGAACTTGGGGACCTTTGCACCAGGAAGCAAGTCACACTGTGGCATTTTGGAGTGCATGTCTAGAGCAGGTGAAAATCTGAAAACTGATGAATACTGAGAACTTCAGTTTGTTTTTGACCACCTGAACTCTTAAACCACTACTCTGCTAACTTCTGTTATTGTTATGGAGGTGCTGGTTGAGGACTGCACGAGTAATTTCACAACAAGAGTTCCAGTGTAAGCCATATGTTGATCCATCAGTCTAAATTTATATAGAGCAACTCTTGCTAGGAAAATGTTAGTAATTAGTTTAATGGGGAAAAAGAATTTTGCTTAGATTTTCAAAAGTGCAGGGTAAATACTTCCAAAGTACCAAGCACTCAAATACTAACCTTTTTTGAGAAATGAAGTATATGTTGCATGGTATTTCAGCTACCACTAACTCTAAAGTAGAATCCTTTGCAGACTCAGAAATTCACTGCTAGGTTACTGCCCACTCCCATGGATATGGCAGGCTACTCGAGTTTTGCATGTGCAGCAAAAATGGAACCTCCACCTAAGGACTAGTAGTAGTTAAAACTTTTATTGTCATTGATTGACATTTGGCCTTCTTGGTCAATAATTGTTCACATTCTCTAAGAAGCTTTAACGTGAGCAATTAGTCTAAATTGGCACCTGAAATGATTAGAGATGGGAAAGAGAATGCTCCAAACCCTACTTTATAAGATCTTTTGCCAATGTATACATCTCCTGTAATATAGCTGTTGAGGCCCCCAATGATTGACCCTTGTAAGATCCAGCAGAACCATACTCAATTCCTGTTGGCAGATGCAGATCCTGCAGAGATGAACAAAATACAGTCTCCAGAGATATTTTTAAGATAACTTTTTTCTTGAGAGAAGACAGTGAAGGGGGACAAATGCTTTCAGGAAGAAGAAATTGCTGTTTGGAACTGGTATGTCTAGGGGCACTGTTGAATATCAAGAGAAAAAAAGTTAAATGAACTATTGCAAAGGAAGAGGCAGTCATGTAAAAGGCAAAGATGATTTGTGAGATTTTGCAATAGCCTCCCAAGGGAAGCAAGGCCTTTTGCTTGAGACATTTAAAATTAGACTGGACAGAGCAATGGAAATTCAGTGTATGAGCACCCCATGGGACAGAGTGGATAAGCCACTGCGTCTCCCTTTGCATGTTCCCTTACTCTTTTGTAACTCTTCCTGAATACCTCCATTCCAAATAATAATTTGTTTTCCCCAGATGCCCATCCTGGTTCTCTGTTCCTCCCCTTTTCCTCTTTAAGAAAGGAGCTGTGTTTGATTCATGGTGTCAGCTATCTTCCAAGCTCCAATCCAGTCCCAGGAGTGGGAGCTCATGGGACTGATGAGGGTAGGAGTGATCAACTGCAGACTTTCCTGTTGCTGAGCTTGCTGCAGGCCTGACCGTTTTTAAGACCTCAACAGATGTTTCTGCTTAGAAACTATTGGCATCTTTATGGACTGTTTTTTCCATTCTTCCCTCTCGGCCCATGTCCAAGCAGCAATGAATTATGTAAGACTACATTCTAGCCTCTTCTTTATTATTATTTCTGTAGATGCATCTCTAAGAAATACATCTACAGTTCCCTCTACCTAGTTTTAAATGCGTCAGCTTTCTCTTTGACCAAAACACCCAGCTACTCTTAAAAACTTTTCTGTACTTTTTCCTCATCTTTGAGACACAGATGCCAAAAATACAAACACTACAATCCTAACTCATGGCTTCGGGTTTAAGATGTCTCTCACAATTCATACTGTGGTTTTAATCAATATGCCTTTTACTTAAAAGTTAACCCCTTGCTATGGAGCTGCCTGTATTTGTCTCTTACTGCTGCTACTTAATGAACAGTAATTAATAATAAGTAATGGAAAGAAATTTAGAAACTGCTGCTGGAGCTCAAAATGGCTTCAACAAGCATCATCCCTACCTGGTTTAGTGGTTTAGCTGCCAGTTATTAGATATGAACACATTTCAGACAGTCTTGAGTAGAATAAAAGCACTGAGCTGGTTTATTTGCACTGTTGATAAGCACTTGTAATCCTGCAAAATACACGGTGTAATGTGTGCAGGTCACCTGATGCAGTCTGGGTAGTCTTAACCCTTTACCATTGTACAGCAAAACTTCAAAGCTCAAGACTGGATAGATTAGGTTTCTTTAAAAGATGATGTAAATAGTATGTGCAAGACCACATGGAGATTACTTTAACTCAGAAGAGAGAGAAATTTTCTGCACTGGAAAATTTGGCAGACTACTACTTAATTTCAGATGTACTATAGTAGCAGAAATGAACTGGTTCCTTTTTTGGGAACACACAACTAGAAGGAGACAGAGTAGTTTAGCCAGTGTGCCACAGCCAAATGTGGGATTTTCACACAGGCCTATGTTTAGTTATTACAGCAAAGAGTTGCTGTAAATCCTCCTGATGCACTTAGCAGCTGAATTCCCACTGGAAGAAAAGCACATCTTTTCCAGTGTCATACTCTCGTTGTTCACCACCTCAAACTCTGTGATTGTGCTGCTCTGACAAGGCACAATGACATTGCAAGTCCTCCTCTTGGCATTTTACCCTTTCAGCAATCTAGTGGTGCTGATATAAAGTTATTGTGTGGAGGACTTCCTGTTATTTGCAGTATATGTATACTGCTTGAGTAACAGCCAAGCAGTTACATGTTGTCCTACCCAGGTGCCTCTACACTGGTTTTGCAGGACTGTGAGGGCTAAAAAAAGACTCAGTCCTGTCTTGGTACGGTGTCTGAGACTGCCCAGCCAGAGAGTCAGTGGTACTGGTGGATGTGATGTGGCTTTGGATCGCGGAGACAAGCAGGACTGGTTGTCCAGCCCCTGGAGTCCCACTCTGAAGAGAGCATAGTGCAGTATTGTCAGTGCACGCACTGGATGTGCCTCAGCTGGCCCATGTGGCCTGGGCTCACAAAAGCCCTCACTGAAGTACCCTGCATTGTTCCTCCTGAAAGTAGAGTGCTGAATCTTACATGGTGGTAACTGAAACATATACAATAGGAGAATAAGATTTAAATTGCCCCATCTTTTTCTGACTTCCAGTAGAAAACCATACAATAAGGGATGTGAGATCAACCCGTTCGGCATTTTTTTTCAGTAATTGCATTTGTGTGAGAATTGCATACAGCAGGTATTATGGTAAACAAGGATTTTTTTAAAGCATTAAAATTTTTATTTAATGGAAGATAGCATTACTAATGGGAGCAGGTATTTCCCTGGATTTGAGCAGGGAGTGCCGTTGCAATTGTCAACATTTTGTTGACTAATGTAAAGAAGACACAAGCTCTGTGCCCTAATGTTCAGAGAGCTTGACATTGCACAAACATCTTTTTATACATCCTTACTGTTACTTTTATACTGTTTTATGCTGTTTTGCTGTTACTGTTAAGATCTAGTGCTCCACTGGTGAAGAATCACCACAAACTGAAGAGACAAGATCTAAACTGAAGAACTCCTGTGCTTGCTCCTTTAGACCATGCTGTTTTCCTTAGGAGTGTTTAATTCACTTCAGGATCCAGGAGACGTATGAGCCAAGCTTTGAGCTAACACTATCCACTAACAAAAATCTGCAATAATAGCAAATGGAGCATGTAAGCTGCCTTGCCAAGGAACTTGATGCTCTCTTTTCTCAGAGGTCTCTGTGCTGAAGGTCTCCCCAGATCTCTTCCTGTTAAATATGAAATCTCTTAGCTCCCCAGAGCCTATGGCTGACCCCCTGGCTAATGGCTTTTTGCAGTCCTGTTTTGTATGTTGTATTGGTGGCTGACACTGCATTTTTACAGTTTTGTTTCTCATGCTCTTAGAAGTGGCCATTTTAATTTCAATAAATATATCTCTTTGCCCAGTACACAGTATTCTCCTGGCAGCTTGGTGCTTACAGACTATAGGGAGCTGTAAACAACACTGTTTATACTTTCTGCTGATACCAGAACATTAGCATATAAATAGGGGAGAGATTTAAACAGGCTAAAACAACTCCAGCCTGGCCTATTGGGAAGGGCGGACAGTCTGCTTTTCACTCTCCTTGCCAAGGATGTCAACTTTTCTGTGGGACTATTGCAAGAATGAAGGGCTTAAAGAGATGGGAAGCTTTTATCTGACAAAAGAGAGGTCGATGAGCCTTAGAAATGCAGAAATACACTGAATAACAGTCTGCCTGTTGGGATTTCCTTGTAAGCCCTGTTGGTGTTAGTGTGGGCATGTGGAGGGAGGGGAGTTACTTAAAAATCACCATAGAGCTGTTGGATAAAAGCTTCCTTTAAATGGAACTTGCAGCAAAGTGTTAAAAATATTATAATTACACCTCCGATGAGCATATTGCTTTAGAAGTTGTTTCATTTACCCTAAAGAAGCATATCATGTGATCTTTACATTTTTTAGCTGCAGTGTTTTAGAAATATGGCACAGCCAAATACTAAATCAAATAACCTCACATATCTTGTCTATCTATTGAATTACTAAAATTCCAATCACCTTTGGCACCAGTGAGAAATAGGCACCTATGCTGCAGTTGCCATCAAATTGCTTGAGTCCTTTTTTCATGCAGTTGAAGTTTGATTTTACTTTTTGTCATAGAATATGTAAAGCAGGGTTAACAGGAACATAGATACAGGGGAGAAAAGAGTTCTCAGTTAACAGTCCATTGGAAACCAGAGACCAAGACAAGGGAAAAAACAGCCAGAGGTGATATTTCCAGGTGAGAAAGAGGTACTGTGGGATTGTAAAGAAAGCTGTCACATGAAGACTGGGGGTGAAACTGTGAAACAGAACTTAACTGTGTTGGAATTTGTTGTGAAATACAGATGTGCCCCAGTGGCCTGTAGACCTTTGGACAGACTTCCATTTCAGGGCCGGACAGCTTTGTGTGGAAGAGCTACTTGCCCATTTCCTTCTCTCTGCTGGAAGAGGGAATGTTTGTGATGTTAATTTTCTTCTTCAGAAGCAATGAAGTTTTGTGTCAAAACAAGTAATTCCCATGGTTGTTTTGTACCATCACCTTTCTCTCTAGAAAAAAGAGTGGTTTCAAAGTTACGTTCCCAAAACTGGTAGAAACACTGTGATTTGCACAGTGTTTACGACAGAAGCTGCTGTTAGGAATGTCCTGCATAGCCACCATAAATATGGCAGTGAGTGGGGCACATGAAAAAGAGGAGGAGATGAAAACTCCTTTTACTGGAAGGAGTACTGAACTGGCTTTTACTCTAGGCCTCTTCTAGAGCTCTTCATCTGCTGCATCTGCATGTGGTCTTCCCAGTGGTTTGACTCAAGTTCTGAAATAACTGGCAGTGGTGGTAAAACACAAGTCAAAAGGCACATTTCAAATCAAACTGCAGTGCACACACAGGCTTGTGCCTGTGCAGTCAGGAGCTAATGCAAGCAGGAGCCAAACCTGTTGCTTGCTTGGGGTGCAAGTTGCCAGTAAACCACTGCCTTTGTGGGTAGTCATGACAACTGCACACTGCTGGGGTGACTCCGTGAGAAAAGGAGACGTTTCTGTGCTGGGGGACAGTGGTTGTCCCAGAAGAGGAGAGGCATTAGGACTGAGGACTGCAGAAGACTCTTGTATTTCAGAAAAGGCCTTGATCACAAAGCCACCATATTCTCCCACAGGATTAGTTGCCCTTAGATTAACCTCATTAACAGTAATTATAAAGTCTGACACATTTCTCTGTCATTATCTCCCTTGTATCATGTCATAGGATTTCTTCCCCCTGCTTCTGTCTTTTTATCTGTCTGTTGGATTAGAGACCAGGGTTTTTCACTATGTTATCTCTCAAGCTTTTTTCCTCCGATGTAAACTGGCCAGTTTTAGCCTAGGATACATTGCAGTGATCAAAGTTTAGTATCTCACTTTTGTCAGGCAAATGTGAGATGAAAGGGACAGCTAGTTGTTTTTCTGATAGTAGGCTTAATACCACTGGGGGTAAAACTGTGCTTTGTCTTGAGACTGGAATTCCAGTCCCATGGTTTTTATCAATCTTTAATGAGTGTGGGCCTGGAAAAATGTTCTCCATCTAATGGAATTTCTGTGTCTCTGTTGGGAAGGAGATCGCTAGAGCACAACTGTCCTGGTGACTTGAGGGAAAGATTAATTAAGTACCAACAGTCTTGCGTTCAAAGCAGGGTGGTCAACCAAAGACTTAACAGAGGAGAGGAGCTAGAAAGTGCATATACACTAATTTAATTTGTTTAAAGGATGTTGTGTCCAAATGGCAGAGGAAGGATTCTGTTCAAACCTGGCAAATGTGAAAACTGTGGTGAGATGCTCTTAGTTACTGTGGATCTCCAGCACTGAAACCAGAGTGAAACAGGAATTGTGGCATTGGGACTAAGTGAGCTCCTTGATCATGCAGTCCCCATGCTGGATTTAAAGTATGACAGTGGATATTAATTTTTCTTGTGCTCAAAGATCAGGAAGCAGAGGGAAACCAGAGCAATGCTGTAATCATTAAAAGCCCAAGACAGAAAGATGATACCTGGAGCTGAGCTATATTAATTGTTCCCTCCTGCTCTATAAATTCAGTTTATGTTATATGTGACAAGATAACAGGAAGTTTTCCCTTCCTCAGTTTGATTGTCACTTGTAACCAAGGCAGGTCCCATATAACGGATAGGCCCCTGTTGTATATAGTCCTCTCACCAGAGGGCAATGAAGCCAAATCTGTTAGTACAGGCCTGTCTGGCATTCCATAAACGGTGCCCCCTGTGTGCTG
Source organism: Ploceus nigricollis (assembly GCA_013399945.1). Taxonomy (NCBI): domain Eukaryota; kingdom Metazoa; phylum Chordata; class Aves; order Passeriformes; family Ploceidae; genus Ploceus; species Ploceus nigricollis. The sequence continues at coordinate 385,207 of VXBC01003759.1, forward strand.
AAACCCAAGAACACCACCTGACTAGGCAATAGTATTTGAATAGAAAGGTGGCACTGGGTCAGGGTGACTCCAGCACAACAGGTGGCACACAGATAAGCAGGCTGCCCCAATTGTCCACAGAACAGCATGGGATGCCAGTGGGAGGACTTGGCAACCGTCACTGCAGGAGTAACTGGCATTCACACCTACTTTGTGGCAGATAAACTTATCTTTGTCTCAGTAATTCTGCTTCCAAAGTGGCTTTAATAGCCTGCATTAATAAGCCAGATGCATTACAAAAACAATGGGGTTTGGTGGCAAGACGCTTCCATTCCAAGCAATTGGATTCAACCTGAAGCACAGTTCAAGTGCAGAAAAGCTGTGACAGAAGGACAGAAGGCCTGCAGGAAGCCAAATGGGAAGAGAGTAGAGCATGAGCTGCTGCCTGTCCTTGGAGGATTTTAGAGAGGGTTGATGTGAACTGATCGAATCAAAAGTGAATGGGAGAGGTTAACGAATGCAAAGAACTGCATTTGTAATGTCTTCATTTTTCCATCACCTTTCTTCATTCTCTCTGGAGCGCTGCTATTCCATCTCACAGCAATAAGCAGCTCAGCCAAGGACTGTCATTTTGTATTCACCCTGCAGTATTTTGCAGGGTGCCAAACAACCAGAGTGTGGATGCCTCAACCCTCCCCCCACCCCCAACACACAGAGAAGGATCTATGCAAAGCCTTACAAAGCCTTTCAAATGTCCTGCAAGTAGGACAAAGATAGGAGGAAATGAGATCTCTTCTCAGATTTCAAGAGTCCATTTAGATTTTATACTATGTGGGTTAACTGGGGTCCTTACCAGCAGGCTTTGGGAAATGAAATTTTTGCTTTTGTGTACCAGCTTGACTTTAATTCAGGAGCCCCATCACAGCTACTATTTAACACTTGACTTGGAGACTGTTGGAGATGAATGCATTTGGAGAGTGTTTTGAGGGACAGTGACTTTCTGTGAAGCCTTGTGGCCAGGTTACAGCTGAATCTGAGCCTGTTCAAACAGGTGATCCTATTTCTAATGAGAGTGGGCTAAGGGCAGGACAGGCTATGGAGGACCAGCTCCCACTCCCTCCTGGTGCAACTAAATGGTGTGTTGCCTTACAGCTCTTGCACAAGCTTGTGCTGTGGTGAAGGATTTTAGCCTCTGGAGCTATTGATCCACTAACATGCATGAACACAAAAGGTGTATTTGTTACAAAAGCACTGACCTGGGAAGATGGCAGCTTGGCCAGGCCAAGCTGGGGTGCACCCGCTGTGCCTTGCCTACTTGCCACTTGATAAATACCCCGCTCCTTCCCCCACCCTCCTGCCCATTTTCCACGGCAGAGAGCAGATACAAGGGGACCCTTTCATCTTGGCACATCCCCTCGCTGATTAATGTGATGCAATGTTCCCACAACACCACCACTATGCCGGCCATGTAATTAGGCAGAAGATAATGAATGCTTCAGAGACTATTCAGGCAGCAGTGCCCGCCTCCCTGCCGAACAAGCTCCTTTCTCAGCAGTGAAGCCAAGTGGAAGGAGCAGCATCAGAAATGCCATTGGTGCCGCGCTTAATTGTGCAGGAACTGGGGGCTCTAGCAGCAGAAAATAGAGTAAGGGCCAGTGTGGGAGAGATGGGCAAGGGGATCTACTCTGATATCTTGGGGCCAAACTCTTTTTTGTGTCTTTTCATGTGTTTGACCTTATGGCAGGAGAAGCCTTAAATGTGCACATCTCTGGTTTTGTATGTGTGCCTTTTTTGTTTCAAATCATTAGGGAAAGACATCATTTAATAAGCATAGGAGTCTGTCTTCTCAGTAACCCAGAGGCAAAGATGCTGGTGCTACTTAGTGGCCTTTGAAATGTGGGAAATACACTAGGGACACAATAGGCTTATTCTCTTTTAGGGGGCTTTACAGTTAAGCTGCCATTGTCTGGCTAACATTAGCAAGAAAGATACTCTCCTTTCTCCCCGACCTCTGTGTGGACTCTGAGAAAACAACCAATTGGTTTAAAATGCACTATCCAAATGCCTTCAGATCGCAAGAATAAAGCCAGCAAGGAGCTGAAAGTCTGTATCATCAGCTGGAAACCAAAGAATCTACTGTCAAAGGTCTTAGCAGAAATTCAGTCTTCTGCTCAAATTGCTTTCTGTACTTTTTTATTATTTTGTTTGTTGATGCAAAATATTTTTAGACCTCATACCTGACCATACTCCCTACTAAATGTAAGCAGTGCAACCTGCTGTAAGCATCTGGTAAAGCTCATCATAAACTGACTTCAGAAGTTAGAATAATGAAAGGATAACTGAAGTTTTGTGCTCAGGACAAATACGTAGAAAACAGCTGTTGTGATAGTGATGAATCAGGGAAGCTCAGTTTCTGTGAGGATTAGGTTAATTTCTGAGCAAAAGGTCACTGGAGGGTGGAGTATATCAGAAAGAGGAATTTACAAGTTATAAAATGGAACAATTCATATGCACACTCACATTTAAGCCTGCTTCACTCCAACAAGCTCTAAAGCCATAATGTGTCCTTTTGTAAATAAGTAGGTTCCCAGGCAGACCCACTGATCACCCTACTGAATTAAGTGACAGACTCTTTTGTGCATCTCTTCTTGAATGACAGATGGATGCAAGTTATATTATTCTATTGCTTAAACACATTTTCTGATCAATTTATATATCATGTTACATGTCACTGCTGTGCATTTTGTCTCTGCATCAGAAAATTCTTAGGCTTTCCTGGTATCTGTAGTGTCAAGAAAAGAGATTTCACTGAGAATCTTATCATGTTGCAAAAGTAATAGTAGAGTTGTGACCAAAAAATAAAAATATGGCAGGGAGAACAGCTCTTACAAAGGAAAATCAGTTCCACTGGTATCTTCACAGAGCTGCCTGGTGGTATGCATAGTCATGTGCCTCCATGTCGTACAAACACACTGCACTCGTTTGTGCCACGCCGTTGTGTCCTGAAGCAGATGCACAGTCTCACTGTAACCCCCAGATCATGTGTCATTTATTTCTCCTCCCTCTGTCACATGCACAAACACGGCCTACAGACTATGTGTGACACAGAGAAGGGAAACAGATGATACGTGATGAGAGCATTACAGTGCTCCTAACAATGATGGTCAGCATTTTATTGGTGTCAGGGACTTAGAGTTTAAGAGGCAGAAGAACCACTGAGGAGCCATTGTTCCTGCCCAGAACTGGGAAAGAACTCTGTACTGAAAAGAGATTCAAATGTTTTCCATCTGTCTATGCTATTTGCCTGCATGGAATAATGCTCTAACACCAACCTAGGTCAGTAGTTCTCTCAGCATGATGTCCTCCAGAGGAACATAAAGATAGTATCAGCATTTACTCTGATTTCTGTCCTGGACCTATATTCAAGAGTGCCATTCCTGTGAACCAGCCAGGCTAAGGTAAAGGTATTTGATTATCTTACTGGCAGCTTGAGGCAACATCCTATAGCAGTGAGCATGTCCAACAGGTTTCAATAGGAATGAAAACAAGCACAAGTCATGCAGGATCTATGAGACCAGCTTGCTCTCATAAAGTAGGGTATCTCCTTGTGATGTCTTTCTTCCCTCTGCCTAAGTTAACGAAGCAAATTGCATCAAACTCCAGCATGCACTGCACATCTGGGAGTGAATTTTCCAGGACAAAAGCCATTCAGTCACCGAGAGTTCAGTGACATGACCTTTCTCAGAGCAACCCACAAAGAGATTGGCACTTCTAGAATTATGTGATTTTGACAACATCTGGAGTTCAGTTGTCTCTGATAAAACAGATGTTTCACTTCTGCTGATCACAAATTTCTCCCCATGTTCACCATTTTAAGTTCTGTTTCAAGTAGTATTCAGCCAAGAAATGAACATAAATTTACTTGGAAACTGTTCCAAAGAATCTGCTATGTGAACTGAACTTCAGAATGTTTTGCTACTTTGCTTGCTCCTGACAAGCTCTGAAACCCATCCAGATCTCTAGTTGGGATGGAATCTCTTTTGCATTTTTTCTATTGGCCCAAGTGATGTGAGGACCATCCCAGTGAAATGCTGATAGTGTAGGAGGGAGGAAAAAAAGTAAAGGAAGAGTCTATCTGGTTTTCCCTTGCTGTTACTCTAACAAGGAAAGAGTAATGCAGCAACCTACACTCACAAATTGTGCTAAACCTGGACCATATTCTGTCTCTTATGGCTGTTGCAAAATATATCAAAAGATTAGTTAAGTAAGAATAATGATACTAAGTAGCACCATGATCACAGAGCCTTTGCTGGGCTCTTGCTGTAGCTTGTGTAGACTTAAAAGTTCCTGCAGACAGAATGCAGTGTGTTAAGAAGTCAATAGCATAACAGTTCATAATTCAATTTTCATTTGCTTTGCATTTTACCCTTTTAATAAGAGTGAAAAGCTAAAAGAAGCTCTCCTCTGGCACAGCATAGGAGGTTCACCAACCATTTCTGGAGTGTTCCAGAGTTGAGGAACATCAAAACTGGCACAAGAAATTAACCCAAAAGAAGGAGACATGACCAAAGTACATCTCCAGCAAACCTCAGCACCTAGGGCAGTATTTCCACACAGGTCTGAGAAGGTGTGGGAAGGGATGCCATTTGTGCCAGGTAGAGTGCTGTGACTGTAAGATGACAGTTTTGCTGGAAATAGAAGAGAGAAAAGGGAGCAGCAGGAGGCCTGGCACAGTACTGAGCTTATTCCTGACTCTGCACTCCAGCTCTGGCATCAGTACAGTCCTCTGGCCCTTGCTCCCTGTCCTCCCATGCCCAGTATAATACCAGCCACATGTGAAACTACAGACTCACACCCATGGCCCAGAACAGTCTTGGTTTTACCTGTATTTGGTTCTCCATGCAGCACCGCATGGTCATGTTCTTGTACAAAATCCCCTCTCTTAAGTGCTGCAGTTTCTCTCTGTCCTAGCTTTGCATGACAACCCACTACCCATCTGAAAAACGTATTTCTACTGCTACTAAGTACTTCCTATTAGTACTTCTTCCTCCTACTTACTTCTCCCCAGTATAAAACTTCCCTACCTTAAAAACAAACTGGAGCAGGAAGAGGGCTGTTAGAAAAAACAGTGGTTTTAGATAAGAAACTGTGTAACCAGCTATAGCAAGGGCACAAAAGAGGGGCAAAAGCAAGCTTATAGGCAGCTTCTGCACTTGCCAGCCACAACAGGCAGGTGTTTTGCTAGAGCTGAGAGCTCGTAAATAAGGGGACACTAAAGTGTTAAAAAGATTTTCAGGGAAAGCCGGGCTGATGAGAGAAGGGGAAAAGAGGAGGAGCAATCCTCTTGTGCAAAGATTTTCCAGAGCCTCCAGATATCAGTAAGTCCCAGGATGCTTTTCTTTTAGATGTTTCAATTTAGGTGGTTGGAATCGAAATAGATAATGATTTACCCTAAAATTGATGTATGGGGACAGGATATAACATGTCATAGCAATCAGAACTGCAACAAATTACTGAAATTCAACCCTCAGGTTCAGCCTAAAACTCAGCCTGAAAGTGAGTGAATCTTCCAGTCATATTCAGAAACCAGCAGTTATTTGCTGTGAGTCATTAAAAATTTGAGATCTGACAAGGTGCCGAAATAGCTCAGATATGCACCTATATGTGTCACACTTACTCATATCTTGCCAGTTCCTGTTAGCCAGCCTTTCTCTTGTTTAATTTCATCTCATTACCCAAAGATATGCCCCTTGTGCATTTATTTCGTTAATGAAATGCTAGCTTTATTGGAATATCAGCTCTGTAGGGGGTTGCCAGGACATATAAAAAAGAACAGCCATAAGCTATGTTCATTATTATTGCAGTGCAATGCCAGGTCTGGTACTGCTTCCAAAAAGTAGGAAAGGGAGAACAGAATTTAACATGTCCCTGACCTGTCCAGAGGGACAAAACAGAGAGCTTTTATTTTATTTGTTTCTACAGTGACTCAGTCTGTAGTAACTGGGTTAAAGTCCACTTAGAAACGAATAGAACAAAAGGCCTCCTGTTAGTGCTGGACATTTTCCCTCTTCAGATATCACCAGAAGGATTTTTAAAAAAGGAAAAAGAAAAAGAAAAAAAGCCCTCTAACAGAATGCAGGAAACCACAAGCTTATGGGAATGTAGCAGCACTTTGGAAAGGAAAACACTGCCTCAGACTTTCATCTGCAGGGCTTGCACTTTTTTTCCCATTTTTTCCTTACCTTCTTTTCATCTCCTTACAGCTAGAAGCATTTGCCAGGTCAATACACAGCCTGGAGAAAAGGCTGGTGGGGAGAGCAGTTAAGTTGCAGGGGGCCATTGCCAGATCCCAGACAGAGAGGAAAAAAATTGGCTTGTGCAGATCACTGTAGTCTGCAAAGGGACTCCAGCACAGAGGGAGAGAGCTTTGGTGCAGCTGGAACTTGCAATAGTTACTTGCCAGACTGAGGGTCTTAGCAGGGTCAGAGCCCTGGATCCTACAAGGCGGGGAAAGGGGCTTTTTAATGTTTTTTATTTGGTATGTCTAGTCTTCTTTTTTTTTTCTTCTTCTTTTTTTAGCTTACTAGCATCTAAATAACAAATTACATAATGTTCTCTAAGACTATAAAAAATAGCTGAAATGCTTTCTGTATTCCATTCTAAGTATTGTTATGACATGCCTATATTTTCATTATAAAGAAAACATTTTCCAGCAAACATCCACTGAATTTCATTAATTTTCACTTCAACTTCTTCCTAAGGAATGTGAATTGGCAGTAACAGAGAAAGCATGTTGAAATTTTATTTTGTATATAAGAACGATCACTTTATTGAATCTTCCAAAACTTCACAATCCCTGCAACTCCCAAATCTGAGGAAAATTGCAGCTGTCTAAAATGAAATGGGAAATTGAAATTAAATATTATTTCTTGCCTATAGCTTTAGCTATTATTATGATCCTGTTTAGTACCAAAGACCATGTTAATTTTTGTTAGGTGAGCTTTATGTTGACCTAGATCAGGGAAACAGCTTGGTAAAAGATGTAGTGTTGGATGTAAGGGAAGAATGGAATGCATAGCCAGAGCTGTACCACACAAGCCAACTGTTATTTTAATTTCAACTGTTGCAGAACCATAATCTCCAGTGGTAAGCTTTGGAGTGACTTGACCAAGACCACATTGCACATAAGTAGTTACTTTATTTAGTTAGCTGACTGATTCCGTGCTGAGTTAGAGAAGTTTGTCTTTTGTGTTCATAGTTAATAGGTAATAAGAGTCGACCTTGCCATGCCTATTTCACTGAGAACTGATGACACCAAGCAGAAAATTCAGTCTTTAAAACAAATTTCCATTGTTAATACTATATGAATCAGTTCCTTGTAGTACTTGGTAAAGTGTTATATACAGTGTCTCCTCTCCAGGTGATTTGGGCTGGTTTCCATATAAGAAAAAAGAATCAAAAATCAAATTACTGGTTTTCATTCAATGTGAAGTGAGTTATTCCAGATCCTAGTGGACAAATTATCTTCTGAAAAGCATCTAAATTTTCTTCTTAATCAGCATTTTCATTAAAATAATAAAGTTCAAATACTTTGTTTTCTTATACAAACTCTTCTGCCTTAGCCCTCTCAAGGCTGAAGAATTTGAGCTCTCCCTGCCTTTCTTATATGCCAGCCCTTAACCATTTTAGGGTCCCCCCACTGGACTTCACTGCAGCTTGCAAATGTCTTTCTTGCAGTGTATGCAGTGAGCTGGACACAACATCCCAGTCTTTGTTGACTAACACATAGTTAAAGGCTATTTTGCCCTTAGTGTGATCACAGGTTGAAAGCATATTTTAAAACCCTGTCCAGAGGTAGAAAATTAAGCCTGACTAGCCAGGGTGTTTTAAAACACAGTTGGGACTACTTACACTGAAAAATTCCGACATCTTACGACATGTGCTAACTAACACACTATTTAGCACTTAGATAAGAAGCGTTACTCTTCCCACCTGGATAGATTTAACTCCAAGTCTGAGGAGTTATTATAATTTAAATATAACAGTTAAATTTAGCATCATCCCAGTAAACAGATGTTCTAATACAAAACCATATTCTAGTGTATATGTGCTGACTTGGAGCACATTTGGTAGCTAGTCCAGTTTATTACATGATGCACTTCAATTTCATCTTTATGCATCAGCCATCCAGTTGGAAATGGAAACATGCTGTTGGTTCATAAGGGAGAAGGCTCGCACAGCTCTGGGGGGTAACTGGAGCGCATCATTCTCTGCTGTGTCACTGTAAAGGCATTTCATTGCCATGTGCAGAAAGGCATTCATTGCTTTTTAAGGTCCAAATTGTCCTTGATAACCAGCACTACCAACACCAATGTTCACAGGGAATAGGGAATGGAGAAATTCCCTGAAATTTGTTTAACGTTCAGAGCTTTTAACTCCACCTTCCTGAGCCTAAAGAGAAGTGTTTTTTCTCTGCTACATCTGGTACAGCTCTCTGGAAAACTTCAGCTTGGCCCACACCCTCCTCAGCCCCTGAACTTTGTAATTTTTCAGCTGCCAGAATCACTGACTGCCCAGTTTTATGTAACTCCAAGTATCTGCAGTGGAGCTGGAGAATACACACATGGAGGAGGTTTTGTGGCTTTTAAGCTATGCCCAGAAGTTTGCCTTTTTTTTTTTTTGGTGGGAGGGGAAGAAGAGGAATGCAGTAGGTATACACAGGACTTTTCAAAATAGATCGGAAATTCTGTCTACTATGAGCTTTGCTTTTGAAATCCCCCTTTTTTTTGAAAGGGGCCTGAAACACGTTTCAGGAGGAGGGGCTTGCTCTTGTATTTGATAAGTGTAAATACATCCATAATGAGTTTTCGAGGTTTTCGGTTGTTTGTGTTGCCTGTTGCTCAGAAAGCCAAATCCAACTTGTTCAAGCTATTGTCAAAGTCTGTATAGCCAAAAGGGACAAGCAATTTCCCCCAGCCCCAACTAGCAGCTTCCCAGATGAATATGCTGCGCCTGAGTTTCTGCAGCCAAGCAAAGCAAACAGTCATGCAGCTTTTGTGGCTCTTGAAGCTTTTTATTCCAGTGCCACAGAAAAAATGGCAAACACTCAGAGAAGTCAGGCGGGGCAGGGAGGCTGCATTTCCAGGATCTGTAACCCCCTTTTCCTTCATTCCCTTTCAAATTGTTCGCAAACCCCGAGTCAATTTTTGTGTTGGCCATTTCAAACTAAATACTTTGTGGTGGTGGTGTGTGCTTGTATGTGAAAGGCAGCAAACTGCAAGAATGAGGCTTCAGCAGTATAGTAACAAAAGAGCAAACAGCCTATGAAGCCAGGGACACCCCTGCAATAAACTAGAGTATCCAGAGCTTTAATCACAAGTGACCTAGCAATAACAAATCAGTGTATGCCTCTGGGTGTGGGAGAGAGATGAGCAGAAGTGAAAGAGATACATTCCCAGAAGGGCAGAGAAAGAGAACAGAAATATTGAGGTGTGGAGGAGGTAAACAGGAGGAGCATGTACTTTGATTGTGTTGTTTGTGCATGTACATTCTAAACAGTTGAAGCTTTCTTCCCATTTCCTACAACATGTGGAATTTCATGCATTTGCCAAATGTTGAAACAGGAGCAAAAATCAGCGTCAGTTCCTCTTGAAACACAATTAAAGCTGCATGAAAACAGCAAACTGTTAATAAACACAACATCCAAGTCAGAGTTGTTATCTGCAGGCTAGTTATGGTAGTAGTGAGGAGCCAGAGGTAGGATGTCATAGGGGGATTAAACTAAATCAAAAACAAAATGGAAGTTTACAGAAGTAAATTGTCAATAAGGTTAGCTTTAAAGGGATGTGGTTAAAGAGAAATACCAAACTGTGCAGAGCAGAGATATGTTAATGAATTGCAGTCTATCCAGTGGTAGAATCAAGTAAAATTGTAGATGTGGAGGTATGATTCTCTTGCCATATAACTGAAAGGTCATCTCGCAGCTTGCAAGACTACCTTCTTGGATGTAAATAAAATGGAGCTTTGGTTAGGACTACTGTGTGTCTCCCAGGGACAAGGAGTGGCTGAAATAGCAAGAGAAGAGTGGACATGTGTGCAAATAGAGTGATTCATGACTGTGTGTATTCTCTGTCCAGGGGAGAGACAAATGTGTCAATGCAAACAGAACTGCTGCTTCACAATCCTTAGTGAGGTTTTTTCCTGTGACCCCTTTGGGGGCATGTTGGTGCACAGCCTGTGTGCTGGAGGCTGACTTGGTTCCCAAGTGCACTTAGTATTTAAAGATACTTAATTTAGGGCTGTCTGCCACAGCTTCATTTGATGTGATTGGGGCTTCTGACCTCCCCAGGCTCTAATTCCCAAAAAGCAAGGGACTGGAGAGCACAAGGACAAGGCACAGAGAGTGCTCAGCTGTGGAACACCCTACTTGTCTGGGTATGACTATGGGAGAGCCTTCCAAAATGACTGAGATTAGTGTTTGGCAAGAACAAGAGTTACTTTACTGAAGTCCACTTTTTTATCAGATGTCTTCACCATGTTACTGTTGTGGAGCCAGAGTGGTTAGGGGTCAGAACAAACATTGTTCTGCTTGCTTCCCATATCTTCTCATGGCTTTTAAGGAGGTTGATGAGTTGTTGGGTCTCTGCCATGTAAACAGAGCCTGCATGTAAACAGGGTGCTGTCTGGTGTGTCCTTAGCCAGTGCCAGGCTCATAGGGCAGTAGAACCGACTCAGAAGGCTGTAATGGAGCTAACGACAATGCTGGAGTTTACAGCAAAGGTCAGGGACAAGAGAGCAGCCCATATTTGGGGAAGGCTATAAATTTTTGCATGTCCAAACTGGAGAAAGGAGCAAATGGCTGTATTTGTTTGCTCCTTTTCTTCCAGGGCCGACTTGGGAGGCTGAGTGACTGAAGTCACTATATACTGAACCTTACACATTCCAAACAGCGTACTGATCAAAGCTGTCCAGGGACATTGGTTGTGTAGAACTGGGAAGTGGTGCCCTGTGTGTGTTGTCACATTAAAGGCTTTTTTCTCCTGAATCAAATTTGGGCAGTGTACTAGCATAGGACTCCTTCCCTGTCCACCCTGCCCAGGCCAGCTGGCTCTTGGCTCTAGAGTTTGGCAGATATGTCTTGGGCTGGGTTCATATCAGTGGTGTCCACCCTCTCTTGAAATTCTTCGTTTTACTTGAACTGCTGTTGAAAGAGTAGAGTTATTTGTGCAGAGGATGAGGAGAACTGGAAAGATAGGTCAATAAGTGCAGTTTTGAGCACACATGCAAAACTCCTCCATGGAGGGTTGCAGGAATGACAGAAACGACAAGAGCAGCAGGTTTGTTTGTGGTGCTGATAAGAGGCAGAGGGCCAGAGCCTCTCCCTGAAATTGCACAGGAGAGACAAGCCAGGCTCCCTCTTACTCCCCAGTGTGGGATGGCTTCTGAGAAGTCGGTCCTGCTGAGACACATCATTACCCTATACTTTCAAGGCCAAAGTTGCCCAATGTCCCCTGTGACCTGGGAGAGGTGCATGCACGGTGGAGGGCAGTCTGTGCACCCAAAGGCTCCCAGCTTCCACTACTGCCAAGTGAAGGAAGCCAAAACTGGCTTTGCTTTGTGGTGCCAGGATGCAGCTCAGAGGATGTGCATATATTTTTCTAAGCTACGCAAATTGACACAGCAAACAGTCCCAGCATGGGAGGAAAAGGTAAAATAGTGACCTCATTTCAACAAAAAAAACTTGTCATGCAGAGAAGTTAGTAAAAAGCATGGTGATTAAATATGTGGCAGCAAATAGCTTCAAATCCTAAGTCACCTATGCCCCAAAAAAGCAGTGCCTGTGCCCATTTGGAGGAAAAGATACTGCTTCATGGTTTTTCCTTTCAGTCTGTGCAGCCTCTGAATCCTCATGGCCTTCCTTACCAGAGGCAAAGAGTTAATTTCAGGAAGAAGGAGAATTTCTCTCTGTTTGGATGATAAAAATTATAAGGAAAAATCCCAGTGTGCTTGGCAGTATTTGGAATGAAGTTGCTAAGTCCCAGCTTTGCACCCTGAAAATTAGCACACTGATAACCAGGACATGTAGTATCTCAAGTGGAAAGGTGATATTCCAAATCTACAGGTAGCACATTTTTGTGAAATTTAGCAGTTGCCCTCATAAAAGTGTTTTGTCAATTTCCTTTTTAATTCCCATATCCTTATTTTAATTTTGTTTCTGTTTTTCTTTCTACTAAAGATGAAGCAACAGATTCAGAGCTTTAACTTTTGGGAGTGTGAGACACATTCAGATTTCTAATTGGATTAATGCAGCAAAATAATGGGTTAAATCAAAACACACACAAACCAAAACATTCCTGTTTTCTGAGAAAGTTTGGTTCCAGATTCAAACATATTTGAATTAAATTCTTGTTTCTGCTACTAGCCAGAAACCATGGTGAGATAAATGAAATCATATGGGGGGTAAAAGGAGGCAGAAAAATTCTTAACATAACAATGTTTCTTTGGCTGCCCTGTCAGAGAGAGAGAGAGGAATGTTGCTGTCCACTCTATTTTGCAATTGGCTAGGTACACTAACTTACTTTGTTTTCTTCTGAATGAGTTGACTTTTGCAGGAAACAGACTACTGGCATGATCTGGTACAAGAAGCTTGGGTTATTGTCTGCCAGGCCTCTCTTACTGGGTGGATCCCACATGGCTTTCAGCAAAAATGCTGCCTGCCTGCACTGTCTTGTGCTCAGTTACTAGCAATGATGGGCTTGTGTAGAATCTGTTAGGAAGGCCTTGAGTCTCACTGTGACCCAAGTCTCCCAAGACTGGGAAAAGCAGATTTTATGAAAGGGTGATGACAAGGCCTGATGGAAGGAATAGGTGAGGGAGAGGGAGAATGGATCTACTATGTGCTTATCCTGCAAAACCTCATGTAATCACAAAATTCCGTGAGGGAAAATTAAATTCCAGTTATTTGTGTTTCAGTGAAAAGGAAAGTGAAAATCTGGTGACAGAGAGGAGAAAGTTCCACATGTTGGACTGGAGCTGAAAGCATTATATAGATGGTTCCTGTCTGAGGCTTTGGTTTGTGTATGGGGTGGTACAAACCACTTGGACCCCCCTAGTTCCCCCAGCACCTTCTCAGGATTACAACAAGCCTCAAGGAGTGCCAGAAGTGCACCTTCAGCCTGAGTGGACAAGCATGGTGGTCTTTATCCCTGTACAGGAACAGCAAGACTTGAGACCTGGAGTCACGCATTGGGTCTCGTTGTCTCTTGTTACTATTGTACAGGGCTGTGACACCATCAACAGCAAAAGATTCACTCTGACTTGTGACTGTGTGTGAAAGAGGTGTTAACCCAAGGAAGTCCATAGCAGAGCACACAGCTGAGGACTTCCAATGGCCTGGTGCAAATTTGTGTTGTGGCGTTGCATTGTTTCTTTCATCTGTATTGGAAAAGGTGCACCCACGCTTTGCAGTGAGCAAAACCTTGACAGCGTTCTCACCTCCCTTGCACTGCGTCAGCTGGCACCTCCGTTCTGTCTCTCTGGGCACACATTCTCATTGCACAAGAAACCATGAGCACATTGAGGCTGCTCTGTTGCAAACAGAACGACACACAGTCCCACCAGCGGGGACAAAGTGCGGAGCCCTTTCCTCCCCCTGCTCCTGCTCCCGCTCCCAGGACAGACGCCGTCAGCTGTCTGTTACTGCAGGTTACCATGGGCCTTGTCCCTGGGTCTCCCAAAGTGCATCTTAAGTTTCTGGCAGCCGGGCTTGGAGGACTCAGAAACAGACCTTCTGCCTGCTTCGGCAGCTCCACATCGTGCCTGCCTAGTGCTGACCTTCCCTGCCCTCCGGCCTCTGCCCTTGCCTCTTGACCTATGGGATTACTCCTGGTGTGCCTTCTCCAGGAGAAGGCCCCTCAGCTGCTGCTGTAGTGTCGAGGGTGACTGTGAGAGAGGAAAGAAGAAAATCCCCCTCCAATGACTTGCTTTTATGGTGGGCAGAAATCAACACCCTGGGCACACTGCTGAAGTGCCCTTGGAGAAGCACAGTTATCCCTCTGTGCAATGACCTCCCCCAGGCCACTATTTCCCCCCCACAGCATGCTCAGCTGCCCTTGTTTCCAGTCATGAGGGCCCTTATGATACCAAATTCTGCCCATCCTGTCCTATTTTCTAGTTTTGGTCTGAAGAACAGGACTGGAGTTGGGATTTTAGCTGGAGTTTATCCTTGCCCAATCCGCATCTCTTGAAGGGCTGGCTGCCAGTACCGGGACGAGCCGCTTCCTTGGTTACTGCACCACAGGCCACGGGTGCTGGAAGGGGGAAGCGGAGGGGATTTTTTGTTTGTTTGTTTGCTTTTCCCTGAACCGTGAAGCTCTGGGCAGTGCTGAAGGCAGGATACAAGACCTGACGGACAGGATCTGGTTTTAGCCCATTCTCCCTCCCCTCTCCTGGAGGAGTGGGCTTGTGGCCTCAGCAGTCTTTCAGACCCTGCCAGCGGGGGAGTGAGAACTAGGCCCACGGATTGCATCAAGAGTCTTTTTTCTGGTCATGCTGGTTGGTTATAATGAGAAAATACTCCAAATTCCTAGTGAAAAATCCTTTCTTCCTTTCATTATTACTGGGCCAGACAAGCTAAGCTAGCACCGGAGCCCTGAATGGTGGCTGGCTAGTGGTGCACATGGTGGTGCCAGGGTGGGAGGCAGGGCTCCTGAATCCTCATCCCAGCATAGCTCTGTGGTTTTTTATATAAACCCCAAAAAATCAGCTAACTCATTGTACATTCTGTCTGAACATATCTGGGCATGAAACAGGATCAGTGATACAATCCCAAGTGTTGTTTAAAAGCTCAGTTAGCTAAATAAGTAAAAAAGACCTCACAGTGAAAGATACTTAAATGCAAAGTGGTGGGACTGTCTCAAATTTCATTTCTGAGCAAAGCTGCTTTCAGATGCAGAAGCAAGTACCTTAAAATGTCCTCGGTTTGGTTGTTTTTTTTTTTTAATTCCTCTTCCTCGTGTTTTACAGAAATTTAACTTATGTTCTAGACAGTAGGTGGGATCCAAAACAGATGAAGACTTCAATTCAAGGTGTCTTGCCTCACCACTGAGGCATTTGTAGCAAGGTGTGACTGGAGGTAGTCAGGAATGCAAGTTTTTCTGGAGAATGTCCTGGTTAAATCTTATTGGTGGACTGTGAAATGTAAACAAATTAATGTTTAGGAAAGATTATATGATTTTTCAGCTGCAAACCTGAGTATATGCTCACTAGTTAATAGACTTGTCATTGAAGCATGAAGACAACCCGTCTAGTCCTCACAGGCACTGAAGTGAGGATTTATCTTCATTTATGTCTGACTTGATTATCTTTGCTTCTTTCTCAGGGTTTTTTAAATACTTTTTTTTTTTTTGTGATTTAGATTGTCATGTTAACTCCTGGGAACTCTGAGAAATAGGTTTGATCGTTATGAAATCAACAGCGACAGTAAAGTACTCATTCTCACTATAGATGCACTTCACCTGTGGGGGTTTTACTTTGAAGCATAATGAAGAATAGGATCCAGGATTTGTGTGTATACTATGTTGCCAGTTTCTGTCCTGTTATGTAGCAATAACCTTCAATTCCTTCCCTGTATGTTTCTCATTGTCCTTTTTATTTTTTGTTTCAAATCACAATTTTTCCATGCTTTTCTTTAGCCTTCTCTAAATATTTTTAAATAGTCATTAGCTTCTTAATAATCCTCTTAGATAAGTAAATGTCTTTTAATGGTAGAATCTTCTCAAGGTGGGAAAAATGAGGTACAGAAGATTAAAAAATATAATCACCTAATGAACTCAAACATGCATCAAAACTTCTAAGTAACTTTTCTTGTCAGCCTTTGAAAAATATGACTGTGTGATGGTCTTTAAATGAAAAATATCAACTGTGTGATAGTGGGCAAGGAGCAGATACTGAACATCATCATTTTGGAGGAAATCCCTGGAAATTCCAAATACCCATCATAGTTGCAGATGGCCTGAAGGTTATGTTTTATATTGCAGTATTTCCACTGACTTTTTAAATGTTTTTGAGACATTTCCAGATGTCTTGATTGGAAAAGGTGCTGCTAAAGGCTGAAGTTTGGATCACCACTATAAAGATATAAGAACATCATGGAAAAAAATCCTATCCTTCTTTCTTTTGGTGCTTATGTAGCCCCTATCAAAATAGTATCTGAGCATCTCATACGTATTTAAAAATAGAAATAACAATAATAAACCTTCTGTCTCTCTTTTCTTCCCAGTCTGTAAGTGAAATAGCTTGAGTTTTTCAAAGAACTTTTTCCTTGTGGGTTCTAAATATTTAGCTGTGGTTTTCCACAGTTTATCTACTGTTCCATTACTCCACTGAGAGGAGGAAAGAAAGATGCCATTTCGATTATTTCGTAGAACTCAAAAAGCCACAGTATTATTTGTTCCCTCTACTGATTCTCATGTAGAACATAACCAACACCATTCCCAGAGTTGTGCATTCATGACTTTATTGATGCATAACCCGGGATGTTTTGGCAGGATTCAGTGTTGTGTAAGCCACGTGTGATGTTAGAGCAAAGCTATTATATAGGAGGGCTGTATATGTTAATTGCAGCCATGCGCAGGATGGGTCTGGAGGTTTAATATTTAACTGTAGAATATGTTTGAGAAATCATTGTATTCCCTTGTTAATACTCTGTGAACTTGATAAAGTAACATTATGTTACACAAGAGTAATTTTTCTCTGTTCTGTCTCTCTTTCTGGACTCAATATAAAGCACACTGTTTTAATACTTGTCTTGATTTTTCCTTCAAATTTCTGCTTTCTCCTTTGAGATAATGGTACAGTTCCATGTTTCCACATTGTTATTGTTTAAAAAGCAGTGTAGAGGATTGCAAAAGGGTTTCCTGAAGCTACTGAAATTTATGGCCCCTGTTACCTCTTCTCCTGAGGGAGTTTTGAAGATTCATCCCTTTTACATGTCAAATGTCTTATAATTATCTCCCTGAAAAAATGTGAAAGCCTTAAACTGAACAGGTCACTTGTGCCAAGAGAGGTGGCTTGTGATTAGCTAACCAAGATGCTGCATAGCAAGTGAAATCAAACTCTTCAAATCATCCCAAATGCAGTACCTACTGAAAGTAAAGCTTGAGGCCATAAAAGTGCACATCACACTATGATTCCAGTCCTCAGCGCTGTACACTCATGTGTCCAGAGCCTTGACTAGAACGGGGCCACGTTCCTTAGGTCACTGTGTAGACCAGCTTTTTTTGACTGTCATGGTTGTTTCCATATCCTACATCAGGAGATCTTGATGCTCTGTGCCACGGTGACAGAAGTCTGTTCTTTGAACACAGGATGATAATTGCTGGTGTGGCTAAATTTCACCTCTTCTGGCAGCATCACCTCTGTTTTTCTGTAGTTGACTAAGCAGCAGGGTTTTTCTTTTGCTCTTTTTTTTTCTGAGCTGAGGAATTTAGATGTCTGGGATATGGTGCTCTCTGTTGTAAAGTGAAGGCAGTATGTAGCTAGGTGTCATAAATGCTCTCCTGGCATCCAAGGGTGCTGTCTCTCACACATTTATACATGTCTTATGGTATGGGAAAGATAACAGAGCCATGTGGGCCTCTGTGGTTGCAGAAGTGTGTTAGTATATCGTGACCCTTTGAGAGGAGAAGGAATGTGAGATGAGTCTTGGTCTTTTACACTCACATGCAGCTGAGTGTTAAAGAGAGGCAGCAGCATTTTGTGATCATTACAGCTAAAGATTACTGAGAAATGCTATTATCTGAGTACTTTTCACCCCTTTCCTCGTAGTAAAAAATAAATTTCCGTATTAAAAATGTTTCTCTTTCAGAAGTGTGACATTATTTCCAAGTTGCACAATCTAACAGTAGGAAAAAGTAATTATGAATAACACAGAAACAGTCCTGTTTCAGAAATAAGATGCAGCTATTTGTCTGAATGTATCATCTGCAGTACACTTTATGAAACATTGACTTTCCTGTAAGAACCTCTGTGATGCTTCCAGTTCCCTTTTACCACTAAAAATGTAACATTTTCTTCTGCTGTCCAAAGAAGGATCTCACAGGTAAGAATAGCTTTAAAGACCTATCAGTGTTTGAGTGGAAACTTCAAAAAGTGCTTTTCTTTTGTAAGTTAGTTCTGCCAATATGGCAATTTTACTGTCATTCTTTAGTGAAAATACCTATAGTTTGGAAACAGGATATCTTGCCTGTCTCTGTGCTTGTGGTATCTAATAATGCAATTTTTGATTTGGGAAATGATTCTCCCTTTTCTTTACAAATTCAAGCACATACCAATATTCCAGCAAGAGTCTGCCTGCTCATGTGTACAAAAAGTAGTACTCCCATCGCTGTTCTCCTAAGTCCTTTATTTACACCCATCTTTTTTGGGATCTATTTTGGAATCATTCCCACTATGGTAAGAACCTTTAAATGACTTAAGGAGATTTAGGTCAGTGGCTTAGTTTGCCTTTATTCTAGCCTAATTCTCCCTCATCTTGCCCGAGCCTTATCTGCCATTGTGCACACTTTCCCAGCCATTGCAATAATCTTCACCTTCTTTTACCTTCCTTTCTCTCTGACCATCTAATTCCAGACACCAAGCACTTCCTCTCTACCTACAAGGCAAATTCTGCTCTTTTAAGTAGTTGGAGTATGGGAGTAGAAATTTCATGAGTAATAAACCTGATGCCCAAATATTGGTCAAGATGCTTTAACCTTCGTCTCTTGATTGTTTCCCTGGGTGACTAAGCAGAAAAAATAATTTCTGGTTAAATGTGAGCTTAATTAGATGTTGGTTTATGAGTTACTAACATTAAAATACAGGCAACAGTATGGGTGCTGGAGAGTTTAACCACAAATATCTCTTTCAATGCCTCTCTTTTTCTTTTAATTAACAGACGTTAACCTTCTAACTTTATAACTTAATAGTTCTACAGCTTAAAGTTTATGAAAGACACCACAGCAGATCTTCTGAAAATACAATTGTGTATTATTAAAATTATGTCTAAAAAATTTACCTTGTGCATTAGCAGAACATAAAAGTAAGACTACTTTGCCCTTCTCAACAGCTTGGCACTATGCATCCAAGCCCTGCAGTTTAGGCCTTGGTCCTTAACTCTATCTGTATTCCTCACACCATACGAATGAGAGGTTCTTTGCCTGAATACACGGAACAAGGCAATCCTTGTTACAGGCAACACATTTTAGCCATAACTCTCCAAGAACTTCACCAAGAAGAGCACATACAGTGATCCTCGTTTTGTGGTAGACACTGTGTAATACAATATATGGTAGGATGTAGCGTTAGCCAGCCAGGGGTTCCTGGCTCCCTTCTCCCTGGTCTAACAAGGGGGAGCTTTAATAGCAGTCTCTGCATCCTCCATTTTACAATATGGAGAGGCGATGGTAGTGGTCCTTTAAACAAACCTCTTTATATTCACTGCTTAAATCAAGGGAGATGCAGAAGACTATAGGATGAATAAGGCGAGAATGAGTTTTCTAATTCTTTCATGCTTAATAACTTCTGCTGTTTATAGCAACAGAAATAAGTGTACTTACACATTGACAAGCAGTTGCCCACAGCACATACTCAGCCTTTCATGACTGAAGTTGCATGCATGTACGAGACAGCAGAAGTGAAACTATGAGTCCCTTTAGGATTTATAAATGAGGGAGGACTTAAAGAGTTAAGAAAAACCCTCTGCATATACCTGGTATATAAAACTGTCATGTAATCAAATGCGAGGAATGCACTCCACTGTGTACATTAGCAAACACTCCATGCAAGCCGGCTGGCAGAGGTTCAGGGTTTTCAGTGCTGCCTTGTGTTACAAAGGCCTTCTTTGTTCTCTCAGCTCTGTTTTAAATATCTGATGACTATTCCACACCATGTTAGTGCCAAATCCCCAGCTTCACTGCAAACTCTTTACAACAGCATATTGTGGGCAGATTGGATGGGGATGGGCTGGTAGAATGTGGGTATCTCCCCTTTCTTTGCTTCTCAGGCAAGTACTCTCACCAACTCTGCTGTCTCCCTGTAATTTCTGTAGCCCCTTGTGCAGCCACCTGGATAGTGTTCAAAGCCAGAAGAAATCACTAGGGTATGCAGAAATTGAACTTGGATCCTCTGACATGGCAACAGCACTCCACAAATGTGCATCAGGATGGGTGTAGTCGAGGTTCAGCCAAGGAAGAGCAAATGAATCAAAGAGTGTTCTTGCAACAAATATTTTTGTTGAAACTTGTTGTGCCTATACTGTTTTTGGCTGGATCTAGCCTGAGCTTGCTAGCCAAGTGGGATTTGGCTTTGAAAAAAATTAGATGAAAGATTTCCTATGAACATGCACACAGAAAGGCAGGAAGTGATGCTGATGACTCAAGAGATGGTGATGTTCCTTCTTGATTTGGAATTAAAGCACTTCCCTGGAAGGATGTTAACACAGCAGCACACATCTCAGCCTCTTACATTAGATGATGTGTTAAGCCAGGGCCTCCTCTCTTCATGCTTGTTAAGGATGCTTTTTCCTAAGACTTATATTTTAGTTAGAAAGGTGATGTTCTAGCTTGGCATCCAATACTGGTGTGCTGGAAACTCAGCTGTGCAGTGGATGGCTCTAGTGTGTTCTAAAATAAACAAACCTGTTTTAATTAAAATTTCTTAATTTCACATGCAAATATTACATGGTAGACTCAGTAAGGAACACTTTCTAAAGCAAAATCTATTTATTAAGGGCCACTTGAAGGTACATTGTAACACTTTTGCTTAATCAATTAAAATCTACAAAAGCTAAGATCATTGAAAGTAAGGTTTACAACACTGCAGAAGCCTTACAAGGCTGTATTTGCCACTAGAGCAATTGTATAATTGTGTAATGGATTGCATATCAGAATTCTTCAGGGGACTTGCGATGTCTGCTTAGGCTGTGCAGGTGCAGACGTTCTTGTCTTTGCCATGTTTGCTTCCCTAGTACAGGATTGAGTAAAAATAGGAATGAATATCTCTATGGTAAAGTATTAATATATGGTGAGAGGGTGTTATTGTCATCTTACTCAGAAGGGATACAATGAAAGCGTTGAAGGAGTCTCTTGGTGAAGTCTTCTCTTATAGAAGTCTGTACCAGAGTCAGAAATTGAATCCACATATTGTATGGTCCAGTTTTATTCAGTAACTGTTGGCTTATTCAGAACAGTTGGCTGTCATGTTGCATACTATCTCCTGTCACATACAGTGCCCCAGGAAAGGTCACAAAAAAGACCCTGCTTCATTGGGCAGAGAGTGACCAGACAGTGTCTCACTTCTAAGTCTGTAGCAGGGACTGTGAACAGTGTACAGGTCCCTTTTAAAGAAGAAGAAAATACCATGGGGCTTTTTAAATGTTCTCCCAGAGTCTGGTGGAAGCTCTGTATATGAAGGGGAATCAGTTAGCCTTTTATGATACTTCCAAGAGATTCCTGCTTCCTTTCCCTGCCGTGGCCTCTTTGCTGTCACACTGCAGAGGTAGTCCTTGGGCAGCATGTAGCCATCCACTGGGTCTTGGTCAGTTCACCACAGCTGAATGAGCAAAAGTCCAAGAGGGATTGGCACTAGAGAAATCTTTTCCTTTGTGCACTAGATTCCTTTTTTTCAGGATTTTTCAGACCTTTTCATCCCTCTTTCCACATCTCTATGTGTCATTAACTGCTTCTCCTCAGCCCCTGCTTCAAAGCCCTTGCATGTACATAGTGCCCAGTGAGCTGTTTCCATAGTGGTGCTCTAGCACATCTGACAGGGAGGTACAAACTCTGTCATTCGCTGTTCTTTGTTTTCTAAGTCCATTTTAAGTGTGCTTTTATGGAAAGTTCCACCATTTTAGCACAGAGAGAGAGAGAGTTATTTGGCTTTTCCAACTTTAACATTCACTGGAAGAGATCACAGAAAGTTGAAGTTTTGAGAGACAAAGCTAAGACTGGTACCTTGCCTTCAGGTGGTGCCTGTGCAGGCTGTCAGGAAAAAAGGTAATGTCAGAAGTGGAAGGAAATGCTCCAGCTGTAAAATTCTCCAAATGTAAATGTATTTGTTTCTACAAGAAGCAAGTTGCTCTCTGGAGGAGGAATTCAGCTGGCATTAACCCTGGGAATCTACAAAGAACTGCACCAAAAAAGCAGCAGCCCAAGTAAAAAGAAGTCTGTGTGTTAAAGACTTAACTGTATTTTGTTAGGAATGGCTGAATTAAGCTGTTTTCCTGGCAGTTATTGTTTGGTGGAGCTGAAAGAATGAGCCAGGTATTATGCCATTACTTTGAGATGGAACATTTGGGAGAGATTAAATATATGTACTCACTCACAAAATACATTTGGGCTTTAACTCAAGAGTAAGGAGTTCAGCAATGAATGCAGAGCCAGAGCAACCAGGAAGGTCAAGAGGGATTCTTGACTCAAGGTGATTTGAGCTGAGCAAGGGGTTATCACTACATGTAGAAGTTCTGTTTTTACTCCTAGTGAGAACTGTGCTTTCCCACAGCAAGAGTACAGGTCCCATTTACTCTCAGGCAGGTTGAATATCATATAGGTTTGCTTCCCTCTCTGATTTGGCTGTGTCTGTAAACAGCTTCTTGTTGCCATTCATAGGAAGATGCAATCCTGATGAAATCCAGCTGTATCTGTCTAGTACTGTACTGATAATGCAGTGTCATCTGCTTCCTTCCAAACTAGAACCTCCCTCTTTGCTTTCAGACTTCACCTGCCGCAGTGGCAGATGCTCTAGTAACTACACATCTCACATTCCAAATCTTCTGGCACCTAACATCTTGGACTTTCCTGTGAGCTACTGCATATTTGGGCCAAATCCTTCAGTCCCATGAGTTCCCACTTAAGTCAATAATGTGAGCACAGCTCACAGGCTCTCTCTTGTATTTTCTCCAAATACCAAGAGCAGATCTGAACTGGTTGAAAATGAGCTGTGGATTGGAAGAAGAGCAAATGAATTAAAAATTCCTAATATGTACATGTAATGAAATAGCACCTCAGTGCTCCAACAAAGCACTGTTGGAGCACAAAGAGCCTGCAAAAGAAAAATTTCACTGCACTATTTAAAGTGAAAAGATCCTTTGCTTCTTTCCAGTGTAAAATATATGCTTGGGAGATGTACTGTGTGAAGATTTGTTTTCTTTGACAGTATGACTGTACTGCAATGAGGAAGAAAAAGATTTCAAGTGGCTTTTCTCCACTTTGTTGGCAAGTCAGCCCCTGTATCTTCAAGGATAACAGGAGTGCCTGATAGACTGAGCAGATGAGCATTGAAGGATGTGAGGAAAGCTACTATACTGGGATCAGTAGCATACTTTTTCCTTCCATAGCATGCAAACATTTTACCTGACATAGACTAGAAACTCCTCATCTGCTTCTTCCTTTTTATTTCTCTTTAAAGAACTTCTAAGTATCTTTTCGTGTTTGTGGGGAAGTCCATATGTATATATTCCTTTGGGAAGTCCCGTCTCTGTTTGTTTGGGAAATCAGAGAGAAATTTAGATGTAAGTTTTACATTGATTCTGTTTACATTTACCTGAAATATATACTGCAGTCAGAAAAAATAAGAGTTTTACCAGTGACATGTGAGTAACATACAGTGTGCTCCAGACTCTGCTAAGGGGACCTCAGCTCATTAATACAGTATTTTTATGTGTTTTTAATGTTTGTGGGCCCCTTGCAGAAAAATGCTTCCAACAACAATCTGTGTTTAAATGTTTTGTGCTCCAAGATATGTATTTTCATTAAGAGAATTAGTTGGGGAATGTATTCAATTGTTTCTTATTTTAACAAGTAGTACTTTCCATTTGATCAAAATTGGAAGGAAGTATCATCTGACAAATGAAAATATAAGACTGATCTTTTTCAGAAGAGCTGATGTTTTGTTCCTGAGACATACTTTGCATATGTACTGCTAATGCAATGCTGAATCAAACATCATTCATCTGTAGGAGCAACGGAGCTGGAGGTCAAGGAACAGACTCTGCAGGTGTCTTCCCCCAGGGAATTTTTCATACCTGTTTGGTGCAACCTAACCTATTACATAAGTGAGAATTTGCTCTTCTGAGGATTGTTAATGATCTTCAAGGATTGTATTGTGTTGGCAGGAGTGATTTAGAAGGATTCAGAGTGAATATGGGAGGCCAAAAGCAGCCTTCATCTACTGCCATATGTTGGATGGTGCTGTTTGACCATGAAAGTGTCTGATCCTTCTCCAAAACATCAGTGATACAACTGCTCTCCAGTACTCATAGATAAATCAACAAAGAATATATATTTTCTTTTTCCTTTTGTATCTATTTTTAAGTAGATTTGAACCTGATGAAAAGTAATGGAGTGATTTCACTCTTCTATTCCAAAACCAAGATGAGTAGAAACCAGGGAAACAGTGCACTGACACGAAGGGAAGAGCATGCCTTTTCAGATAGCTGACACTTACTGAGACACAGTCTGGAGCAGACCTGGTTTATGATTTGCTCTTCTGTCACTGGAAACAAGAGGAGGGAAGGAAAGATTGTGCTGTTTTAGTTGGCAAGAGGACAGCACACCAGCATTTGAAGAACTGACTGCAGTTACAAAAGAGAATTACTTAAGATGCTTGCATGGTATCTCTTTTCTCAAAAAATCAAAACACACAGTAAATGAAGTCCATTATTAGCTTGGAATGACTTAGACAGATGAGGGCTCCTGGTAGTGAAAGCAAAACTGCACTGGTTATAGGGACACATTAATTTTAGGGGAGCTGCCTGAAATCCATGTCGTTTCAGCCAAGCCTAATTTGGCCTTGCCTCTGAATCAGCTCGTAGAGGCACACAGTCTATCATAGATTTAAAAAACTTTTTGCTCTACCAGAGAATCCCTCAGGATGTGTCAGTGAGTAGTTCTAATGTCTGCTCTACCTGTTCCTGCTAGGAACAAAACACTATACTACTGACAACTCAGTGCATTCCATATGCAGAATTATTTTCATCTTGGGTTGGTTTGTTGGGTTTTTTAGCATTGCTGGTATAGTATCATAGCAAACCTATCTTTCTGAGGCAGTAGTGCTGACCTTCTGGCTCAGAAACCTGCCCCAGTCTTACAATACAGTCTATAAAAGGGTGCTGTAGATGGCCCAAGAGGGAACACAAGGCAGTGATTCCCTGGAGGAGTTGTGCTGACATCCTGGACGGTGAAAGCACAGCTGGGACAGTTTAAAAGCAGCAGTCAGGCTCCAACAGGGAAGCCAGACTTTTGTAATTCACACTACAGTCACCTATTGTATCTTGTTTCTCAAGATATTTAGACATGTCTGGTGGGCAGAAAACTGAAATACTGGGAGTGCCAGCTCCAGGCAGCCGTAACACTCCCAGGTACAGTGCAAACTTCCTCCTCACAGTTCTGCTCCTGCTAGTTCACAACAAAGGTGTAGCTCCTGCCTGTGCTTTTGGTCCTGAATCTCATAACCAAAGCAACTTCAGTCTGGCCTGCACACATTTGGATAATTTTGGTGTGTAATCCCACATAGCACTGCTGGATCACCTCAAGTGCAGTCAAGAGAGGTGAGGCCAGGATGTGTTTTAAAATGCAATTGACAATCAGGCTTAATTAAACCGTGTTCTGCAATGATTTTATGATAGCACCTGAAAGCTAACATAATCCTTCATGACTTTCATTTCAGCTGGGATTCTGGACAGAAATCAATACATAATAAGTACATAAACGTCTTTTCACAACTTCAAAAGGATACTGTTAATGAAACTAAAATACTTAGTATTTGTTGGCTGAATAAAACCCAACAATTCTAATTCTCTGGTCTATTAAGCCATGTGAAAGTATAAAATGGCCTTAGGACAGTCAGCTACCCAGTAAAGAATTCTTCCCACTTAGGGTTTCATTGATGAGAACAGACAGCCGCCCATTCCCTCCCTTGTAATTGCATGTAAGAAAACAATTTGAAATAAATCTATGTATGCTTTGTCTTCTGCTGGATTAATGCTTTGGGGTAGTCATGTTATGAATGATAGCTTGGCACCTTAGGGGCAAATATCTGCAATTAGCTTGTCTTTGTGTGCCCTAGCTTCTCCTCTAACCCACTGTCAGAGAGACTGGAGAAGCCATTTTTACTGTAGTAAAAACATTTGAATAATTTCTGTCATTACAGAGCTCATGCCAGTTCCACAGAGATCCAGAATCTGACATTATGCTATCATTGAAGTCTAGGGACCCTCTTCTTCACTGGTATAATTCACAGGGAGGAGTTTGGGCTACAGCATGAATTGTTTTATAGAATCTGAATACTGTCTGAATTCATGTGCCAAAACTTCCTTTTATATGACCCAGAGTGACACCTTTCTTTCAGGTTCCAGACAGCCCAGAGCAGATTGTTTGCATAAAATTTAATGGGTGCACTTAGTTTCCCATGCTAAATAAAAGTAATCAATGGTAAATGGTAAAATCACCTGCCTGACAATGGAGGTGGGATTGCCTGGTGTTCTATGGGACACAGATAGAGGAAAAAGGTTTTGGTTTGCTTTTTAAAAGCATTCTAGATTGGTATCTTCAGCTCTCTGAATATAACCTACAGTTATATATAACTTCCTCTGCAGCCTCACCAAGTCCAGGCCCCTAGTTGTGTCTTGCTTCTTCTGATGCAAAACCACTGAGACAGATTTTTATTTTAGAATTTACTGAGAAGGTGAAGTGATTCATGCAAACCTCTTGATACAACAACAGGTGTTTCTCCTTTCTGCTGCCAGTTGTTATCTTTCCCTTCATGAAGCTGGACTCTTCAGGGCTGGTAGTGATGACCAGTGTCAAAAAACAGTGAAAAAATACGTTATTTGTGCAAGATAGAAGTACTGTCCTTTTTTTATGCATCTGCATCTTCTGCATATTAGGAAACCCTCTGGCTGCTGCTGGTGAAAATTAGCAATGGGTGGAGATGAGCCACTGGTGAAAAGGTTTTCCATTCAAGGGCAGACTGGGACAAGCAGTGTTTGGCACTGCTCAGAAACCAGAAGCAGAAATCTGCAAGGCTGCAGCAAAATCCCGTCTGGTGCCAGCACAATATACTGGCATCCCCTAACAATAGCGGGTTTGCTTCCTGGCCTGCAGACGGTGTCAGCTATGCCAGAGTAAGGGCACTCCACTCCTGCTTTCTGCCAGTCCCTGTCAATACCATAAATGCATGCTTCAGGAGCTGGTTTCAGGGAACGTTCTGCAGTTAGAAGGTGCTTATGCCAGGATAAGCAGGGATAAAGTTTGTAGCCACAGGCTAAGGCCAGGATTTCAGGTTACATTTCCAGCATGCTTTACCGTTACAGTTGCTGCTGCCCTGCCTGCTCCTCTGCCTGTGCACTTTGCTGTGTAAGCTGTGATCATACATCTGTGTGATCATGATGTGAGCCACATCTGGGAACGTTAGGGGTTTAGATGGCCTTTGTCTATTCAAACTACCCCTAAATCAGTTTGTTTCTTTTATTCACTGCCACAGCCATGAATAAAAGTTGTGAAGGGAGTTGTGCTGCATCAAGGCTGGAGAAGTACACCATGTGTGAATGTGTCAATTATGATTTTTAAAAAAGGAATATAAGAGAATAAATGTAAAAATACTGACTCCATGAGCTACTTATGTTTCATCCCTTCTATCATGACGCTAGGGTAGATTTCTGTTTTGAAAAACTAGCAATACGCCAGTGATAATACACAGGAGATTCATAGACAATGTGTTGAATTCCTAGGACTGCTGGTCCCGGATTTTAGCAAAACCAGTGAGAGTTTTTAGGTATAGCGAGTGTGTTGCCACAGGCCCCTAGCTGGGTAATAATTAGCATTGACTCCATGATTCAGAAGGCTGATCAATTGCTTTATTATATCATCTTATAGTATATTTTATTATACTTATATTACACCATATTACAGTAGCAAGAGCTCTCACTAACTAACAACTACTAACTACAAAACCCATGACCCTCTCTCTCAGAGTGCAGACGCAGCTGTTGATCCAATAGGTCAGTGAATCCAAATACCATCACCAGAATCCAATCAAGCAATCACCGTGGGTAGACAATCTTCAGAACACATTCCACATGTGCACAACAACAAGCAGAGATAAGAATTGTTTTGGTTCTCTTCTCTGCTTCTCTCAGGAAAAATCCTGAGAAAGTCTGTGCCTGCTCTCTGTGGCCAGAGAGCTGCTGCCACAGTGAGTGTGCCTAATATTATATGAATACTTATTAGTAATTATATTTATTGTTCCATTTTTTTGAGAATCGTGAACAAAGAAACAGCCAAATGCACTTTAAGAAAGTGTAATATAATAATTTAAATATTTATAATTAGTAATTTTAAAATATGTGAGAGTTAACTTTGTACTCACTTGTTTCTACACTTTTCACATCATTGCTGATTTTATAAAACTCAAGGATGAGTAATGTTTTTAGCTTCATGAGTGCTAGTATCTCTGTCATGAATGTAGGTGACATGCTGACACACCACATTACATTTTCATTCCTAGCTAAATAATACTAAATTGAGAAGTGAATACCTAATCTATTGGTATTAACCTTGCTAATGAAGAGCCTGATGGAGTTAGAAGAGTTGAACTGGAATTGTTTTACCATTACTTTTCTACAAGTACAGGTCATAGGCAGTGCCTGGATAAGCTAATCTTGCACTGTTTTGTCCAGTTCAGACTTACTTACATAAAACAGGAGGGGTTTTTGCCTTTTCCTCTGCAAAGAGTTTATGCTTTTTGAGCTTTTGCTGTGCAAACTGTCTGTGGGAAGTGTCTGCTCACACCTGGGGGAAATACACAAAGCAAAGAGCCTTTAATTGCTTCTGGAACAGTACAGAGAATTGTTTAGACTAGATTTACTTTTCTGATTTGTGCTTAGAGACAGAGCTGACCTCTGCCAGAACTACAAAGAGCACCCAGCTGAGGCTGTTAACATCTCTTAGGAAACTGTTCAGGAATGAGCCTAGCTCACTGCCCAGTGCTGTAGTGATTACAGTAAATCCTCATCTTCTGCTGACTTCAGCAGGGTGTTTGCAGACAGCAGTTCTGGTTCAAATGGGATCTCAGACCCCAAAGAATGTAAAACATGTATCAAAATCTACTCATTTGTAATAGCAGTTTTCTTTAGCAGCTTTCATTTATAATATTTCAAACATATGTTGTTCCTTGAAAACAGGACATGTATGAGTGGCCTGCTTGAGGGGAGTGTGAGAAAAAGAAAGCTCCATGCCATGTCTGATGAGAACAGCAGTGCTTTCTTGTCTTTTTCCTTAGGCACTGTGGTCTCACCTAGTAGGACAAGTCAGGTCCCATCACAGAGCTGTGCTCCAGTGTCTGCATTGTCCAGTTAAGTGTCCTTATTTCCCTGGTTCCTATATCAACTGAAGGACTGATACAATCATTTACATTACTGTTTCTGACATTGCCCTTGCAGACGGTATTATGGGCATTGCTACAGTTTCTCTGTAGTTACCTTGCCTCCTTTTATTTGGCATCCTTGTCTCCTGGTTTTGTGAATCTCATATTACCCTGTTTCCACTCTGCTTCCGAGGTAGTAAAAGTACCTACTGCCCATCTTTTCTGTTGCTGGATATCTGTGGGTCTAAAAAGAGATACAATGCTGATGTCATCCCTTGTACTGTATTGAAAAATTGTTCATTGTTTTAAATTATGCATGTATATTGTATGACTGGTGAAGTGCATGTGAGACAGTGCAGAATAGGTACCTCAGTTACAGCTCTGCAGTTTCTGTGGGTAGGTTTGGTCTAGCTCCAGTTCATATGCACATGTATCACAAATGCTGGTACATTAATTAGCAGAGTCTAGTCTAGAAATTACATATTTAGTACAATGAGGAACAAGGTTTCTCCTTTTATCCTTAGGGACAGCACAGTAGGACATAAAAGTGATACAGCTGTCTAATACATGGAGAGCCAGCAAGACTACATCTCAAAAGCAGCGTGTAACCTGTACACGAGGCACATGAGAGCACTAATTTAGAGAGAGACACAACTTGAAGTTTACAAATAAGAGGCTATACAGGTCCCTACAAATGTTAACTGATCTCGAAGCCAGATGGAAAATGGCTGCTGGTTTTTGACTTTCTCCCAAACTTCCCGTTACAGAAAGAAGTCCTTTTTGCTGTTTTTGGCTGTTGTTTATAAATACAAGTGAAGTACAGACTGATGGCTAAAGCAACCAAATCACAGAAGCACTCCTTGCTTCTTCTCAAAATGTCTGCTGCTCTGGTCTGTGCTTCAAATGCAATACTCTGCTCATTGCCTGGCACTGCAGGCAAGACCCAGCTTCTCCTCCCAGCTCACAGGCCCCAGATCTCTGCTGTCTTTCACCAAGCTTAGGGAATTGCTACCTGTGCACAGGTAACACTTTCTGCTCTCTCTTCTGCTGAACACTTTTGGTGTCTCTCTCTTGGCCACACATCATCTTTTGGCAGCACATTGCTTCCTAGAAGCTGTAAACTAGATTAGTTTGAACACCAGAAAATACTTTGACATTTATGAATATAATCATATTTTTTACTGTTTTGTCAGTAATGCTGTTTACTTTCATCTTAGTTGTCCTTTAAACAGCATCAGTGTGCCTGAGATGTGTGCTTCAGTTTTAACAGGTTATGTTTGTTATTTGGGATTTCCTTTAAAGTGCTGAAGGTGGAGGCTCTGGAATCCTGGCGTCTCAGGTCTGAGAAAGTGCCAGGAAATGAGTGACACTGAAGCGTTAGTGTGTGGAATGTTTAAGTCAAGTGAAGGATAAAACAAAAACTATGTAAGTGATAGAAGGGGAATGTGACTGTTCAGTACCTTGTTTTTATTATAGCAATAAGGAACTTAGGAAGTGTTACACCATTTTTGTTTTGAATGTACTGCAGCAGTGAAAGTTAGCCTTTTGCTTGGTGCTTCTCTGTTCACACGTAGGTGTAGGGGAACACACAGTAACCTCTACATGCTTTGCAAAGAGTTCATAACACATTCATAAGCGAGTACAGTTACACTGCGGAGTACTCTTGCAGATGCAGTTACCATATGGAAAAAGTTTCCCATGCCTAACTAAGGAATATATTTAGGCCATTTCAGCCACATAAAGGAAATGAATGTACAGCAGAGGTCAGTGCCCTAACTGTTCTGTGCCAGAAATTCTTAGAGGTGGTATTTATACTGAAGTATGCATTATCTATAGCATGTTTATAAATATGTCTGCTAACTCTATACAACATTTCTGCTTGCAGAAGCTCTTATAATAACATATACTCCAGGGTTTCATTTATCCTTCTCCCAGCCTCATTGTTCTTTTTTCTTTATAATTAATTTAATTGTCCAAAACTGCCATTTTAAGTTTTGTTCTTTTCTCTTGTTCTTTTTTGTTCCTTTCTGCTCCCTCCCCAGATTATTGCAAGTCATTGTGCACTAAATATAGTTCTGCTTTCTGCTTTCCAGATGCTGGGAGCTTGGCTGACATCCTTATAGCATTCCAGACTAATTCTCTCTCTGTCACACTCACAGACATCTATTCAAAGCAAATTTATTGAGTTCAATGTATCAAGAAAATTCTGATAGTTTTCTTTGTAGAATACAGATTAATGTTTAGTAAAATTTACTCATGTTAAATTTTTGCTGGCTTTATACTCAGTTGTTGTACCCCATATTCATTGTTGTGATGGCTCAATATATGGTTCTTGCTGACTTGGATATTTCATACAAGATTTAATCTCTGACACATCTTACTGTGCATTTCAATTACTTAGGTCTGATCTAGCCAGGCAAATTTCACTTCTGGTGCAGCTGTAGTACACTGGAATATCAGGACCAGATTCAGGGGTGTTTTGGCCCAAAATGCAGAAGTTCCACAGCAAAAGTCAGTAGAGTGGGAAAGTATATACAAATTTGAGCCACAGCTGCAGAATCAGTTTGGATGTGATTAGAAACCTATTACAGCTATCCAAGTCAACACTAATTTCCAGGAAAATTAACTTTCTGCTCTATTTCTTTTGTGAGCTGGTGCTGGTATGGTCATAAGAGCTTCCCACCGGGCAAGTGACTGTTTTAGTAATGGTAAATAGTTCCCATATAGGGTATGTAGTATTCCTAGCTTCTAAAGCAGTTTGGACTAGTAAAAGACACAGAACAAACCTGTAGTTTTCATTTATCAACAATTAGTAATGTCTTGCACCAGTGCAGTATTTTTTAATTGGAAGGATCCCAATTTCAGATCCATATATATTTGGATCCTTTGTGTGCTATTGAAACGCAGCTGTGGTATAACATGGCAAGTGTTTAGGGCAGGAAGCAAGAAAATTATTATGTCTAATCAAAATTGCAGTGGGAATTGATTGGCAAAGCATATTTACCCTGAAGATGGGGCTGTACCACCAAACATTGGGCAATCCTCGTTGGTGCTTTGGCACAGTAATTCAATACAAATGCAAAGAACTATTCGATGTGAGACTTGGTAATGCACCAGGGTTAAATTTGTATGCAATCTTTTGTAAACTGCCCCAAATCTGTGTAGGCCATGGCTTATTCTCCCTCCAGACAGCACACTGTTCCCCCTCAGAATATTGCCTTGGAGAAGACTGAGCCCTGTCCCACCACTAACCCCCTTCCTGCAGCATCTGCTCCTGAGAATTGCAACAGCCTAGCTGTGAGAAGGGCTGGGAAAAACAGAGGGCTCTGGCTCTGTGCCATTGCTTCATTTCCATAACGCTTACTTAATGTCATAAACATACAAAGCCTACAAAACATCGGCAAAGTTGTGAGGCCAGATAAAATCTGGTTCGTGGGATCTGTACAATCCAGTGAGTGCTCTATGAGGCCGATGAGAAGCAGCTTCCCTGGGGGTTTCCAGCCTCCTTGGGATTCCAGAGGAACCATGGTCCCAGGTGCTGCTGCCGGGGCTGCCCCATGGCAGCTTGCACATAAATATTAGTATCAGCCTGACACTTGCTTTGCACCCACTTCCAAAGAGGCTGCAAAACTCCCCATCCAGATTCTCTCACAACACAAGGAGCGTGTCATTCAAACCAGAAAATAGTTGCAGTTCAGCACAGGGTTGGTAGGAAAGGATCATGCAGGACATGTTACAGAAGCTGTCCTGGCATCCTGCTCTGCTGAAGACCGGCTGGGAGAGACTGAAGGCGATGGTTGTTCTTGGAGCCTGACAAGGGGCTGCATTGTTCCTGGGCCTATCAGTTGGTTTCTGATTCACCCGCAGCCAATGTGCCATGATCAGATCACAGCTGGCCCAAGGATACACTTTCCAGTGCATTTAGTGCTTGGAACAGCCCCAGGTTTCAGGAACACATGGTGAGGAGGAGGGGACAGCTGTGAGACAGAGAAGGGAGCTGTTTTTTTGCCTTCTCTCAAGATGAGCTTTTCTTTCATAATTTGATTTTGTTAACAGCATTCCAGGTAGTAAAATTAATTTGGAGCCTATGTAGATCTGGATGAAGGGCAGACAGAGGGAGAGGTGGGTGGAGGAGGCAGCAGTTGCTTGCATGGCTGCATGTCCCCACCAGCAGTGCCCTCTCTCACTGGTCAGCTGTGCAACGGCTCGTGACAGATCATAGGTGGATCCCACTGGATCAGCCTGTCTTCTGTTTCTGCTCCAAGCTCTGAGATAGCTTTGTTTGTCTCTATCCTGGAGGTTGTGTAGCTGCTATGTCCCAGTGGGTGTATCTGGCAGTAGCTGAGCTTCCTGGCATATGAGCAGTGACTGACTTCATGGCGAGAGAGGGGAATGTCCTGAGTGTGACCGGGGACAGAGCGGGACTTAAGTTCCAGAGGCGAACCTTTCCATTCATCATTGCAGCACAGTGCTTCTGAGTGATTCCTGACTTTTTGTTCCAATTCCCTCTTAAGCAATAACACACCATTCCTCACCTCCTATCCTAAGTGTCCCTGGGTTTTGTAATCAGTTTTACTGTTTCACCTAGAAGTGGCTGCAATTCAGGGAGGAATGAACTGGTGCCTGCCTGTTTACAGATCCTTAAAACAAATCTGTAATCTCCTTGTCATCTTGCAAGTCCTTCACTTCCCAGCAAGACTTTTCATCTCTCCTTCCCAATCTTCCAAAGCCAGCCTGAGAGAGGCAGATAAATGCAAGTGGCATGTACTGTCATCTCTGCTCCACTGCAGAATGTTAGTAATAAACTACACCTTGTCAGGGAAATCTGCAATTCTCTACCTACAGTCTATGCTTTGTAGGCCTATAAAGTACGTTAATTCTTGAGAAAATTGATCTGTTAATCAACAGAGGTAATAAGCCAACGTTTTTTCTCCTTCCCTTTACAGGGCCCCAATTCTGTAAGGAGTCAGAGAAGTTAAACATTTGAAAAGACCTGCAGTGTAATTGAGTCCATCTCTTAGTAGTGTGGGGGTGTTCTCTACTACAGATTTTTTATTGTTGTGTCAGCCTGGTTTTAAACGACCTCTGCAGAATGATTTATGCATTTTCTGGAAATAATTTGCTTAACCTAACACATCCCAACATTTTGAAGGTTTTCCTGATACATTTATCTAATTGGTTACTCTAAAAGTTAATCCAGTTTACTTCAGTTAAACCTTTCCTCTTCTGTGGCGTAGTTCATTCTACTAAAAAAACAATTCCCTTTTCCTTTAAAGGGGCTAGTGGGACAGCAAGTCTGCTGTTTGGCCCGGCTGCAGTCAGATCTCATTTTTCAACCCCACCCTTCCTCTTTTCTGAAAAGGAGGGGCAGTCTTCATATTTTCCCTTTAAGCTGAGCTATGAAAAATAACTGTTTGCCAAGATCTTTCACCTTGGCCATATACCCTCACAGATGTCTTCTGCAGCATAAACAAAGCAGCAAAGAATGTTGAGGCACGAGGGAGTCACGATAGTTGGGATGGGAGAGATCAGGCTGGAGAATTATGACTCCAGCCACTTGGCTGTAGTTTGCCTTTCAGAAATGCACAAGAGCTGCTCCCACTGCTCAAGGAGCAGAGCCAGCTGTAAAATCATCCACAACTTGATATAACATGAGCTTTCAGCCATGCAGTCTAAGCATATGTAATGCACACGTCACTATTGCAGTGCAAATTAAGAATAATGATAAATATGACTGGTAAGACCAAGTTCTCAGCTGTTCCTCAGCCATGTCCCTGCTCAGAGAGAGATGGTGCTAGCCATTGCAGTTGGGAGAATAGGAAAAATTGTGGAAAGAATTGTGTTGTGCGTTATACCAAATGAATGGCAAAATCTGGCTTCACACCCCAGGGCTTAAATTGTACTGTTAATAGTGTCCAGAACTTCACAGTTTTATCATGGACTCTGCCAGCTCCAAGTGTCTATTGACTACAGCTGTGTCTGAAACAGAGTATAGGTCTTAAGTACCACAGCCTTATCATGTAAGAGAATTTGCTGAAGCAAGTGAAACATTCTGAATTTTGTTGGAGCACAATGTCATTTTGTCTATTCTGCTATATTTTTGACCAATTAAAATGTTCAGATGACTGCTTAGTCAGTTCCTGCTGCGGATTTTGAAGGGAATCAATTTGGACAAAATAAAGGCAAGATTTGTTAGGACAGACAACTTACATGAAAACAAGGAGATAGTCTTCCTAAAACAAGTATTTCTAACTGATTAAATACAATGCACAGCCATGAGTCCTGTAAGGTCCTGATGAGATTCTGACAGCAGGAGATGGTGACAGGAATGTGGCTGTTCACCTAAGCCTCACTGTTGACTCAAAATACTACTTTGAGCCATTGGAAAAGTTTCTTACTGTGAACAAGTTTAGCTCTTAGCGGCCTTGAAAGGAAATTCATAATTACCAGTGTAAACCACCTGGTGCAGATGAAAGGCATCAGGAATCTGGGCAATACTTAAGCAATTGAAGGTTTGGGAGGGAACCTCAAAACCTCTCCTGTTGTTACATATGAATCACAAAGAACATACTGGTTGTGTTTGAGTATGTCCCAGAGGATCAGTTTGTGAGCCCTCCTGTGTATTCTGGTGGGTTGAGAGGCACCAAAACAAAGGAGACCATGGTTGGAAAGATTTGCATATTAAGGAAAAGAATGTGGAATGTATGTATTATGTGTAGTAAGATTGTGGAACTAATGACTTATGACAGGGATACAACTATGGAATTAATGTGATTTGGCAGGCAGGCATTAATATGGAATGGACAATTTTGGAGGAAGCAGAACAGGGATGCAAAAGACTGTAATTGAAGCTAGGCCCTTGCATAGGAGCTATACGGAGAAAAGGCTTCTTACACATATATATGCAAGAGTGAACAGAGTTTATCCCTATGTCATTATGAGGAACTAGATAAAGATCTTTATTTGTATTTGTAGGGTGTAAGAAGCTTTTACTCTCTATTGACTTGGCATGAAGAGGCCTTTTGAGCATACATCCTGCTGTTTTGTGTGGCTATGATTTAACTGCTGTCATAGTTTCATTGTTTAGACCTCCTAAATATATTTAAGTTTTTCTATGGAGAAAACTGAGATTAATATGTTTATGACTATCAAAAGTATTGGAGATAAATCTATTATTGTGTATACAATATACAATATAAATCAATTATTGTGTATACAAGATCCCAAGATCTACTGCTCTAAATACTCTCAAGCATCCTGCCGGCTAAAAGGGTGATGAAGTTGGTTCATGTTTCATGGAGGTCCCAGAACTCATTGGTAGTCCTGGTGTTAGGGTTGTATCACCCAAAGTTCCTGAGAAACAGCCCCTGTTAAAAACATCACAGCATTTTTCAAAATTATCTCATCTTTAAGTATTTTTCTGTGCCTGTGTAAGGTCTCATGTTAAGATTCAGACTCTCTCTCTCAGCTGCTCAATATTTGTTCAAGCTAATATACAAGAGAAAATAATCTCTGAGATGTTATTTGTAGTCATTTGGAAGTCCACATCAGTACATGTCACACTGACGTAAACTATGGTCAGGCCTTTTTTCTAGGAAAAGAGTTTCTTTAGCGCATTGGTAGCTCCAGGTGATATGCTATGATTCTTAGATCAAGCTCCATTTGTTCACTGTGAGTTCAGCTGTTCTCCTGGCAGTTTTTAGAGAACATAATTTGTTCAGAGACATCTCGTGTTTGCTGATGGAGAAGTTCTCACCTGGGGCCAGCATACTCGGGGCTCTCCCTATGTCCAGCTAGTACATGCACTTCTTGAGTTCCATCATCTCTGTGCTAAAAGCAGGGAATGTACAAAGATTATGAGAGGGATTAAAGGGATGGCAGAGATAAGGCTATTGTAGCAGTGGGCAAGGTTCTGAACTGGGGGGAAGAAATATGTATGCCAGGAACAAACCAGCAAAGAGCTATGGATGAATGAAGTGTGGCAGAACTGTGCAAATGGTGTTTTTGTGGAAAGGATTTTGTCTGTTCTGTGCATATTTCTACTATGTGTGCCAGCCTGTATAGAAATGTCCCCCCTGAATTATCAGCTTTTCCATGACTCCAGCATGTTCCTGCAGCCAGTCCAGTCTGGGATCTGTCTTCCTGGGTAGTGGAAGAGTACAGACTCTTCTGGTCTCTTTAGCGTTGGAAGCAGCTGAATGTAATTGTCTTGAAAGCAGGAAACAAAATATTGAGGTATATGCCAGCCTGTAACTCAGCCATAAACCTACCCTCTTTGAGCAACACCTCAGCATGCCAGTGAACAAACACTAATACAATTGCTCTCTCACCACTGCTAGAAAAGAGTGGCACAAGAACACTGCAGGAGAGTAACACCTTTTCTTGGCTGAAGCCTTGGTTGCATAAGGAAATTGAGCAGATCACCGTTCCATAATTACTGCCACCTCATAAGCAGTATTTCACAATATCTCTGCCATTCAGTCTCTGTTCAAAAGAAGGCTTTACATGTAGGTGTGGGAGGCCTCCACTCAGACACTTATTTTGCTCCACATAAACCATTCCAACCATTCCAGCTTGGTAGATGTTACCAGCCATGACGTCTCACCCTACAAGATCCTTTCAAAACATGGTTTGTCAGCTCAGCTCTGGGATCAAAGAGACATAGCATCATAGAAATGTAGATTAAGGAGGGACCTCTGGAGGTCTCTATTCCAACATCCTAATAAAAGCAGAACTGTTGCCAGCACTTAACAGGTCAGTTGTGATTTTGTCTGGCCAAGTCATGAAACCATGCAAGGATGGAGATTGCACAACTTCTCTGAGTAACCCATTCCAGCACTGTACTGCTCACCCAGTGAAAAGGTTTTTTCTGATGCTCAATGCTAACACAGTAGGAGATTGTCCATGCTTATACTGACATATCTGAAAGATCCACAGGTGGAATAAGACATACCTGATCCTCTGAAGCTCACATCCATCTCTCACCACCACAGCTCTGCCATGTTGCTTCTGTTGCTGCTTTCACCAGTCATTACAGCCACATATCACATAGCAAACAGGCACAGGCAACTAAAAACTGGACCTGAAAACTGATGAGCACTATCCAGATAGAAGGTTGTTCACCTGGACATTTTTTGTATCTACTGATGGCAGAATTACATTATTGAAAAGACCCTCTACAGAACCAAGGATGACCTGTATAACACTGACCACAGAGTCTTCTCTGGTCACTCTGCCATAAACGTAATGCCCTATACTTGACCTAGGGAATTCCCACAAAGCTGTCATTTGAAGATGTTAAGAAAGAGAGAATATGAGAGTACTTTGGCATTGCACTACTTTAACTTGGCAGCAGCCTTTTTGAGGAGCCAGATACAGGGTTTGGATGGAACAGTACTCATATTGCTTGTAGCTGCTGTGAGCCTTAGTAATTTTATGTCTTTGGGAGAAAGGTGTTAAATGTCAGCCACTCCTCACAGTGTAGAATGGCACAAAGCAGCCCTGCATAGCCCTAGGTTATGTCTATTACTAAAGATTTGCAGAATATAATACAAAACCTAGCAGTGAGTCTTTTTCATTTCTCTGATTGCATGTGCAGACATTGGAGTTGCTCCTGTGATTTCTTTATGTGTGCAAAAAGCTTTGCTGGAATTTCAAAATTATTTCCCTTGCAGCTCTAGTTTCTTACTAGAAAGAAATCATCTTGAGAGCTGATAATAGCAACTGAAAGTGGTTTTGCCTTCTTGTCACCTGTCCCACTCCACTGTCAGACACCATAAACTGTCACCATAAAATTTTTGACTAATGAATCCATTGCTTCTTTACTTACTAAAAAGAGTCCTCACTTTCATTTTTGTACCAGTAAGTTTTCCCTTTCTGTACTCTTAGAAATAAAATCACTTTCCTTTCATGTCCAAAACATATTTCTGAAGAAACAACTTTAAAATTGTTCTCAAGATGATCCCTGGTTGAATCATCAGCACTGCTTCCTGCTTCACCCTCCACTCTCCCTGGAGTTCTCTCAGTCACATACCTGACCTGAACCTAATTAGTTTGTGAGAGCTAGAAAGTTTGCCGCCCGTGGTGTGGCTGTGGGCCAGACAGGCAGAGTTCTCTGCGCCTGGTATTGTAATTGTTGTGAAACCTTGCTTGATGGACAGAAGGTTATTCTGTTGTTTGGAATTTTTTTTTCCCCCCACAAATGTCCTGGAAATATGCAGGAGCACATTTAGGAGCTCAGGGATTTGACTCTTTACAGGCCGTAGTACCAGAAAGATCTTATGCCCTTAACGTTACTGGGAGCCAAAGTGAATCAAGAGGATTTTCATTTTGAAGAATATTTTTTAAAAACTTTACACATTTTGTCCTGGTTTTACAAAAGTCTGTATTATTTTGTGAGGTCTGTTTGCAACTCTTGTCGCACAGCAGAACCTTTATTAGGTCCTGAGGAACAGTGTTTATGTTGCTAGAACAACAGGACTTATTACTGTGCTTCTCTTTACCAAAATAAAGGTCTCATTTTGCAACATGACCTCTTATAATCAGTCATCATGAATAGTCCTGTTGACTTCTTCAAGGCTGCTTGTGTCTGTAAGGATTAGTACTGCTCTTTGTAGAGCCCTAGAACTCAAGTGTGGTAGGGAAGAACCCTTCTGCCATGACAGGAGGCATGGAATGGGCCACCAGTCTTTCCTGTGCCACTGCACAGCAGAGGAACAAAGTGCAGTCTGGTGGTGTGGGCTACTTCATTAGTATCTTGCTTAACCATGTCTATTTCCTTCCCTCTACTAAGGCCGTGTGGATTTTTCCAAAGTATGTACTACTCAACAGTAACTGTGTTCTTGCTCACGTGGCTGTTGTGGCGCTATAATCTTCTCTCCCTCCTGAATCATCAGTTTCAATATCATTCTTCATTTTTGTTGGGGCAATGCAGCACTTGGAAAATGAGGGCCTAGAAGGCATGTAAGAGCCAGGCATTGCGTGGACAGGCTCTGTGCAGCATCCACAATATAGTTCTACCAGTTTGTCTCAGATGTAGCTAGTCTTGCTCTTACAATCTGGAGTTCTCAGCTTTGCTACTCATGTACCCTGGTCCCAGGTTGCAGTACACTTGTTTGTCCAGTCCTTGTGCTCTATTGGTACCCATTCCACACGCTCTCCTAAATCTACTGGTGCCTAGTCCTTGTTTCTAGGCCTAAATATCCGCCAGAATCTCCATGCAGTTTACCCTGTCAGACTGTCAGGTCTTTCATCAGTCAGTCCCTTACCTGATGCTCTGAAAATATCCCATGAATTTCACAATGACTTGTACTGACTACTGGTCTGGAAGTTCTGCTTTGGAAATTGAATCTTTAATGAACTGCTGCAAGCAGCTTTTTGTTAAGTCGCCCCATATGTTTTTAACAACACTGCCCACAGAGTAGTTAAAGTACAATTCCACGTCCATTCCAGCTAACCTAAATCAGGGCTGCTATTGCCCAGCCATGCTCCAGTGTCTCCTGAGTACAAGCAATGGTTTGTATCTGACCCTGGAATAGCATAGTTCAGGGAGCTAAAGTGGATGAAAGTTAACACTGAAAGTTAAAACTTACTTAAGTTTTCACATCCCCTGGACCAATTTTTTGCAATGCTGGATGAGCACAAGAAAGGAGATGAAGGACTGTAATCAGGAGCTATCAGAGGCAGAGTTGATGCAGCCACAGTTTAGGTCAGATTATACTGTTGCAGAATCACAGACTTTCTCACTGGCTTTTACCCTTGTGTGTTCGCAATGTAAGAAGCACTAAAGTCACTAAAGATTCAATTGTAGGGAAGTAATCAGATTATTTGGATAAGGAAGCTCAAACACAACCAGAATTAGAGATTATAATTATTAGGTGCATATATGGCATGATTGAATTTTCAGGATTAAGAGTTCAATGCTGATCTGAGTCTTTAATTCAGTCTGGTAGTAAAATTAAAATCAAGAAGAAATTAACATAATTCCTAGAAAGACAGTGGGAGTTATTTCCACTACTCAGTTGAATGTAGTCCTAAGTGTTTTCTGGACTTTAGGAAACCTAACAAATCATTTTGGTTTTATTTGGTTGAATCCTTGTTTTGTTGTCAGCACACGAGAGTATGAATAACTAATGTTAAAACCACTTTATCAGTGATTTTAATCCCATTGTCCATGGTTCCATCAGGGTCCACTGACTTCTAATCAGTCTGCAAAAGATAAACAAAAACACAAAAACACTGCCAGGAGACTTAAATTCACAACATGGTGATCAGGCACTTCTTTGGAAAATGGCCCCTGTTGCAGGTAATTTCTGCAAATGAGAAACCTAAACAGCAGGGAAGAAATTATCAGTTGCAGATCACTATCGTGTGTCCAACCTCAGGCTGTTAGGGATGTATGGGAATCAATCCCATCTGATAGCAATTTAGGCACCATTATAAATGAGTTGTTTGTGTAAAGGTCCTTGAGAATGGATGACTGCATCACAAAAAACAGCTTTACATTTTGGATTAAATGGATTGATGATGGTAATCCCAACAGAAAAAGAATCAGAGGAAAACTGTAATTGGAGCTGAGCAAGCCTCTCAGCTCTGGAATTGATCCACTGGTTGTGAGAATGGTGGGAAAGGTTTGAACCAGTCTTGAGCTTTCTGTAAAAAGAGTATTCAACTTAACTCTTCATCAACATTAAGCTTTGTTTAAAAATTAAGGCTGCAAAAGTTAAGTTGTTTTAAAAGGTCTCCAGTTCTAGAAATGTGCTCTTGCTTTTTCTCTTATCTTTGGAATTGCTAGTTTATCCAGCATGAAAAAATTCACAGACAAATTTGGTCTTCAAGATCTATGAGTCTGATCAGTGCTTTTAAAGCCCTGGAAGCAATGGCTGTGTTTATTTCCAGAAGTCCAAGAATAAGCTGATATTGCTATTTTTAATCTGTCCGGAAATATGCAAAGAAGAGAGCTTAATTGCAAACAGACCAAACCTTATATAGGAAATGGGTACATCCCTCGGGGCCACCTAAAACGTGAATGTCTGAAATTAAATTCATATACTCTTCTCCCTTGCTCCCTGAAGCATGTACTCTTGGAATGAAAGGGAAGGCTTTGGGCTACCATCATATCCCAGTAGTTTCTATCCATTATAACACTCTGCCTATCTTAATATTCAATTAACAGATGTTTCCCAGCATGTATGAGCTCAAGGTGACTAGCTGTATGTCTTTGTAATGAAACCATTAAAGAGAACAGGGAAAAATTAGAAAAATAATTGCTCTCTTTCTAGGATCATAATGTGGTTGCCAGACAAAAATGAAGTAGGAGTATTGTGATTCCAAAATTTCACCTACACTTTTCTCAACAAAGGGCTACCACACCCAGCCAACAAAAACCAGTAGTCTCACTTCATGAACACAGTTCCCGTCACCTGCCCAATGATTCTGAAATCAGGGTTATCCTTTTCTCAGCTTCCAAACATTACACTCTGTAATGGGTAATGTATAGGGTCCTAAGGTAGACCAGGTGCAAATGGCTTCACTAAAAATTTCACCCACGCATGTAAAATGAGGGGATGACATGTTCTTTGTATAGGCCTAGCAGCAAACACTGATTGCCAGTGCCATTTTAGTGTTAGCT
This sequence comes from Ploceus nigricollis, assembly GCA_013399945.1. Classification (NCBI taxonomy): domain Eukaryota; kingdom Metazoa; phylum Chordata; class Aves; order Passeriformes; family Ploceidae; genus Ploceus; species Ploceus nigricollis. The sequence goes on from VXBC01003759.1 coordinate 428,213, forward strand.
CTTCCCCTAGCTGTTGCACTGGGCACATCTCGTGCTCTGTATGTGCCCAACGCTGTATCATGGAGCTTGAATAAAGCACTGCCCCAGTCTGTGTGTTTTATCAAGTCTGGAAGCAAGTCCGTCCCAAAGCTTCTCAGATGGCCCTGCGTGATGCCTGCTTCCTTCAGTGCAGAACATTTTGTTATGCCCCATGCCTCTGCTGTGCACTCTGGGCCACAGTATCTTTTGAATCTGAATTGTAGCCTCCATGTTCTGTGTTCTTATAACTGAAATGGTCTGGGTAAAATCCTAAATGCTGAGTGGCCTGCCGAAAAGAGTGCACACAGAGGACCCAAGAGCTCTAGATTTATTGCTTGTAAACCAAAAATCGTATTGAAGAAAGCAGAGATAAAAATAGATAGGGAGCTTGGGGACCAGAAAGGCAGCCAGTGGAGATTAGATGCACTGCTGGTTGACTCATCCAGCTTGTTTTATTGTAGCACAGTTCCAATAACAACTGTATTATTTCAGCTTTTGTGCAGTGAGCAGACATTTGTTTTGCATTGAAGATTTTTCACATAAATGTGCTCCATTTTTTCATTTCTTCTTGTATTTCCCAGTGTTTCTACTGGCAATTACCAATGGGAGAGTTGATGGCTTCAAAAGCATATTGGCCAACTTCTCAGCTGGTATAAATCAACAACACCCCTTGGTATTTAACAGAGCTGTGCAGCTTTATACAAGTTGAATCTGCACCAACTGTTCTTTTAAAACATGTCCCACCTTATAAAGCGTTTTCTTCAGTAGTGGATTCTGAAATTAATGAGAAGCATTGAGCAAACTGCCTCACGGACTGTGCACAGTGCACAACGTGGCAGCATCTGCTTTCTAATCTGTGGCTCTGCTCAGGCTCAGGGACTTCTTTGTGAGGGATGCCAATGAGTAATGATGTCTGTTGTGTCCTCTCTGCTGGCCCTGGCCTGTGATCCACTGCCTGCTAGCTCAGTGTCTTGCAGTGCTTTTAGCCTCTTCTTCACTGCAATTCATTTAAAAACCCTTCTGTGCTCGTGTGGAAGTGGCTGTGAGGAACAGTTACAGTGAAAATGTGGGGAATGTGCATCAGGCTTTGTTAGCTGTTTGCAGCTTGCATCATGACTTGGAAAGTACTGTCCTGCCAACTTGGGCTCCATTCAGAGGCAGAGGAGTTCTACAGAAATGGGTTTGAAAATGACTACAGGGAAGGAGGAGAAGTATTTACCTCAAATGATATGAGATCAGCTGGATCTATGTGTGTGGTGAAGGCTGTGCATTTGTTACAACATGGTGCTCTTTTGCAGATCCTAGAGTGTGTGCAGACTGAAGGAACACATTGGGTTCTGTGCAGCTTTTCAGAAAAGACCATATAAAGGTCATTTCGTGAGGTAGAACCTAGTGATCAGGTGGGCCACTTCTTCCTGTTTTTTCATCTCTCATCATCTGTTGAGCAAGCTAGCCTCTGCCATGTTGACATTCAAGAACTAGATGGCTGTATATTTTTACTGGGATTTTGCTATGGTTTTACTTGAGATGTTTATTTGCACTGATGTCACCTTCATCAGTTTCTCTACACAAATGACACAACATGTTCTGGACTGTGTTGCTGTGCTAAACAGAAAAAATGCCTTTCTCTTTTTCATTCTTTTCATAGTATTATGGAAGTGGGAGGGAGAATCTGCCGAAATGTGACTTTGTTTCATCAGAATCTGCTCCCTTATAGTGGAAGCTCTATGATAAGAGGCTTTTTCATGGCCAGTGTGTGAGTAGTGTGTGTAAATTTCAGCCCACCCCTACAACAGACATACACAGATACTTTAAAAACCCCAATTTTAAGACTCATGCAGCTGTATAACCAAAAAGAAGGCCTAAATTGATCCACAATCCATTTCTATCAATGCGTATGAATAGTTACTTTATAAGTAGCAACACAGAAAATGGCGTTTTTTTTTTTCATAAACTTTTCAGGCTTCTGAATTTCTGGTGACAGTCATTTGCAGGAATAAATGATGAGGTAACATCAGCTTTGCGTAGGATTGAGATAAATTTGGGTCCAAACTAAATGAAGACCTCGATAGAGGTAGAGTTAGGAAATAAGTGTGTGGGAAAATTGGACTGAGTGAGAAGGCAACAGGGAAAAGGAAGCCACAGTACAAATTAAAGATTGCAAGTAACAGGGCTGGATGCCAAGAGCCTCAGAAAAGAAAAGAAAAAAATTTCTTGATTAGCTCAACTGTTTGCTTTACTATATAAAAAACTGACCTCCTTGAGGAGCCCTGAGCCCCAGCCTCCTGGGAGTCGGAGTACGTGTGGGTGAGCTGCTGCCTCGCTGAGGGCAGCGCAAATGCTCCAGCGCCAGTCTCCTGCCTCATGGATTTCCAGGTGCAAATGCTTCATCTGGCAGGAGTTCTGCCCACATCAAGCCGACAGTGTCTAAATGTTTTATGCAGCCTGGCATTATACATTTTCCTTTTCCCAAACTGCTGCTGTAATTCCAGTTCCATTGGCTATGTGTGAGCATGTGTGTTGAAGGGAACTGCTGTCTCTCCAAGTGGCTGTAATGTGTGGGCCGAGCGTGACTTTCAAGGGGACAGATGAAGGACAGAGCTGGCAGGACGAGCCCATGCCTCCAGGCAAGCTCAGACCCCAGTTCTTGTACAGCAGCCAGTGGGGCTCCCCAGCTGCCCTCAGCTCCTGGACACTGCCTGGTGTACATTGCCCTCATTGTGAGTCCCCACTCCATAAGGAATACCCCCAGCCTCCATCCCCAAGTTCTGTGCCCTGTGTAGGAGGTGCTCCAGCACAGAGATCCTTATGCAAAACCACCGACTAGACCTGGAACATGCCACTTTAATGCAAATTCTCATTAATGCCACCATTAATGAGCTGCTGTTACAAATACTGATATTACTGTCATTCTTCTCCTGAGCCATTCACAATGCCATCACTAAGCTGAATCATTGCTGGAAAGTGGGAAACTCAACAGCTACATGGATTATGCTTGAGGACCTGACACTTGTGTGGGTGTGCTTTTCATACCTGCTGATACTTTTTGATTGTGCGTCGTTCTGTGCTAGACACACTGTTAAAGAGGAGCTATTGCAGACAAAGCTGCTCCTAGAGCACAGAGGGGAAAGTTATTAATGGAAATCTTTTGTCAGCATGTCCCTCACTTTTACTCACAAAATAGTTACTTGCTGTCTAAATGCCCATCTTCCCCTATTCTGTAACAACAAAAAAGAGTTATATAAAAGAGGTTGGCTCATACAACTAGCCTGTACAATTCAATTAAATAATTTAAAGGCTGCAATAGAAGACAATCTTTTTAATGGGAGAGGATGGAAGAATTGCAGGGCTTCTTTGTAATGGAATAGGATCAAAACAACTGATATTTAACATTTGTTAAAACTTCTAGAAATCAACATTTCTAAACCCCTCTATTATGGGAGAATATCATAATCTCAGTTTTAGAGACAGGGAAACAAAGATGATGTTGTACTTACAAGGCCTCTTGAAGGCATATAGACATAGAACTCAGCTCTTGAAGCAAAATGTGTATCCAAGCTTGGGACTATACCTCACTATCAAGAGCTCAGAAAATCTGCTTTTTCTTGTAAATCTGCAAACACGTGAGCATATAGCAACAGGTTTTTTTCTATGAAGCAAAGCTTCTCATCTACACAAAATTGTTTGCTGTGACAGAGAATGCTCCATCTGACCTTCAAAATGCACAGGGTTGCAGGGTGTGCAAAACATGCATGTATTAAATTGTTCTCACTATGCTTGGCTGCGTATATTAAAAAAGGTGGGTAAGGTCAGGTGGAAGTGGTTAGCAGGGGCCTTGAGAGTGAAGTTTCTGGACATATGAGATTTGCTGTGCTTTACCATGTATTCCAGCATCCTCTCTGAGGAACAAAACAAAGATTTTAAGCACAAGTGAAATCAAATCCCTCAAGCAAGCTTAACTCAGGAATGTGAGAGCACAATACCAACAGCACAGGGGTGTCACCAAGAGAAAGATACAGTATCACCTGGTTTCTGTTCATACTGCACTGTTTATCTAAGAATCTCTAAAGTCTTCAGGAATGCCAATGAACTCTAAATGCTCCTTGCTGCACGACTGAGTGTTTCTGTCTGCATGTTACAGGTGAAGAAACAAAGGCACAGGAGGCCATGTGGCTGGTGTGTAATAACAGTTACATTTTGGGTGAAGCTACATCATGTAGTTAGCAGATGCCTCATTTAGACCTCATCTGACATCTAGTTTCAGATCAAAGGTCAAAGACAGTCCAGTCCTTTTGATCGCCTAGGTAACACACTCCTTTTAATTGCTTTTGCAGGATTCAACAAAAGGGGAGAGAAAATCTCCAAACTGTCTCATAATTTGAAACTGTTGAGATGTAGTTTTGTTGTTTCTGCTGATGAGGTGAGCTTTTCCAGGGTCAGGAGAGTGTCAGAGCAAAAAATGAAGGCAGCCAGGATCCTGAATGCAAGGCAACTGTCATTCTCCAGAGCACAGTGCCTATGACATGCTACTAGTGGGTAAAGTATGCCCAGAATTCAAAATCATACTCATGCCTCTTGTTAACTAGACAAAGAGAAATGGAACATGAACACTTTATGAGTATGAGCAGGTTGCACACATGAGAGCAATTTCCATCACAAGTTTTTTTATTCTGCAAGTTCTTTTGAACGTGTCAGACGCTGTTCTGGCACAGGGTGATGACATTTGGAATTTCAGTGTGATTGGCGTAGCAAAACCAGGAAAACAATAACATGAATAACATGAGTTTGTCACATAAGTAGAGTGAATTAAATTGAATCTGTGTAGTGTTTTCATCTCAAAGTGCTTGAGAAGTTTGTTTATAAATGGATGATTTTCCTATGGCTCAAATGCAGCCACCTCTGGGCTGAAATGCAGTTGTCATCATTGCACATCCAGTGCTTAGGCTGGCTATGAAGGATTTGCTTTATTACACATCTGGTTTCATCCAGCTGTTCATAATAAAATAAGAACTTTGTAGCACCTCAGTCAGATTCTCAGACTGGATGGGGCAGTTGTTAGTGTCAAAAGTCCTAAAGTCACTGAATTTTCCAAGACAAAATTCAGACAAGTTGCTGATGTGCAACTGCAAGTAGTTACAACTGACATCACATAAACTGTGCCGAGTGAATCCTGAGGACTGGGAAGTTGTTCCTACATCTCTGAGACTGGAATATCACAGCTACACTTGTCAGGGAGGCAAGTTACATTATTCTAAGTTTTTCGTGCCTTGGCTGTTTCTTTACTCTTCTTCAAGACCCCCATGATTTTGATGACACCCTTGAAGATGTCAGGGAATTGAAAGACTGCAAGAATGAAAATAGTTTGCATTTTTGTTTTGGGGTTTTTTTGTCAAGCAAAATGTCAGTGGTGGACTGACTTCATATGTTCCACCTTGATACGTTGATATAATAGACCTAAAATCAAATCACAGCCTAATTCCACATTCTTTTAAGTAGTAATGAATTTTTTTTGGCACTACTTCCTACTATCTCATTGATTAAGAGTAATAGAACTAGAATGGTAGAGCTAAATCTTATTTTAGTGAAGACGTCTCACACTTATTCCTGCTCTATTGTCAGATCTTATTTACCTTAACAGGTACAGGATGTGTAGTAGTGATAAGCTTGATATACTGTGCTGCCTGTTTAGTTGTATTACCTTGTAGTAAGATTACCTCAGGGAAGTACAAATAAGCATCAAGAGAGGTTATATAATTTTTCCTAGCCAGGATAACAGTAGTCATACTTCACCCAAAGTCAGCAATAAGGCTGAGAATATTCTCAGTGACAGGCTCATGTACTTTCCACTGGGTCTTATCACCATCACATGCAAAAAATTTTAAGCAAATCATCACATACAAAGTCTAGCTCTGGACTTTGCATCATTGCTTTTTCATCAAATGCTCAAGGGATTAGTTTTGAACCTACCAAATCCCTCCCAATCTGCAAATCATAAATTTATAACTGAAGCAAATAAATCCATGTATGCATGAGGAGAGGGGGCTTTGCCAGGCCATTTTGGCAATTGCACTAAGTGGGTTATGGTCAGTTTTCTTAAACAGTCTCCTCATAAAAGACAAAAAAAGAGAACAAGAAACTTTTTACATTCACGGACAAGTGCCAAATCCTTCTTTTTTTATCAGAATGCACTGACACTCAGCTTTTGTTAGCATTCTTTGCACAGAAATTAGTGATCTCCAATTTTGACCATATAGCTGCAAGAGGATTAGGCTAGTTATTTTTTGGGGATGGCTCTGTCTCATGTAGTTTTAAGATACCTCAGGGCTGCACCCCCATTATCCTTCAGTCTCTGGAATTGTTAAACTTTGTAGTCAAAGTCTACTGCCAGTATTTTTGCAGCAGTGCCTTGGTGTTCTCAGGTCATGCAGCCAGGTTACACACACATCTCCCATTCCAATGAATCCTGGTGACCACCACTTCTGCACCCCGTCTAGCTCCTCTGTAACTTTGCAGTATAGTTTGGCCAGGATTTTAGAGCTGTTGTGAGAAATTAACTTTTTTCTGTCTAACCCAGTTTACGTTTTTTTCAGGACAGATCTGAAGACATTTACTGTGTTATTCTGTTAGGTTTTTTCTGCTGATCTTAACATTATCTGATCTGTGTAAATGCTGAAAACTTGGTACATCATCAAACATCTGCTGTATTTTCGGAGAAACGTTTCTAGTTTGGTGAAGCAATCTAAATCACTAGAATTGTGATTCTCAATTTGCACAAAATGCATGCTCTGTTTTTTAAGGGATTCTGCCAGACCCTGCTGACACATGAAGCATAAGAAAATATTTGGCATCAGCTACTTCCCCAGAGATTTTTCCTCTTCTAGGTAGTGGAAAATGATCTCTCTGCACACATGTATTCAATTCTTTTAGGTCTGTTCATAAGCAAAGGTTCCATCTCTTTTTTTAGCATACCCATACTCTGATGGTTCCTCTGTGCAGTTTATGGTAATTAATATATTCACCTCCTTTTTTAGCCTCTACTACAGGCACAGGAAACCCTGCCAGCATTGCAGATTACAGAGTAGCCCTTAAACTCCCCTTCAATGACTTGATACCCCAGTTTTCCAAAGGAAAGGGTCTTTAGAGAAGGCTAAAGAATGGCTCCCACTTCTTGTAGATCATGTTCTTTGAGGCTGTTGTTTACCTGTCTGGTTGAGTTTTAACCTCCTTGCAGGAATAAACTCACCACTACTAGTCTGAAGTTTTACCTGTTGCCTCTGTGGCAGGGCTGGTGCTGGCACTGCAGCTGCCAGCACACAGGCTCCTGCACCAGTGCCCACCCTCAGGCCACTAAATGCCATGTTTGCTTTATCGAGACTGTGAGAGCACTTCACAGCTCAGACAGCTCAGTCAGTCCACTGTGCCCCCACACAGGGCTCAGCACCACTGTTCTTCAGGGTGAGCATCTCCAAAGGATGACAGGACCCTGCTCCAATAGATACTCTCTCCAACCATATGCCCAACACCATCCAGTACTGAGAGGGAGCTCAGGGTTTCTTTACACTGAGTTTTAGGGTTAAGGACCTGCCATGGATGCACAGTTCCTCTTCCAGTTCAGGGGAGGTTCAGGTCCTGGCCTATCTGCTGTTACCCAGAAAGCTCAACAAAGCAGACTTATAAAGCAGGCCAAATGCCAACAACATTTAAAACTCCATGGCCCCTTACTAATGGGACTGTGCTGTGTCAAGTCTCAATAGCTCACACTTAACAGCCATGTCATTATCGGGTATGGGCACACAACTGCTAAGGAGAGAGAGAGGAAAAATAATAAAAAAGACAACATGCAAAAGGCTAAGGAGGCCCCCGTTTTCCTTAATGGAACTAGTCCTTCCTTTATGAATTCCAGGGTTAAATGCTATAAATGTGATTCGCATACTCCCTCCCCTCACCAAAGCAGAAAGATCTGCTAGACACATGTTCGGAGCAGAACGGGGGAAGATATGACGTGACTCAAGAGCCTGGAAGGCTAAAAGGAGTAGATGAGGGAGAGCTCTGCAGCCCTTGATCTTTTTAAGATTTACTGCCTTTGCCCCTTGCAAGGATTTTTTTTTTCCTGGAAAATTCTAGCTTCTAGCAATTTAAAATAAAAAAAAATTGGCTAGGGCAATAAGCAAGATCTTTGAAGGGGGAAGGAAGCCAAGAGAAAGTCAGGCCCATTAGTCACGCAGCTGCATTTCCTGTCACAAAGGACCCCAGTTGAGTAATCACTCAAAATATGCTTGTTATTTTTTCCTATTTTATTTCAACTTTCAGCCTGCCAATATCTACTGCAAGAAAAAAATAAACCAAGAAAAAGTCTTTTTGTTTCAGAGGGGAAAACAATGTACTATCAGACACTGATTTACATTCTTTTTCCTTTTCTTTAATTTTCATAGCCTAAAAAGGCTTCAGTGATATGAGAGAAATGTTGGTAGGGCACAATGGGTCTGAGACACTCCTGGTGTTTTCAGGGCATATAGTTTCAGCAGAAGTGTGGGTGTCAAAGTTCCTGGGCTACATTTCCAACTGCTATCATTGATTCACGGTGCGACCTTGATTGAGTCATGTATTCATTGATCTATAATTTATTATGAAACATAAAGATGATAACAGCTTTTGCATAATTGTTTTGTTGGGCTTCATTAATGGTGCTTATAAGTAATGTTATGTCCTCTGATGAAAGTTCTGTACAAATATTTGTCTAAAGAAAAATGCAGTCAAGACTGAAAAGAAATCAACTTGTAATTTAAAGCAGAACATTGCTATTACTAGATTTTAAAAGTACTTACATAAAAAGAGGTGAAAATAGGAGCAATTCTATGAAATAGAAGGAGGAAAGTCTTGCTGACGCTGCCTTTTGGGACACTCAGAGGAAGAAAAATACAGCAAAGGGGACAGCCCCTTTCACAGTGTTGAAAGAGATTGATTATACCAGCTCCCCACCCCTGCCTCTAGATCCTGGATTAGAAAGTGCTGGCTGTGGTCAATCTGGTACTGACTTCTAAAAGAAGTCACAGATACACTACGGAAGTAAAGCTGGAAAACCTCTGTTTCCCCAGGTTGCTAATTCCTTTATCAACAAGCACAACTACAAAATATGAAACCTTGCCCTTAATTTACTCAAAAGTAATGAGTATGGTGACTAGGCCACCTATAAAGAAGGACCATAAGCATGCTTCAGGGCACATAACAGTTTGTAACTTGCATTCTTGATGGGGTACCTGAGTATATGGCTCTGTGAAAATGATTGCAAAGGGATTGCAAATCTCTGTTTGGATTGCTGTCTAAGTAGAGAGTAGATGATTGTAGTTTATGCTACATAATAACATGACTTCAAATACTACACAAAAAATGAAGCTTACATTGTTTACATTTGGATGCAAGTGACTGATAATGTCATATAATTCTCTAATTTGCACACATTTGACACCCCAGATGTGCAATGTTTGCAAACCACAGCTTTTGAGCAGATGTGATTTACACAGCAATATAAATCACAGCTTCCTAATGCTAGTTAAAGGGTGTAAACTCAAACAAATGTGAGATTTACACCAATTTGGTTTAAGAGAGACTTTGAAAGGCTGTTTAGCTCTATGTTTAAAATCAATTCAGAATGGTTATTTATGCATGTTTACACTGAATGGAAAAGTAAAGATCTTATGAGTCATAACTCAAATGTGAGAAATTCCATGGTAGATTATAAATTATGCTCAGCCTTTGTCTTCCCTAATAGCAGGCAAGGTAAGGTGTGCTCCTCAATGTGAACACAAGTGTACACTCCTGGTCTGTGGTCAGAGCTAGCATGAGGGCATAGGGGCTGTTTGCTGCTCTCATACCACATGACTTTCACTGCTGCATGTGCCACTCTACTGGATCTCCACATCATATGACATTATATGCAATAGCAATATGCTTATGTCCTAAAACTATCTCTGCCATGAGGATAAAGGCCATTTCCAATGATTACTGATACCTACACAGATTTGAAATCATATACTGGTAGGTATGAATGAATGGAAATTATTTGTTTACAAGGTCAGCATAAACTTTGTACTTTTCTCTTTATGACTGCCAGGGTATATGATAATATCTCCTATATCAGTATTGTAGAGATGTATTGGTATCAATCAGAACAGTATCTAATACATCAGACAGTGTAAATAATAACCACCACTATAATTAAATGAATTATACTGGTAAATATACAGGGTAGCAACTAATACTTTTCTCTTTACTTACCTGGTTATCCTAGGAATTTGTATGGCTCTATCGCCATGGTATTTGAGTATCTCCAAACCTTTGAATCTGTGATCTCCATGCAAGTCTGATGCATATTAGTCCAATTAGCCCTGTATAGGTGTGCCACTGAAGTCCTAAGATGAATGACTGACTCAGAATCATCTCAGAAGTCTATGACCTCTTGATTCACCTGCTGGCTGTGAAGAATTACTCTCCCTCTTGCAGAGATGGGAGGCTGAGTCATAAAGAACTAAAGTTACATGCCTATAAACACATAAATAGCAACAGAAATGGAATCAGAACTAATGATGTACAGATCCTCAGTCTCTGTCCAGTTGCATTAAGTTACTCTCTCTCCTGTCTTCAATGAACTGATCATATTTAGTAAAATAGCCAGCAGTTGTTGCTCTTTGCAGTGCAGTGCTTCTGTGATGTGTGTGGACTTAGAAATAACTGCTTATCAGGAAGTTAAATTAATTGGGTAACAACGCAGCTGCTTAGTGCGTTGACAATTGAATTTATCAGCCCTTTTGCTAAACTGCTGCATGAATTTGGGCAATTACTTCACATGCTGCCATTTTTCTAATTGAATATAGGAATAATAACATTATTGGACATACAGGCACAAAAATCACTGTATAGTGCTGCTCTGTTTCTCATTTAAGACATTGGAATGAGAAAAGGGAAGGGACATGGAGAATAGTACATTTTCCCATTTAGTTGAATTAAGTTTCTGTGACACAACTCAAAAATCTCTTGAAACAAAAATAGTTGGTAAGAATATTTTGGTTTTAAGTTTTACCAGCAGACATGTCATTCCAGGGCTGTTGTGCTTCTATGGAGAGTATAGCCTCTGCGGCTGTGGTTCTGCACCCTTTGCCAGTCAGCACAGGATGGAGCTCTCTGGATGTCTCTCAGGGCTGTTTTTCTTTTCCTCCAAATACAGTATAGGAGTGTGGAATTTGGCTATATGTAGCAGACATGTAACTTCATTTTGACAACAAAACTGGCTATGAAAGGGTTAACCTGGCTAATGGCAACATTTCAGTAAAACTGAGGGAGGTGGAACTTAAGTCTCAAGTCTTAATAAAATGCAGGTGTTTTATTGTTAGGTTTAAAATGTCTTAAGACTCCAGCAAGCATTTGAAAACAAGGGAAAAAATGTGCTATTGAATAAGAAACTTGGAAACACAACAACAGGTAGTGCAAGGCATCTACAGAGAATTCAGCTTTCACTGGCTAAGGTCTGCCTTAAAGTTCACAGACTGAAAACAAAACATAAATATTAACTGAAAAACACCTCTCACAACTTACATCTGACTTCTGAGGTATTACACCTGGGATTAACTTTTGGCATTCTCCTTTCCACCATTGTGAGTTTGCTGTCTTACTGGCTCCATGAGTATTTATACTCATTTTGCAACCTTTCTTCTTCTTTCCCAGTCTGGGGTGTTGATGGGGTGACAGGTAGTGTAAGTACTGCATTCACAGTGTACAGAAAGCTCTGCTAAGTCATTTGCAACTGCTTTTATGTCAGGAATAGAAAATTTTTTGTGTGTTGGGGGGAACCAAACTACTTTTAGAACAAGCTAATAAAAAGAAGTGTAAAGAAACCACCAATCACTATTTTCTTCTCTTTCAGTTCCCTCTCCTTATCACAAATAATTTGGGGGAGCATTTGTCAGTGAACTGCACTGCTTAGGTCACAGAGTAGAGGGATTGCACTGAACTTTGATCTTCAAGTTCTTAATGTATTTGATGAACTAACATAGATACAACTTTCCAAAGGGAAATGGAACCTGAAGAACCAGAGAAGGCTAAATGTACTTATGATTGCCCAAGATTACTGCACCAACATCCCTATGGGCATTTTCTGAAGATGCAGTGGAAACAGACTACAGCTTAAGAGAGGGGCAAAGAGTAGAATCTTCACTAATAATATCTCAAAAATCCTGGTAGGAATCTTCAAGTTGGCCTGAATGTGCTCGGGATCATACCCTTGAGGAAAGAACTATTTGTCAGCATTTGTTAGCTGCTCACAATTTTAGATTTTCCCTGGCCTTCTCATTTCCTCCTTTGCTTTGTAAGACTGCTTTCATCCCACTCCTACTCAACTTTGCAGATGCCAGTTCCTGTTTCTAATGTCAGCAGTTCTCAATCTTCTCAGATAACCCTGTTGTTGTTTGTGCCTTGCTACGTGAGGGAAACAACCCGTGCTTTCTGTTCCCTCCTAAAAAGTCACTGCTGCTCTAGCTCCAGCAAACCTAACCCAGCCCCTGCTCTGCTCAACTTCTACCCAAATCCAGAATTTCAGACTGCAAAAACTGGCAATGCCTCTGGTCTCAGTGTGGGGAAAGAACCAAAATCAGTGTTAGAAGCATGGGTTCTTTACTTTCCATCAAACTGGCCTTTATTTTTTGTTCCTAGCCTTGCAATTATCCTTGAATTTTCTGATGTATGTTGTCTCTGGGAGCCACTAAAAAGTAATGGATGGATTTGCAATAAAGTATGTACAGCTCTGCTCAAGTGGTTTTAAATTAGTTTGTATCAACTCTGAACTAATAGTGACGTCAGTCATTGAAAAACTCAAGACAAGTACTTTATACTAGTTCTAAATATGAGCAATAATCGTTAGTGTTAGGCCTCTTAGTTATCTTTGCAGATATTGCTAACTATTCTATATCATATAAGAGAAAGAAAGATTCTTCCTCTAAACACTTTATGTGCTGTTAAATTTGACTCGAAGAACTAACCAATAACCTTTGTATCTAATAACCTCTTGTAACCAATAACCTCTTATTTCTCTTATTCCTCCATCTTTGCATGATGAAAGATTCTCTTCCAAATTTCATTTGCCTCATGTATATTTATTTTAAATGCCTGAAATGGAAACAAATTTCTTCACAGCTTTCTTCTATACATAAGAAAACTGTAGTTAACTGCTTGTAAAAGAAGCGAAGATTCCCATATAAAATAATAACAATAACAATAATAATTATTATTATTTCATTCTGGAGGGTGGCATCAAGAGTGAGATTGTGCTAATGGCACAGAGAACAGAAAATATTAATATCAGAATATCGAAAATCTATGCTTTTATGCTACTCTTCCAATAGCATCTTAGTGTATTTTAAGGAATGGTTAAGGATATTTTTAATCTTAGTCTTCAATTTTTGTAAGTGGAGCAAAGAAGTGTCTCCCTTAGTTTATTTTTTTATTTCCTCTAGCCTAGTCTAAAACATCTTAGCATTGTACCTTTCACAGGTGACCTGTAGCTTTTTTATGAGAGTGAAATGCCTGAAGTGCTTGCATGCAGAACAGCAGGACCTGATGCCCTTCATTTCACAATATCTTAGAAATAGCCTTAAATGGCAATGGTGCTGATGCTTCCACCCAAGCCAGGGCTCTAAAGGGATAGGTACAAGTAAGTACAGAACTGTTTGCTTTCCCTTTCCCTTGCTTTACTGTGGGATACCCACAAACATTTAATTAAAGCTATTGTATGCATGCTTAACTTGGAGATATCTGTGGTTCCTTGAAACCGTTATGCAGGAGCGCCAAAGAAAATACAAGGGAGTCACTGAAGGAAAATACAAATGAATTAGAAAAGCATAGCAACCAGAGAATACATTTCCCATAATACAGCAGTCAAAGGTCATGAGATCACAGATGCTCAGTTGCTCATGCATATCATCTATTCTCTCCACTTGCATGCTTGCTCCGGAGAGGGCAAAGATTTAATGAGGATGGGGCTAGCATTAGCAGTTCTCACCCTTCCTCACACCCTACATCTCAAAGAGCACTGAAAGCCTCTTTGAAGTTGGAATAGACACACATTGAACTGTCCCAATGCACACATACAATCTGGAGTTTTCTCATCAGGTACAAAAATACAAGGTGACTCTTCTCTTCCGGCTGCCCTGGATGTGAACAAAGCTCTCGAATCAAAGACTTACTGAATTGAGGAGTTGAAAGAAGTTTCTCCATTGCATCTGTCTTTTCAACCTGCAGTAGCAGCTCTTCTCGGTCTCACAGTTTCTATTAGTCAGTTCATTTTTCCCAGCTCCTCAAGAAGAAATCCTGTTCAGACAAAACAGCACTCTATTTACAGGAAGCTTGGCAGGATCAAAAAGTGGCTGTAAAACAGATCTCTTGTTAAAACACATACAGCATTTGCTCTGATGTAGATACAGCTAGGACTCAGCAATCTCTGATTTGCTATCAAGGCCTTGAAGGTGATCTCAGAGTCAGATTTGTTAAACTTGGTGACATTGTGTTGTTATCACTTAGCAGAGCTAATTCAGTTGCTCCAAGTCCCACTTAATCTGTGCAGCTCACTACCCACAGCTTCTGACCTACTTAGTCACTTCCGGTCTTTGATTTTAGTCTTAGAGCCTCTTTTCTGTGTTGGCATGTGACTGCCATTTAATCTTAATCAAACTTCCTTGAACTTCCATTACTGTCAAGTACAGCTTCTCTCACCATAATATCCACCCTTCTGAGTGCAAGAAAACTGATTTACAGCCAACAGTCTGCCACTTCTCTTATGCTCTATGTTCATCTTTGCTTTGTTTTTCTTCCCGTATGAGTCACTTCTTCCCCCTCTCTGATACATCATGCTACACTTGGTTTCCCTTGATCTGTCAGTGGCTGAGATGCTGCCCTGCACACCTTTACTGCAGAGATCTGGTGATTATTATTATAGTATGTGCCCAGCTACTGTGTGCAGATTCAGAAAAAGCTAAACACAAAGAAATTGAGTTGGCCACGGGCTGTTTTAAAAAGTCAGCTCGTTTAAAACGCTTTTGCCTCTGACCAGAAATGATGACCAACTCAGTTCCCTTATGCCTTGCTTAAGAGCTCCTTATGCAAAACACAGCTATTTAATCTATGCCTCCCCACCTACCATCTCCCCTGTTACTTCAGGGCACTTGTTAACTTTACAGAGGCTGAAAGTCCTTACCAGCTTAAGAATTTTCCCAGTTCTCACTGGTTCTGTATGCTGCAGCAATGTGCCTTTGAAATAGACTCCTTCAGCCAGTTTCTTTCCATGACCAGAATCCAATCTAAAGATGTTAATCCAGTACCATGGTGACTTTTGCCTGCACAGGGGAACTTCTGAACTGGTGGGGTCTGTTGATTTTTGAGATTCTTTCACCAGGACAGAGAAGTTCAAAGATGTGGCCTGTTGCTCTTAGTGGCCTGAGCTCTTTGAATGTCAGATACAAAACATTTAGTGGCAATGTCATCTGCCTGGAACACAAAGGAGAGATTTGTTCAATCCCCTCCTGCATGTAAGCTCTTTCCTGATTTTTTTCAATATGCCCAGTTCTGCTTTGCTCTCTTCCTCCTATTTCTGTGCTCATCAGCACTCATCCACTTTTGGGTCTTGTTATTAACATCTGGAGGTTATGTGACCCATCACTGAGCGCAGCGTTGTCCTCTTAGGAGGCAGAAAATACCATACATTTTGGAAGGACAAATTAGCTACAGGCCATTCTTACTAAGCCTCTCCTTCAACTTATCTCAAATTGTATTTTTGAACTGCAGTCACTACACACTGTAAGTTGAAAACAACTACTTGAGCCCTTTCCAGCAAGGCTTTGATACTAGGCCTGGAGGAGAGATAAGCAGCACATTGAAGTTGTGGTATCACTGTAACTGAGGGCAAGGAGTGAATGGAAACATACCCTCCCTCTGGCACTGCCTGGCTCTGGATGAGGGGAGGGGAATGAGCTGAGCAGCTTGGGTTCACATGCATGGCAAGAGCCAGCGGCCTCTCAGCTGATGACAGATTAGACTCAGGGCCTGGTTAGTGGGAAGCCTGTGATTAGGCTTCAGCAACATCTGTCTCTAGCACTAAAGGAATCACTGCTGTGGGCTGTGATTTTCTCAGCCAACTGTAATTATACCAGGAACCTCATTCCTGCTATTTGTCTCAACAACTTAAGTGGAAAAAATATGTGAGTAAGGGTGCAGGAAAGCTGAAACTGTGAAAGGAGCAGGAAAGAGGCACCTGTTTATTTTTGTTCTGCTCATTCCAATTATTTTTTCTCAGTTTCTTAGATTTGTATGAATCACAGACTGTATTTTCCTGGAAGTCAGTGCCAAGGTTTAACTACCTGAGGTTGGCCTGCCGTCCACCTGAAGCCGATAGCACACATCCCCTCTATACGCTTATGTCCCATGGCATCTTAGACAAGTGTGGTGGCGCTTGCAGAAGGTGTCATACCAACCTTTCCTTGTCAGTGCCACCTCTTTCCTCCCATGGGGGCAGCAGTATGGAGTGCTGGTCTCTGATCACAACTGTTCTCAGGACATTCCCAGGAAGGTATGGCCTGGGCAGAAGTGTGGGATATGGGAGATTGCTCAGGGTGAGTTTAAACCTTACTCTCAAAGGTCCTGTCTAGACTAGGATTTAAGAGTTTGAACTTAAAAACTGTTAGGCTGTATACAGTAACTCTCTGTTTTAAAAGATACAGAAAATGCAGTAAAAGTTTGAACTCCCAGTAACACCTGGTAAATTTTGCCAAAATAACAATGTCAAAAAAGAGCAGGATTTCCTTGCAAGATTTCTCTGCCAGAAAAATCTTTTTGTTTGTGCCGTTGTAACTCCATGGTTGCTCATTTGCCATTCTTTGCTCAGAATATAAGAAGAAACAGATTTTCTTTTCATGTATGTGTAGGAGAGGAGGAGAAATATCTAAGAGAGAGTTTGCCAACAGAGCTTTACCATCCAATACTTAAGATGTAGACAAGGTCAAAATTATTCAAACTAATCCATGTACTTCTTAACTTTTCTCAAAGCATTAATGTGACTTTTAGTATACTTCGAAGGCAAGAGTGTCTTGTCTATGTTAAGCAATTTTATATCAACACCATGCTCATCTAGAAGAAAGCAGAATTGTTCCTTACCAGCATGTCTGCCCTTCATCCTGCAGCACATCTGGCAGCATAGCCAGGGATGAGACTGTGGCAGCAGGAACTTGACCCTTGGGTCTGAAAGCACTGGGAAGGCTGCACATTGGCAAGCAGATCCCTATCTCCAGAGCCAAGCCTCTGCAGACTGGTGACACATCTGAAGTAGTCTGGAATTGGCACAAATGGCTGTGGACGAGGAGGACAGAGGAAAGGTTAGAAGGAAAGTGGAAAAAATGCCTCTTGCACATTTCACTTTCTTTTCCATCTGCTTGTGTGATGTTGCTGTGAGCTATTAAACAGCTGCAGTGCTCTCTCCCAGAAGGGACTGTGATTCAGTGGAGATGGAGAATGATCCCTACAGCTTAGGGCTTTGGGAGCCCCCTTGAATGGAAAGGGCCATAGGAGTAATGTTTCTCTGACTGACTGTTCTACTAAATACACTTGGGAATTTGGCACTTGGGGCAGTAGCCAGAGATGCTGTTCTGGCTCCTCAGAGCTGAAACTCCTAGCAGGCAGTGGGTACTGCTGGGTACTTCTGACTCATTCTTGTTGAACTAGGTGAGTCCTTCTTGTTTCTTGCCTCCCAACTCTCCTGAACTGGTTCCAAATTTCAAGGAGAGCAGATTACTCAAGCAAAAGGTGTTTGCAGACTTTGAGACTGTAGCTTGGGAAGATAAAGGTAGAGAGGGAGGACCAGGAGAAGGTGGAGTGGGCCTACAGTGACTGCCAAGGTCTGAGCAAAAGAGCAGTTTTTTTGCATCCATTCAGACACTCAGCAATTTCCTGCATTGTTCCTGCAATCAGCATCTCCACCTGCTTTTACTTAACCATTTCCTGTTTACGGCTTCCAAAAACTTTCTGGTGAAATCACTAATCTGCCACAGGATCAGTCTTTACGGTTCCTTTTGAGCAGGCTTCACTCACTTTTTTTCTCTGTCTTCAGTACACAGATCTTTCAGATTGAGGCACTGTGTGCTTTGTGTGCATGTCTGCATGCATATGTGCTTGCAGTCAGTAGTTATGTCAGGAAACCATGTGTTTGCCCATTAGTTCTTTCCCTTAAAATATGCCCCTTTTTTTTCTTCTGATGCTTGCTGGTTTTTGCAAATTTCAGCAAGGAAACAAACAGCAGCACTGAGGGCTGGTGCCTCTTTCTGTACAATAGAGGGCTCCAGATATTTAGAGGAAGAACTCTGTTTCCATTACTTTCAAGATCTAAATGCTCTCCCACCAATGAGGAATTTGTTCTCTGCATAGCTTGCCCATGCTTCAAATTATTTTCTATATTTGAAAACAGTGAGGCAATTTCTTCTAGTCTACTGTTCAGATGTGAAAGGCAAGGTGGGAGGAGAAGGAAGGGTGAACCAAAGAAAAAGAAATCTCTCACAAGTGCCCATCACACACTTAGTCGTGTCTTGCAGAAATCACTAGAAATGCCTGCACGCTTCAAGTCTACTCTCCTTAGCTATATAGCAGATAACATTGCAGCCACCACTAAAATAAAATTTCTTTTTCACTGCTTTTCCTGTTTACTTACTCTTTTTATTTCTCTTCTGAAGCAGTGAAAATAGATTCTTAAGTTTCCTCTCTAGTTCTCATGCTCTTGCACAGTGCTGCAATGTTTGGGTTGCGGTGACCACTGCAGGGGAATGTTCTCTTCTTAAAATAAATCATGGAAACATTTCTGTTGGAATCAGGGCTTGCAGAAGTTTACTTTTTTTAAAAAAAAAAGAATGTCAGGCCAGCTTTGGCCTGGCACTGTATCCCTTTAGAGGGAACAGACTTCTGATGCATGTCAGTGTATATGTACTGGCGTGTGTGTGTGTGTGTGTGTGTATGTACATACATACACATACACACACACCCCAGTATACATGCCAGTTACACTGGTATAACTGAGCACTGAAATCATCCTGTAAGAACACTGGATATGTTGGTCCTGTCAGACAGATCTGCAAATTCCTTAACTATCTCTGCTGCAAGTTAGTGTAAGTCAGGATGCTTTCTCTGTCACCTTAGGTGTAGAAGGAGTTGATCTATCGTGCGCACCAGCACTGCTGCTGAGCTGTTTCACACTTTGTAAATGAAGTTGATGCTCTCACACTCTCACATGTTTCTGGATATTTTAAGAAGAACACTAAACCCCCACTCCCCACTTTAATTGTAATATAAACATGCAGCAGTATCACTTCTGTATGGGTTATAAGGGATGGTCTGGGCATCACTGATGTCCAGGCAGCTGTCTGCTGTAGGCATAGCACAACCCCACTTAGATCAGAGTTTATTGAAGTATCCTTCAAGCTGTTTGTGAGCAGCTTTTGAACTTCCATCAGGGAAAGGAAGCAGGAAAGGACTTCTGCACACAAGTCTCTTTCAGATTGGCCCAAGTATGTAAAATAATTACTTTGGTTCCCATCCAGCACAATTCATTCAATATTTTGTCTCAGGGTGCTTGTCATCAGTGGCATTTGCCCAGGGTGAGTCACACCTACCCAAGCAATGATCTGAGAGAGCCCTCAAATCTTTCACATTTTCATTTTACCGGGTACAGCCCTGGTAAATTCATGATCATATTGGACCACACAGCACTTTATAGAGCAGCTCCTTTTCTTCTAACCAGATTTCAGCCCAAGAGGCAACTACTTCCCAAAGAGATTCTCTGGTTCAGTGTCCGTCTTTGTTTTCCAAATGTTTCTTTCACCACACTGCTTTCTGGTTACACTGTACATTTGGGTGCACTCAAGATATTTTTGCCTTTTTCCTCCACCCCAAAATTGAAGGAAAGCTGAACTATATGAAAATGAAGTGAGAACGGAGACCCTCAAGGAAAATGGCAGGAGGTGTAGAGGACCATGCAAGACTCTTTCCAGGAAATGGGCAGAAGGTTCATCACATGAGTCACTGTAACTTTAGATGACTAAATTCTTGAAGAATAAACTGTCAGGAATATGATACTGCTCAGGACAGTTCCAGAGGGAGACGAAACCTTCTTAAATAGCTGTTGTTTGGTTTTTTATTTGTGATTCATTCCTGAGGAAATTGCTGAGTCTCTGGCCAGGAACGGGGCGGGGGGAAGCGCAGGCAGTGCCAGGCCTCCTCGGTGGAGGCAGCAGGCAAGGCATGCTGGGTTGCACATCCTGCTGCTCCTGGCACCAGCTCTCCTGCCCAAGGAGCTGAGAAGGGATCAGGAGCACTCCATGGCTGTCCTGCCCAAGTGAATAGAGTAAAACAGGATCACTAGTGCTCATCTGCCAGCTGAATCAATTCACAGCATGTTTTTGTGTACCAGCAGGTACAAGACCAAGAGGAAATGAAGGTATTAAAACTCTAATTCCAGCTCCTTTTAAAAAGTTTTCTTGCTCTACCCGCTCCAACCAGTTAACCAAGTTCTATCAATAAAACTGGCCCAAAGCTCTGAATTTAGATTTCAGAGATGGTCTTAAGATTTTAAGCCAGTAACAGCAGAAGTCAGATGCCCTCCAGAGCTACCTCCAGAGGAGCTGAACTAGCATTGACAGCATTGGGAAAAGTTTGCAGTAGTATCTTGAGTGTGGAGAAACCCTAGTGTTCCAGCACGCTGCTGTCAGTTCCCATCTTGATGAGTTTCACCCAAGCATTTAGCATTTCAGCATTAGTTCCGTGTCTCATAATGCCATTTATGTAATGATTGCTCATTTGGTTCCCATTAAAATAATGGTATTTCTTCTGCAAACCACTGCCTGTAAAAATCAAGCCACCCAGTTTCTCTTTAGATTGTAATAAAGGAAATAAATAGTAGGATACACACTGTAATTCCCAGAGAATGGGGGGGCTTTCTTTCCCATCCTCGACATACAAAGTTCAGACATCAGAATTAGGAATGTGAAAGATCTGGTAAGAGTTGATGAATCCATCTCCTGCAAAAACACAGTGTAGTTACTCCCCAGCAGATGTTCCTCAGGTACTATATTAATAAATAAGTCTACAGCTCTCCATAGTCAGAGAGAGTCATTTTTCTCTTAAAATTGAAGAAATGGAAGGCACAGTTCTCTCAGGTCATCATAGTGCCGCTATACTTTGAGACAGTGTAGAATGATTCCTTGTATTGTACATACCAGCACTTTGAGGAATTCAGTTTCACATGTCTCAAACAATGGGGGTTTCATCGCTTCCTGTGGGAGCCTGCTCTGCAGCCTAACTCGTTTCACCATCTGGAGCACTTTCCTGAGTGTCTGCTCACTTTAAACTTTCTTTTAATTATGTACCCAGTATTTCTTCTTAAAGGTAATTTGCCAAAAGTTTCTGTTGTGTGAAATTCACATTCTGTTGTGCTTTTTTATTTTTCATGAGGATTGAGAAAACCCTGAAAGATTGATGACTTCTTCTCTTTGGTTTTTCTTCCTCAGAAATAATAATAAGTAATTAATAATATATTACTGCTTTTTTAGCCATTCATCTCAGTGATTTACAAGGAAGATCAACATTGTTGTACTCTTTTTACAGATGGGAAAAATTGAAGCACAGGGCAGGAAACAACTTGTCTCAGATCATTCAATGAGCCCATAGCAAGACTTGGATTTTTAAGCAGGTCTCCACAGTACTGCCCTACTTTTTTCTTACTTTTTTTTTTTTTTGGCCCAGTCTAGTTCCCTTTGGCTTTGTTGGAGTACCTAGGAAGGACAAACTTTCCATGAACTTTATTCAGAATTGCAATATTGTAACTGAAAGGTCAGCTTGTTGAATATTTAACAGTTACTATCTTTCCAGTGTGTTGGTCAAGCATCCTAATTAAGTAGTGATAAATAAAACCAACAAAGCATTTTAACAGACTAATTCAGTCCCTAGGGCCCCCAGCTGAATTTCCTTCAGCTAGCCTGTGTTTTCCCAGTTGCAGATTGTGCAGATTGAACACTGTATATATCAAGCACACTCTTATCAGCATACTGCAGGGAGATTTCCTTCCTCCTCAGTGCCACCATGCTTACTTCACCTGTCGTATTTCCCTTAGCTTAGTGGTTTTCAGTAAGTGTGTTTCTCAGAATCTGAATAGTTGCTGAATTATAAATCTTCCTGTTTGGAATCATAACATGACAACGTGTACAGCACAATACACTGGGTAGGGAGCGATACTCAGCCAAGCCCTGAGCAGGCTTTCCTGGGTGTCAGAAGAAGTGTGGCCTGAGCAGCAGAGAGCTCTCTGTGGGCTGCTAAGAGATAGAGGGTTTCTCTTACTTGCCTTAAAGCTTCTACCTGTCCAGCCTGTCATTTCAGTGAATATCTTTGGTGGGACTGGAGACACCTGAGCAGATGGTAAGATGAGTGTTGTTCCTCACCTCCACATGGGGAGGTGAGGGTAGCCAGTTCTGCGTGCTTGCAGTCTGGTGTGCAGGGGCCTCGTAACTGGCGCACACTCTGGAGAGTGAACTGACAGTGCTCGCCACATATGAGGTGCATCACTCTGTGTGGATTGAGAATTGAGAAATCAGGGCTCTGGGTAGGCCAGAGATAGAGCTGAGGGATAGCACACAGATCCTCCTGGCTGCTGACCATTGTCAAAGTATGCCAGCAAATGAAGTCTGTAACGTTATTCCCCTACTGCTCCTTCAGGCCTCCTTCATTCCAGATGTCATTGCACCAGCATCTGAGGAGTTACTGAAAGCCACAGGACTGCTGTAGGTCACTGAGCACATTTGCTTTCAAATTGAGTTTGAGAAACTACCAAGCAGTGTCAAGCCTATATCTCCTGGCTATGTGAATAGAGGAAGCTAAGAAGCAATAATGATTACATAAAGCAGGGAAATCCCCCTATACTTCTCCCAGACTACCTCAAACTGAAGCTGATTTGCATACATTCAGTACAAATAACTTTGCAATAGCTTCTAGCCCCATGAAAGGGTTACATGTACTTGCTTATAATGATATAATCAGGCCAGTTCTCCAAGTTGAATCACTTGGAGAAGATAACAAAAGATCGAATCAGAGCCTGTGTAGAAATCTAAGCAGTTTTATGTAGTACATAGGCCTGCTTCAGGTGCAGATACAACTGGGTATTGCTATTCCACACAAAATCAATGGTAACTGTTCAGTACCTGTTAGTAACCAGCAGTTATTCTAGAAAAAAAACCTGTGTTATATTTTATAATTTGTGATTAGGGTGGGTGGTATCATACATAGCTTCCTACACAAACCCTATTTGGTAGAAAATGGACCTTATTGAAAACTAGAAAAAAGCTATGGTATTCTTGTAGTTAAAAACTATGGTCATCCACTTTACAAAACCTGAAACTTATTTGGCCTGGAATTCTTGAGTGATGCTGTTCAAAAAGCAGTGGCGTTAAACAGATTTCCAAGATTCCTGTGATTTGTTTTAAACATCATAGTTTAACAGAAACAAACAAGAAAGCAAAAAGAGACAGCATATTGAAAATGCACATTTACTGGGTTATCTAAAGCTCAAAAATGTAGTTGGCTAATATGACACTACAAAACTATTTTTCATTATCTTTTATGCACTAAGAATGACAATGTTCATAAGTCTCGTACATCATGACTATGGAATGCCTGGATTCTTCTTGAAGACAGGTGGTATTTTCTGTTCCCTTGCTTAGAGAGTGGGGCTTGGGGATCTGTTTGTTTGTTTGTTGGTTTGTTCTAATAGGATGAGAATAGAGACTTCTCAGAGGGTCACTACGGGCTGTTTCTTTGGAAAGAATTGCTTGCTTACTCTTTTCCTTCTTTTTATTGAAATAAGTTCTCAGATACATTTCCCGTCAGCCCTCTCCCAAAGTTAGATGGGGTATAGACAACTTCACTTATTCTCTCCCAGTAAATTCGCAGAATGACTTCCTGTATGTTTTTTGGGTTGTCAAGCCAGCTCTGTATTAACATGAAGTACAGTTGAGTAGTGCTGTAGGTGCCTTGCAGTAAATACCAAAGCTGTTTTAAACAGTCTTAGAGGTGCTTTTGTCAGTGTAGCATATTTCCCTTGAGGAATATGGGAATATGGGAATGTTATCATCATTGTCAGTATGGTTATACCAGGACAGCTATATGAGCAACTCTTTTCTAGTGTAGGTGCTTTTTCATATAGTTAACAAACAGGGCTAAAGAGGAAGAGGAAAACTGAGACACAGCTTACTTTGACAACTTGTGTAATAAGCCTTGTGTTTCTTCTACAATATCACCTCTGTTAATCATGGCTTGTTACTGTGAAATATCCTGCCTTTTATTTTCCTCCTTTCGGGTTTATTGACTTTCTTCAAAGCTTTGGTACAGCACAGTAGGAATCAGCCCAGGTATGAGCTGGCTATTCTGCAGAGTCCTTCAGGCACCTGAGGTCTCTCTGTGCTATGATGGAGTTTGTCTCAGTGGGTCAGCTGCAGAGACTGGAAAAAAAAATAAGTATTTGAATAGGCCTGAGATGCCTTGCAACACAGTTAATAGCAGCAAACCTGAGGACATGACATGATCTGACTGATGCTTAGTACCTTGGATATTTTGGTCCTGGTAACTGTGTGTGTTCCTTCAGTTTGTGTTCATCACCTTGCAGGTTGCTCAGGAAGGCTTTCATTTTGGTTTTAAATATTTCCTCTCACAAACAGCAGTCTGTTTTCTACATAAAGTGTCTAATCACAGTAATATAATATCCTTTATTTACATAGAGAGCTTCATCCCAAAGTTCTTTACAGCCTGGCATTGACAGAGGTCTAAGACTAGAAGAGGAGCAGCTTATACTGGTTGGGAGGAGGCTCTGATCTCAGCCTAGGTATTAAAAAGCATGTAAAGTGGAGCCATAATATTCTCTCTGAATCCAAGGCAATTTGCTATTAATGAGAAAATATATTGCTATAAGCTGTGCTCTGTTTAACTCTAGAAAATGTATTTGAACTGTCGAACATGAGCTGTATTAGAGAATGTCCATCTTCTTGCACATCCCATTCTCTGGTCATAGGTACTGGCTACTGAAAATCAGTTTTGTTGGAAAATTAGGGTGGTGCAAAGTACCCTAGCAAGTACAGTATTCTCAGCAAATACATGCTGGCCTTTGGAGAGCTCTGGCCGAGAATGATAAAGGGGCCTCGACTAGTCTAAAGTTTGGCTCTAGAGCACGTCAGAAAGTTTGCCCGCCAGAATGAGAAGGAGAGTTTGGACACTGGTAACTAGAAGGACAACCAGACAGACAGAATAAAGAGGATCATTACATGCATGTCAATCCATTTTCAGCAAATTTGTGACATTGGTTCATAGTGAACTTATTACCTTGATTTGTTTTGTGTATTAAACGGGTGTCCAAGTGATTGTTTGCTGGAGGAAATGGCAACTTTGCAATCTCATTCAGAAATATTGTGATTGAGGTGTCTTGTCTTTATTGTGTGTTTCAGACCAAAAGGATCACACTAATTTAGTTTGGGAAGGAACCAATCCTGCCCTGCAGCCCATACGAGTGAGGAACACTGCCTTGAAAGATACTTTATATGATGCTGCTTTACCCAGCACTACTGGTGAGACTTCAAGAAATACATCAAATCTATAGAAAAGACAGAGGAAACCTCCCCAAAGACTTGAACGAATGATGACATTGTTCATCTGGCGAAAAAAAATTCTGGTGAAGCAGAGAGTGAGCATTCTTCTTCTTTCGTCTGTTCAAAGACTAACTTTAAAGCCAAGTGCTGTTCTTTGTATATGTGGGGCCATACTTAACTCTGAATATATGAAAAACCTGTCTTTTGCTTAGGTTAATTTGATAATAAAAGCCTCTGAACAATGTACATGGTACTGAAGAAGTGTAGGCCTTCCTAATTCACCTCACCGCCTCATCAATTTGGAGGAACCAGTCACCAAGCACAGGTGTGTCCACAGCCCAAAACACAGTGAAATGTTCACTTCTTTTTTTCAAGAGAATGATAAGCCCACTCAGTGGCTTGATTACGAAGCAATAGTACAGTAAGTAAGTACTTACTCCTGTAACTCACTTGGAAATCATCAGAGATGATGTAAGAGTTACAAATAGCTGGGCTCTGACTGTTCAGAATGTTAGGAGAACAGGTAGCAATCTAAATGGTGGGAAGATCAATGTGTATTACAGCTGCTCAGCTTTCTCTGTCTTTAAAGCACTTTTGAAGTATTCAAAACATGACTGCAAACCACAGAACTGTTTACTCACCTTACAGACTTAGAGAATGTATGACTTGCTCAAGGCCGCTAAAAGCATCACTGGCTGTGCTGTGATCAGGATCTGTTCCTGGCTCTCAAGCCTACAGGAAAGCCATGGGTTCAGTTAGTGCCAGCTGTCACTGCAGTCACCATTGGCTTGAGAGGCTGGTTCTGTCCTCTTCTGTCACAGGGAAAGCCTCCCTGAGCATCCTCCTGTGAAGCAGAGTAGCCTGTACAGAAATATGAGAGGTCTGAAGTACTGCCGAAGTGGCTGTAGGTAACCCAGCAAGGAAATGAGCTGCACTGGGGCCACCTCGAGCAGCCAGGCAGGCAGGTTGCCATCTGCTGTTTGCTAGGCAGTCTGGGGGTGATGAGAGAGTTCCTGGGAGCACGTGGCCCCTACTAAAAAGTACTGCACACCGTTAAGGCTGGCAGTGCCAGAGATGTGGAAGCTGATGTTGCATCACTCCCAGCCACCAGACAGGATGGCATGGAGAGACCATTTCTGCAGCTCTCTGCTTGCACGCCTGCTCACGCAGCTTTGGGCTCTCCTGTAACAAGGAAGTTTCCATCACAACAAGGAAGCTACTGCATTTCAATAAGCTACTTCTAAAAGTAATACATTTCACCCTGGGGAAGAGCAATTTTCCAGCTTCAGCGTTACCAGTTTTGTACTTTGAGGAGACCTTTGTAACATGTAATTTTAATTTTGTTTTAGCTAAGATTTAGATTTTCTTCTTGACAGTGCTGCACTACCAGCCACTCAAACCCTGCTGAAATTGCTTGTTGCCATTTTATCTGAGTATCTTGTAAATATTTGGTAGAGCACTCAGACAGAGAAGTGTTTTTTGCTCTTTCAGTCACATGCCTGGTACCAGGACCTTTAAGAAGTACAATAGACTGAAGGCAGGGAAAATTCCACTGAGATGCGTTCAAGTCTCCAGGGAGCAACTGCACTCTGTTTAGACTAAAATTTCTCATTGCTGTCTCTCCCTATTTAAAAAAAAACATGGAAGGATTGAGAGGGGAAGCTAGAGGGTTTCATTATTATAAACACCAGAATGCAAGCAGTTTTCACTCATTTCTGTCATATTGCAGAGCCATTTGCAATTGGAGAGGGAGATAAGCTTTTCAATGCTCTCTGCACTACCTGGGAAATTTCCATCAAGTATTAAAATGTTTTACAAACATTAGTGAATTAAAGCTTAATCCCCTTCTCATCCCCATGAAGCAAGTACAGTTTAAAGACAGGGCTAATGAGACTAAAATAGTTCTGCTTTGCAGAGGTCACAGGAACAGCATGGTAACAGAACTTGGGTCTTTGAGTCCCACCTTTCTGTCTTACACCAAAAACAACACACGTTCCTACACCACAAACAACACACATTCCCTCCCTTTCCAAGACTTGCTGTATTTCCCTTCCTAGGATATAGTGAAAACATGCTGGCATCACACCTTGAGACAACCTTGGTTTTTCCTCCTTGCTCACAACTGCTGTCCCATGGAATTAAGATGTTGAAAAGATCAAAGAGTGATATGAGGTGGGGGAAAAAAAATCAAGTCACTGCTCTATCTGTCTTGGGCATGTTCTGCCTCCATTGCTGCCAGTGGAGTCGGTGTTCTGTTGGGAGCAACCTCAAACATGTTTGTATGTACTTCCATATAATATTCAGGCAGAACTGTGGTAAAAATGCCATCATCAACAAGAGAGCTTGGCTGACAAGAAAATTGGACAGATGAGCCAATAAGTCACTCTTGTATTGAATAGATGTAATTTCATTATCCTTTTGTATGTGACCTGCATTTCTCACTGCTTCTTATTATTAGCATCCTGTAACTACAGCTGCAGCCATCTCTTTCACCTCTTCAGAAGAGAGGGATAATCTGTCAGCCAGTTCTTTTCCAGTGGTATGAGTGAGATTTTGACCAGAGGGACTAATGGTTAGTTGAAGAGGGTTGTTCCCAACAGGGCCAAGCAAAAAGCAATGTGCACGAGATGAAGTGGAAGACAAGGAAACAAATCTATAGGTTTTAAGCTCTTAAATTATTTTCCCCTTAGCTTCCCTCGTTCACACTGATAGATAAGCAGACATGCAAAGCTGGATGTATATTGACAGTGACCAGTGTAAGCAGGACTGAGAGCTTCTCGCACTGTGCAAACAAACCGGAAGTCAGTCAGCTACCAAAACCAGATCAGTATGTACCAGCTATTCCAGCCCTTGTAGATGAGAGGCACTGGGAGGAAAATCAGTCCTCCTCTCTCTCCTGTGACCTTATGAGGTACCCCAGCACTAGAACCTTTGACCTCTTAACGCTGTTACCTTTTGTGACAAGGCTCCAGCACTGGTCCTTGGGTAGGCTGCTTCCCTAGCACTCTTCCCTGCAGAGGATCCAGACTCAGTGCAAATGCTGTGCACAGTGCTCATTTCATTTCCTGCTGAAAGGCAGCCAGGCCTGAGGTGGAACATGGCAAGCGCTTCGCCGCACCTGGCAACTCCACACAGCTGCTGAAAACAAGCAAGGAAGAAAGCAGTGTACAAATGCAGGGGAATTTTCACATAGGCAGGATGTAATTAGCAGAGCTGGAATTTGGCCAGGACACTGGGGTTAAGATACTGGCTTGCAGGTAACACACTGGGATCTTTCATAATTCAAATGCTCAGGATCTCCCATTTCCATTTTACCTGGAAGATGTCAGAGGGCTGTTCCCTATTTAATGGTCATGGGCAGCTCTCGAACATCTGACACAAAGGAAGAAGTGTCTAAATGGTGCTGCACCTGCAGAGCTTCTCTGCCAGCAACTGCCCACCATGAACAACAGCTGAAAAGATCACATCCTGATAGGACCATGGCTGCACCACGGTAAAACACACCTCCATGCCTTGGGGTTCATTTCACCCCTAACTCTCATTATTCAGTTTTCAGGTCAAATCTCTTCCAAACAGAAAGAAAAGATGATAAAATTAGGGCAGCACCTTACACACAAAACACAAGAGAGAGAATATTACCATTAGGTGCTGCTTCAAGCTTATTCTCTGCCATTAGAGATAATACCAGATAGCTATTGGACAACAGAGAATTTAGATGAAGCACTTCTCCCCAGTGTTGATGAGTGAGCTTTTCCAACTGGCCTTGCTGGTAATACACAGAGCATGAAGAGCTTTTGCCACCTTCTTCCTTCCAGCAGGGAAATCATGTTCAAAGCAGCAAAACATTTTTTTCCACTTCATGATCTCACTTTCAGTATAAGCAATTTTTCTGTTTACTACAAGGATGTTGAATGTCCACAAAAGATCAGGGAAGTCATTCATGATCCTCACGTGTGTAAAGTCTGCATGATGTTTCTACCATGATGTGGCCCACAGTCTGAAATATATATAATTGCAAATCTCTAACCCCTTGTCAGTCAGACTTGCAGACGTGTCCAGTCAAAGAGCTGACTTCCCCTGTGTGGTGCAGTGTGTGCAAGCAAAACAAGAAGTGCTCCTGCCATCTGAAAAAGCATAATCTCTGCGTCAGTAAGTCATAAAAAAGGGACCCCTCCTCTGCCTCTGAGAGCTTACCATGCCAGCCTTTGGTTTATTTGAGGGGGGGATGGTTTGTATGCCCAGGCTGCCGTGGAAGCCCCCTCTTTGTCAAGTGTTGTTTAATACAACCACCAACCAAACTTGACGAGAGGACCTCAGCCAGTGGGACAACAAACCTACAGACAGCCTCTCGTGGCAAAATGCACTGGGGAGAGTAAAGAACGGGCAGCTGCGGGCAACAGGAAATCCAGCACTAATAAATAAAACGTCTTATAGCCAGAAAGAGGAAATAAACAGCAGCAGCACAAACTGAGAGGACAGAAGAGAGCATGACTGTGGCATGGGAATCACTGAGTTACAGTGAGCTTATTTTTACAGAACGTTGTCCCAGTTTGTTATGTGTTCAGACTGCAAAAAGAGTGGGGGAGTGGGGGGACTGCTCAAAGAGAGGGTCTCTATCAGAAGTTGTCAACAACCACTGTAATTAAGGAAGCAGCCAGAGCACACACAACCAAAGCTGCTGCCAAAGTGAAATGAAAGCATTTTTTGTTTTCAGCTGTAGCCCCAAAGGATAATAAAAGATGGTTCTACTATGCCAAGTGAGGAGCTGCAGGGACACCATTTCTAGATGGCTCTCCTCCCATCTTTCCAAAATTATACACTGTGGGGAAGCAGCAAGTTACTGTTCCTAAGTGTGCTTTCAAAGCCCATGCCTGCACACCCCATCTGACTGCAGCCACCTGGGAAGGCCAGCCGCAAGACAGGTGGGCCCCCAACCACCATGGTGACAATGGAGGTGGCACCAGCTGAGCTCTGCCTCCAGCCAATGGGCTGTTCTGGCACTGCTTGGTTCAGACTGCTGAAGCAGCAACACTGAATTTTTCTCCCCTTGCCCTCAGCTATGGGTTTCACCATGGCCCCACAGCATTGCCACTACCAGTGGGAGCTGCCGCATTCAGAAGGGCCACACCCCGCTTTCCTCCTGAGGGCAGCTGCATTTAGGGGGCTCACTGGTGTCTTGGCAGAGACCCTCATTCGTGGCACACCAACACTGTGCTCTTCTCGCTGCTGACAGCATAGGTGGCCTGAGCCCATGCAGCAGCAGGTGCTGGGGAGCAGCGCGTGGGCTGGCAGAGCGGAGGGGGTTGGTACGGATCTTCTCAACCGTGGGACATGAGGCTTTCACTGGCGGCTGCAGAAACTGGTGTGCAGGTTCAGTGAAGGAAAAGAAGTCATTCAGAAATTGCATGCATATTTCTGAATTCATTCATTGCGTGGCATTTGCCTTGCATCCTCCCCCCGGGCTCTGTGTGCATTGCTGGCATTCTCCCCCAATCCTATGTAATAATTCCCAGGTCTCCACAAGCCACTGCCTGCCAATGGAGCCCACAGTCACTGGCCCGCCAGCCCAGTCACATGAAAAGTTACACGCGAAGGTTTAATGCTTTCTCCTGACCCCAGCCCCTGTTCCTGTGAATCCCCTGCAGTGTTCTCCTAATCAGGTGCCAGGGAAGCTTTGTACTGAGCAGAGTGCTAAGAAAGTGACTATTTAGCTGCAGCATTTCCAGAGTCTTTGAGCTCTCTCCCAAGCTGTAAATACAAGCAGTGGAACCAGGTGAGTGTCTGACAAGGCTGCCATTTAGACCTGAAGCTGCTTTCCAACCGAAGGCACATTGTGGTTGCCTCACTTGCTGTATCCCAACTGCTGCACTAATGGTTAATTGCTTCAGCAGGTATGGAATCACTTCTCGAAGCCTGCATACAAGGTACGCAGCTATGGTCCAGTAGAATTTTAGCCTTCGCTGGACATTAACAATGTGTCTGTTACTAGGGAGTCAAAAAGAAAATACACCCCTTCCATTACCAAATTCTAGATGATGCAGTTATTTAGTTCATCACACAACTTGTGAAAGTGGTAACATATTTACTTTTATGACATATCAGAAAAAACACATGCTTTTGGAGAATCTCAAATGGAAGTGATCTTTTAATAAATCTGGATGACAGGCAGAAATGTTCAAGGGCTGTTTCTGATGTATCAGCAGCTACAGTCGTTTCCTGCTATCAGTGTTATGTGAGGGAGGGCAGCATCTCCTGCAGGAACAGTTCCTGTCCTCCACCTGATGTTTTCATGTAGGATTTCATACATGGCGGTGTATGATTCATGCTCAGCTTTTGGAAGCATGGGAGCTGTGTCTAGCAGTCAGGGCCTAATGTTTCTCTGGGTTTCATTCAGACCACAGAAAGACAAGCCAGTTGCACCTTTGAGCCAAACAGTTGGAAATCAAACTGAGCATTTGATTTCAGTTTTAGTTCTTTTTTTTTTTTTTGAAGGGGAAGGGTCCAACTTGTTATGAGCTCTGGCCTATACTTACATTTTTGTGGGTTTAAATGAAAAGACCAGGTAAAGTTTTAAGTTGCAGTCTGTTCATATTGTTCTGATTTAAGCTCTATCATTATCAACATAACTTTTAAAAACAAACAAAAAAAAGCCCCCAAACTGACAGTGTTTTTCAAATTCTCTGTTCTTCTCATAATTTTCAAAAGTGTAGTGTATTCAAAAATGTAAGCCTGTCCTGCTTGGCTGACTGGCTGTTTGATTATTTCTTTATATTATATTACATTGTTTCATTCTTAACTGTAAGCCATCAAAATCATAAAATCTCAGTTCTAGTCTCAGTTACACTCAAATATAGCTGCTGAAAAGGTTTGTATAATTTCTTAGTATATATGGCATTTAACAAACTTTGCTTAAATTGTGTATTCCCAACTCAATCCAAACAGGAGTTGAGAAATCTTGCTTCTCCCAGATGAGAGCACACCTGAATAATATAGGAATTACTTTTCTCACTCAAAAGCATTAACAAAATACATGCATAAGTACTGGGGTTTAATCAGCTGGTGCTGTCTCTTTATTTAAAGGAAAAACGTATCTAACCCTTCGGGAGAGATTCAAGCTACCAGTGACAATGGAGACAGATCTGAGCACCCAAATGGTAACATATGTAGACAAAAGTATAAGTCAGTGATGTCTGTGGCTGTAGTCAGCTGGCATTGTCCACCCTGCCACACAACAGCCAGGAGACCAGCAAGGAGGATTTTCCATTTCTGGAAAGTGCAGTGAAGTGGGGGAACACAGCAATCTCCAAATTGTCCTTCCTTCTATGAAGTATTGTCTTCACGATACTGCTTGACATTCATTCAGTCAAATATTTTGACAATTTGAACAAATAAGCAGGAAATGGTTTTGATTTTTGGCTCCAGTGGGCAATTTGTGAAGAAGAATAAGTAGCGCAGCATGTGCCATGTCTCTTAAATACCCTTGTTTGCCAGAAACATATGCAGCATGTTTCCCAGGCTGTGGAAACAGTTATCATTGCCAGTCCACCAAGTCACCCTTCTCTCTCCACATACCATCCCCAACCCCACATCGGGCTGGGGCGAAAGGAAGCATCACTCTGAATTACTCTGCTGTTACCTGTTCGTGAGGAGAGGGTGCCTGTGCACATAACACGTTATTCTGTGCACGTTTCTGAGAAGAATTGTGATTGCAATCACTTCACAGTGGCACAAAAGAGGAGTAGCAAGCCGAGGTGGGGCATGCACAGGCACCTGAGAGCCAAACCTGCCCCTCTCTCCACACTGCTCTGCAGAGCCAGGCGGGTCTGTGAGCGGTGAGCGTGCTGCAGCATACCTTCACAGGAGCCCTGGGCCAGGGCGCTGCGCTTGGGGAGCTGCTAGAGGAGCTTTTGTCTGTGCTTTCACTGCGGGTTTAAGTAGTTCGATTATCATTTGGGTCAGAGAACATGGAGCAGCCCCGGCTGGGGTGGGAGAAGTCACACTGTGAGGCTACACTTGAACGTGGCCACTTTACTGCACCACCCCGGGTACAAAGCCTGCTTGTGTGGGGCACGTCCCGTCGTGCGTCACACTTTGGTTGTCAGTGGCAGCCATGGGTTACTGGGGGTGACACAATAACCTCTTTATTCTTAAAAGAATAGTGGGGGGAATTGCGGGAGACCATTGGAAACATTGCAGCAAAGAAGTGGTTTGGCTTTTGTCTGTCCCTCAAGGTGAGGTGCCCAGGCAGTCGCTGAGCTGCCTCTGCTGTGCTGGAAGGAGCAAGAGCAAAGCAGCATCAAGGGTGAATGCAGGGCTTTGGGTAGCTGGGTGGGAGAGGACTTAAAGAAACACCCAAGGAAGACCCCATGGTATCTCTGTGGTAAAAACATGATAAAACTGCTTATTTAGGGTAGAGTTTTACAGCAGCTCACTCTAAAGTCTGGGAAGTCTGGGCTGCCGCAGCCTTGTCTCCCCCATTGCCTTCAATACAAGAGCAGCCCCACAGGGAATGAGCTCAAAGAGCTGATCTGTCTGGAAATTAAACTGTGTTTTTAATTACCAAATAAAAGTTTGTTTTACTAGAATGCCTCAAAGTTTCATTCAAAGAGAACTGGAAAAATAAAAAGACTAGGAACTGAAAAGGGTAAAACAGACAGAAATTTGAAAAAATACTGATACAAACTATAAAAGTTAGTTAAATCTCTTACTGTATCTATCACTGTCTCCTTTGCCAGCCTCTCAGCTATATGCTTCACAAAGCAGTAAGCCCAAATAATTCAGATATGCTAAGCAAAGCTACTCTGAATATGGCTTCTAGCCTAATAAGTCAGAGCCTTATCCAGTTCCCATGAAAAACATCAGGAAAGTTTCCTTAAACACTAATAGACATAAGATTGGATTGCAGAACAACCATATAACTTTTGACCAAAAAGTGAAGTTTTTCTAAAGCTCTGATAAAATATTCATGCAGGAGAATGTGGAAACTCTGACTGGAGCAGTCCCATTGCTAAATATGTTTCAAACAAGCATAATCATTTTTGAAACCATGCTCATTCTCACTAGTGATGTGTGCTCTAAGGGGAAAATACAAAACAAACTTTTTTTTTTAAAGGAAAAAAGCATTTATAATTTCTTTATTGTGGATGTGGAGAAAGATTCCCCCTCTTTTGCTGGGAAAACCAGTTTCTGCTCAATAAGCAGTAAAGTACATCCTAATTTTTAAAAAGCATTTGTTAGGCAAAACAGGGCTTTTTTACAATGCTTTCATTTTTTTGCAGTTGGAGTCTTTCTGTTGATGCTAGCTGCTTTAGTTGTAGGTATTTTCTGGGAGGTGGTGTCTGTCAGTCCCACGTGGGGTGTCCCCTTGGCTATCTCTCATAGCCGCCCTTCTATAAATCACAGCATATTAAAAAAAAGGGGATAATGCTGACATGTGAACTAATCCCCACATCAAAGAGAGCAATTCTCTCTCCTCCAAACACCCACCCCCCTCTTTTGCTGGGAAAAGTCTAACGCCTAGAAGCTGATTTACACAAAACTTCATCCCAGTTGTTAGGAAACTCGCAGTGCCGCTTACTTGCCAACTGCAGGAGAAACCTGGGAATCAGGGTAACCACAATAGCTAGCCTGCGGCTTCCAGCATTTGGCAATTCAGGAGAGGAAAAAAATTGGCTTGTTTCAACAGACTTGTGTATATGTTGATTGCATGGCAGAATAGGCATGCATATAGACAGATGTAAACGTGACTAGTAATGTGGGTCTGTCTGGGCACATCTGGGTCTGTATGGGCACACCTATATCTGCGTGTGCTTACAAGCACTTGTACAGGCACAGGGCTGCTTGGCCTGGCACACACAAGACACACCGAAGCACAAAGAAATACCTCTCTCCTTCTGCTAGGAGAAAAGAGGGACAACGGGGAATATACATTAAAAACATAAGCCCATATGGGCATCCAGTGGCCTAGACACGGAAAGGGCTATCTTAAGCTATTCATTCCAGATGTAGGGCTGCCTTTGAGCTAACAGTTCAAATGCAGGGAATAGATGAATAAGGGGAATGCTGTGTCTGAGACAGGATTAAAGCATACACTCACTGCTGCCCTTGCCTTTACAAATGCTTCCTGTGCATTGATAAGCACACAAGATACTTCCAAATAATTGTCTGTGTTTGGAATGCAGCTTAAAGGAGGCAAAAATGCCTCTGTCTGGCAAGGTAATTCTCTTTTCCCAACTTAATGCTTAGCCTGAGCTTGTGCTGGGCACACATCCTTCAGACATACCAACAAAGCATATGTAGCATGGAAAAAACTATACTGGTGGTTCTGGATTCATAATCAATAAGCAACAATACCTGCCTCATGTGAAATTGGCTGTAGTAAAGTGTGTTTCTGTAAGTATATGTACGCATGTGAACTAGATACTTCCACCAATATCGAAGCTTCTGGTTAATTCAGTTTACTTGCTGCTTTCTCCTGCCACCCACATGGGCAGGCAGGAATGCCCTGGGGCCAGCAGGGCCCTCCCCAGCCAGGTCATCCCTTGCCCTAGGCCAGAGGGCCATGAATGTCTCTCCCAATAAGTCATTGTCACTGCCAAAAGAGGCACACGAGGTTCACTCCCAGTGCAAGAGAGTGAACTGGAGTGGGGAACCACTGGATTTAAAAAAATGCATCCTTTTTGTAGTCCTTGGTTGGTTGTGGTCCAGCTGCACTCACCGATGCACTTCAGTATGATTGCACAAGAGCTGAGGGGAGGAAGCAAGTAGCCAGGGGCAGTGAGACACTCAGGCAGCTCCCATGTCAGTGACAAGTGCTGGCTTAAAACATTCAGGAAAATACAGCCAGAGGGAGAGCATCAGGCATGCTAAGAGACCCACATCTCCCACTCCACTGACAAGGAAGGGCATGGCACATGTATGGGGGGAAGGCAGAGACCAAAAGTTTTGTTGTTGCAGTGCTCCCTCCACGTAGATGTGCAGCTCTTCATATGTCTGTGCTTGTTCCCTGCCCTGTATCAAGTGGAGAGGATGTGAAAGAAACCCCAGCATGGTTGAGCCCTCACCTCCAGTACATGGAAAAACAAACACAGCCATTCTCTTGTTTGTTGATTTAGTTCAGTGCTCCTTCCATTACAAAACCATTTCCCTGCAGGCGACAGGCTAAAACCTATTTGCTTATTACTCTGCAAAAGAAAATGATGGGTGCAATTTTCAAGCACCTCTTCTGTTGATAGACACTGAGATTGAAAGGACAGAGCCGTCCCAAGCTACCTCTCAGCTGTGTTTTCTCGTTGAGCAAAATTTTCATGTTTTCTAGCTCAGAAACACATGCCACATGTATTCTTTTCTCCTCTTCTTGAACTATACATCTCTCTATGGGACAGCTTTGTGCTTGGAAAGTGAACCATGTGCTTCATCACAGGTGTTTATATAGCAATGGCGGTGACCACTAAAGCTGCATCCGGAGCTTCAATTTGCAGCACAGCACATACCCCACACGCCCTACACACCCCACTGCACCATCTGTAATGAGTCAAAACCCCAGAACTGAGCACTTGTGAACAAGGGAGAGGTTTCCTCCTGCTGCTCAGGCTGATGGCTGTCCCAGCTCCCATACAGGATGGTGTAAATACTAAGCCAGCTCTTGGAACTGGCACAGTTAAGTGAGGCTCTGGGTGCGAGATGGTTCAAGGCAAACACACAGGAAACATATCACAAGTCTCTTCTAGCCTGTTTTTATTGATGAGATGCACCCGTTGGCAGTTCCTGGTGCTGACTGGGACGAGTCTGGATAAAAACTGCAAGAGGAGCAGCAGAGTTTATCTAGAGCTGGCACCAGTTTTGGTGCTTGGCTGAATGAGCTGTTTCTACTGAGTCCAGAGCTCTTTCTTTGTGCCAACACTACCACCTGCCCTCACCCTCCACCCCCAAAATAATCAAACTAGCCTCAACACCTTTTTTTGTCAGGTTAAATCACTTCTCTGCCAGCTGGTCTTTTAGATGGCAATTCTTCTGACTGGCCTTTTTGGTGGCTGACACTTTACACTCCTCACAAATCCAACCCAACTGCCTTAAAAAGTGAATTTACATTGCACGGCTCGGGGGGGGGGAGGGTGCCCCAGGCAATGTCAAAGAAAAAGCGGATCAAAAAGAGCTGCTAGTATTGGATACTGGACTGTCTTTTCAGCTGCTTTGGGCAACGTCCTTTCAGCACAAGAAAAGCTCAAAAGAATTCAGTTAATCTGTTGTTAAACAGAGTCTGTGATGGGAGACTGGTCTGTCATCGTCTAGGCAGGGAACTGAGCCTGCCTGTAATGGCTAGGAGCTCCTTTGCCCTTTCCCAGCATTTCATATCTGTAGTGGCAGTGAGTTCATGGACTGGCACCTTGCTGGCCTTGCACAGACTGTCTCTCAGCCTTGTGATGTCAGGACCCCTTCCTTCTGGCTGCTCTCGGAAGAAGCAGCAGCTCACAGCACATGCACTACGTAGCACAGCATATCCAAAGGTTCTGGCAGCCAAAAATCCCTCTCCATAACTCTCCTGCTTCACACAAGCACAGAAGTGCCTTGCAGGGTGCTGGCGGTGGCTAACCTGCTGCTGGTGGTGATTTCAAAGAGCTAGCAGGTCAACTGAAGTCCTGAGGCAAGAGCTTTGGCCTGATTTTCAGTTCTAAGTCTGAATACAGAGACATAAGAGCAGCCTGACCCACACTAAGGTGTGGCCCCACGATGTCCCACAGCCTCAGTGCCACAGCACAGCTCTGAATGTTAAATAGAGATGGTGAGCGGCTCATAGACTTGCCAGCCTACACTTGAGGTGTAGGTATATCACATGCATACTGCTTCAACCTAAAATGAATCCCTCCTTTCAGGTGGGAAAAATAAGGTCTTTTTTCTTCCTCAGAATGGAGGATCCCATAGATCCCTACAGAGTAAAACAGCTATTCTTTTTTAAGATTTAAAGATATTACTTCTTTTTTTGTTCATGTATCACATTTCAGTGTCTTCTAAACAAGAGGGAGCTTAATGGTTTTGGGTAACCTTGATCTGGCTAGTACACAACTTTTATTGCTTCATCCTTGAGCTTCCATGAGCTACATTATGTTCTACTATGAACAGAACGTCCTACTTAGGATTGTGTGGCACATGCTTTGGTTGCAACAGCTTCCTAGTGCTTTCTTTGGCCTGCATGTATATATAGTTTATATATATAAACTATATGTAGTTTATATATACACATATGTGTGCATATATGTATGTGTTCATTTCTAATTATGAAATGATGCAATGAAAATTTCCAATTCTGAAAATTTTTATTTCATTTCCTTCATTCTCCACTGCTGTTCAGCTAAGCACACTGGCAGTGTGTTCTAAGAAACAGGATAATTCCCCTCTATGACTCATTTCTAAGGTCTCCCAGGCAGGATTCAGTATGATGGTGTCAGTGGTTGCTGCAAGAGCTGTTTAAATGTCTCTGCACGTAGTGAAGTGCTGATCTCAGGCAGTGGTGCTAGGAACGTCAGGATCTGTTTAATATTCACTGGGGATCTTCCTAAAAAGTCAATTAGCCTCCCTACAGTTTCGTGAACTGGCTGAGCATTACCGTGCAGTTGTATCAGCTTTTATTTTAGTGCATGAGGAGCATTGTCCTGTGAAATGGAACTTTCTGGGTTTAATGGGAGACTGTAATTTGATTTTAAATTATCTACTGTCAAGCCGTTCACAAGTGAATCGAACACACATGCATTTTCTCCATAACACATTTGACTGTCTGGAGAAACAAAGGTTGGTAATTAAGCTCACAGCAGTTGATAAGGACGGGGCCTGGGCAAGGCCTAAAACCTCAACAGGTTAGAGCCTTAATTCCTGGATACTTACCAAAAACAAACACTTGACTTGGCACAGCTTGCCCATTCTGGATAATCTGGCTCTTTGATTCCCTGGGGAGACTGCTGGGCTGTCCTGTGGGAAGTCGGCACCTCGGTATGACGGGGAGGGATGCCAAAAGAGCAGACACCACTCCAGGGTAACCAGCTATGCCAAGTCAAATTCAGCAAGCTCATGGTTAAATATGGGAGTTCTATTTCTCTCCAGCCAATGCATGAATTCCCAGCACCTTCTGTACTTTGAAATACCATTAATTAATATTTATCAGATGTAAAATGTGACACTAGCTACTTGGTACAATATGCCTTTAAGCATTGTATTACTATTCCTTTTTAAGCATAACTACAGACAGGCTGAGGCAGGCAATCGCAAGTGTCACCAATAGCAAACACCCCTCAGCTGGAGGCAGCTTTTAAAACCCATCCAGATCTTAAACCAAACTGTCCTCAGTGCAGGACAAAGCCCATTAGCAGGAGACTGGGATGGACCTGCCACATTACCCATGGCTGCCTACATGGCCACATGGTTTAAGAAACACAAATCATCGTGCAGTGACTTTTTTTTATGGTATCTTTGCTCCAAACTCACATGGATGTTTGGAAAGTGCCATATCTCTCTGCCATGACCTACTTTCATACCAGGGCTCAGCTGCCCAGGGGTAGGTGTGCCAGGGCAGACAGGCCGTGCTGTGCCTTACTGTGCTGTGCCTGGGCAGCATGGGCACCCTCACTCCTCACTGACCCCCGGCTGCCCGTGCTGTGTCACTGAGAAGCAAATCTTTGGCCCTTTGCTGGCGCACAGTCCCCGTTTCTTAATGTGTTTGGTAGTGCTGGTACCTTGACAGCACTGTGGCGGGGGCTTCCCAGCAGCTCGGCTCGC
Source organism: Ploceus nigricollis (assembly GCA_013399945.1). Classification (NCBI taxonomy): domain Eukaryota; kingdom Metazoa; phylum Chordata; class Aves; order Passeriformes; family Ploceidae; genus Ploceus; species Ploceus nigricollis. Next base: position 468,694 of record VXBC01003759.1, read on the forward strand.
GAGGCCACAGCCTCTGGATAACTTCCACCCCAAATGTATGTCACATTTCCTTCCAGTGAAAGCAAAATATTTACACTAAGCCAGGGTCACCTGGCGGCCACTGCGCTATCGCAGGCTGGAAGCGGCTGCGATACTGTAAACAGAGGGGCGTGAGGGCGGAGGGAATTGCTGAGGGCCTCCAAAACAAACGGCGCAGCTGGCGCGCGCTGCTGGGAGCGGTGGGCACCGGCGGGGTGGGCGCTGGGCGAGTGCTCTCAGGGCGGGATGGGGGTGGGCTGGCAGCGGGGCCTGCAGTTCAGGGACAGCGAGCCAGGATGGCAATGGCAGAACAGAGCTGGTACCAGGGGCTAGGGAAAGAAAATTCACAGAGTCTGGACAGACCTGTCCAGCATCCCCACCAGCCACACTTCCCACCCGTCCCCATGCGGCCCCAGCATGTTCAGTACCTGAGGCTGTGGCCACACCAACCTCGCTGCTTTACCTACCTTCAAGGAGCTGTTGGAAATACTCCTCCTGTTCTCCATGAGTGCTTTGGGCCCCGTGAAACCGTCCTGGAAGTTGCTGGGCAAGACTTGCCCTATGAAAATGCATTGAATTCAGTGTTTTAAACTTGTAAACTTGAACTACAGGACTCACAGCCCCTGTATTCCCAGACACACAAGAGAAAGGGTGGCAGTTTCCCATTGTAGTAGCTTGCATTCAAGCCATCTTCCTGAGACAGGTCTTCCCACCTCCTCACAGCCTAAATCTCTCCCACATGCTGCCAGAATTTCTTTCTTTATCCCATATTGCACTGCTGATCAGCACCTGAAACTTGTGGTGCGTGCTGTAACACATGCATGGACAAAGTGGCTGGCAAATCCCGGCTGCCCACCGATCTGATACCACTGACTGGTTCCACAGAACCTCAGTTCCACTGTCCTGTTCCCTGCCCAAAGTGATGATCCATGGCAGGGTTTCACATGTGACCAATGGCATGTGGACTCTGGAAAACCTCCACCAGGCAATAAATAAAATGGTCCTCATTTTGCATGCCTTGAACCCACTCTGGGAATGTGAGGACTCAGCCTCCCAGCACCTGGGCTGCTTCAGAAAGCCTTCACCCACCTGGAAAGATAGATGTGAATGTCAGACATGGGCCACAGTGGAGCTGTGCTGAGCCCCTCTGATCAAACAAGCCCATAAGGAGCAGCACAGGGACCACAAGCTCTTCTGCTTTTGTTATGCTGCTGCCATTCTCCCAGCAAGGTTCACATGTAAGCATGTGGAGTAACCAAAATATTAAAGGACATTCCAGTTATTCTTGGCTGTCTAAGGGAGAAGTAATTGCTCTTTTTGCATCCAATCATTTTCCACTGGCACTTCTCATAATGATTATCACAGTGTCAATATCTGAGATGTCAGTATTAGACCAAAGCTGAGGAGGGTGGCATTTGGCCACTTGGGAGATATGGTTTTCCCCAGCTTTGCAGGAAAGTTTCTTTATGCCAGTTACTAAGCTATTAGGTATGCAAGGCATAACTATAGCAGAAGGGGATTTCTGTGTGGGAGGAACAGTATGATTCATATTGTCTCACCAGCATTGCAAAACAAAATGTCCAGTCATACGCTTTTGTGATGCAGCCACTCATTTCTCCGCCTTTATTTTGTACACAGCCATAACCCCAGTGCACTGGGACCTAAGAATCAGCACAGCAAGCTACAGGAGAATCCATCAAGAAAACAGGAAGCACCGAGATGACCTAATACTCTAATAGCATTTTCCTCCCTGGGAGCAATGTCCAGAGCATGGTGACAGGAAGGAGGGACCGAATGCTGTTCTCAAGCACCTGGTTAGCACCTCTTGTAACAACTCCTTGAGACAGCTGGCATGGAAAGTGGTAACAGGAATGCCATCCCAGCTTTGGAAACTTGCCTGCTTCACAACCAACCCCTTACCTGGAGCACAGACCGTGGCTGAATATCGTTCTCGTAAGCACCTACTGCATTGCTCTGGTGGTTTAAAGGGGTTCATTAATGCAGCTGAGGCAGAAGTTGGCAATTGCTGGATGTTTATTTTGGAGCAGTCTTCAGGAATGTACCAGCCTTCATTTTCTGGGGTTGCAAAGGAGGATGGTAAGGGCAGAGGAAAAGCACTGATTTCAAGAAAAGATATTCTAAGCTGAAGAACTCTCTACCTGAGAGTTAATCTTACAGGGAAAAATACTTCTTGAAACACTGCACTTACACATTAAAAATAAAATTATATCAGGACCTTTTATTCTTTTCCTCCCCAGAAAACTCAAATTTAAGGTAAATCAAAAGAATTCCCAATGTTTTAATGTACAGGGAAGTTCACATGTAGGTATCAGCTGGCTCTTCCCAATGATATCCCTGAGAAAAATCCAAGCCATCCATAACAGACTTCCACATTATCAGGGACCACAAAAAGCAGAATGCCTTCATCTTACTCATGTGGAGACTGGGCCTACTCCCGTCGTCACTACCAGTGTACAGGGATTTGGTTTTAGCACATTCCTGACAACACAAATGGCACAGAGGAAGCAAATGCTTTCCAGCCTTCTTCTTAAAAGCTGGCAAAGCACACCTCAGTGTGATATGCCAGCCTCATATCTCACTATCATTAAACACAGAACTAGCATGAGTCTTTACATATTTTCATGGACTTCACACATTCTTTTCACATGTGTTACTGACATAAAAATTACACTATTGTAGATTTGTTTTCGTGAAGTCAGCTAAAAGGCAGTATACATGTGTTGTATTTGCAGTACTTTAGCCACCCTAAAGAAAGGATGGGGAAGAGGGCAGGCTGCGGCTTGCTTTCTTAATAACATGCAAAACCTTTAAATCTCAGGTTACAGTAAGTATTTTGGCTCTAAACTCTAGCTATGAAGCAAATAGCCCAAGGACTCTCCCTAGAACTGTAGTGACAAATTTTAATAACATCTAAAGCGCAATGATGAGGCTCCTCTGTGCCAAAAGAACCTGCTGGCTATAAAATATCAAAAATGACACTTTTAAAATAAGTAATTTTAAGACCTCCTGTATCAAAAGCAACGCCACCAGCAGGCATCACCTCACCTCCTTCTGGAAATGCCTTGAGGCTGAGACTTGCCCCATTTCCCTTTGTTACAGTATATGGATCCTACCTGATGGCAGCTTTTGTGCTGTCCTCTTATGGACAGCTCTGTGTGGCCCTGTGTGACCCACTTACTCTATTATGATCTCTGACAAGTCTTCTGCCAACCCCTGCAGCACAAGGGAGTGCTTAATGGAAGACCAGACTGACCATTTCTGGGGTCTAAGCCCATAGGGTGTGAGAAAGCTCTTCTAATGTTTTACCAAAGGGACTGAACTCTGCAAAAGACCTTGAAAAATGTGCCTCCCAAGGTAACATAAGGACATATGATACCTGATAAATCTGAAAAAAAAAAGTCTAAAAGTGTGAAGGGTTTTTCTACCAAGTGTCATAACAGAGTGCAATTAGGCCTTATATAGCCTAATTCTGGCCATGCTGCAAGTGGTTTAATGGGGCAATATCCAGTAAGTAGATAAATTTAATTGTGCCAGCATGAAGAGGTCATTCTCTTCTCAGCACCTAAATTCTCCTCCAAATGGGAGCACTTCCTTTTTCCAGATTCATATACAACATGATGGTTCAGTGCCTTCCTAGAAATGGAAAGGCCCATTCTTCCTCACTTTACTCTTTCAGTGAAAACACACATGATAAGAAACCACACACACACACATATGGGTTGGTGAGAGCCCCAGCCCATATGGGCACAGGTGGTGTGTCAGAATGAATGGACACACAGGGGTCTCTGTGTAGTAAGAATGTTTACCATGTGTAATGCTGGGAATCACATGTAAGATTCCAGGTAAACCCACAAGATTGGCTGTAAGATATTGTAATATAAAGATCCTTTCTTGTATGTCAGAGCCCTAAAGTTTTGTGCCATTGGGATGATGTCAGTTGGAGTTCAAAGATAAAACAGGCTGCAGGTAGGAAACAATTTCTAAATCATTTTGTGCAGGGACTTCTGCAAAAAGTATTAAGGTATCTTCAGCAGACCAAGCCGTTGGATCTAAGCGAGTCTTTATTTACCTGATTTTTCTAATTAATGCCTGCTTGAAAGAGTGGTAGACAAATCACTAGGTTGCCCTAGTTGGGTATGAGCCCCTACCCCTGTTTTGCCCAAGGCAAAAATGTCCTCCTTGCAATTTTAGGTAGGCAAATTCAACCCTTGAAGTATTTGGCACCTTGCACCAAACTACACACTGGCCACAGGGCTCAACATGTTTTGCTAAAATCAGCTGCAGCAGGGCTCTGGTGCTGTCTCAGTGCTGTCTGTTGCTCAGTACTTCAGAAATCACACAATGGGTCATGTGGGTCACTTCCCTCATGTCGAGAAAGAAACTCAGGCCAGGTTAGATGAGCTGCATATGGTAAGGAAAGTGAGGGCATACAGGGCAAAGGGATAACAGATTCTTGAGCTGACTTCACCTTTGATATTCTGCAGTTGTTTAAAGGAGTAGGCAACAGGAGCTTTGTCACAGGTATGAGTGAAATTTTATTTTAGAACATTTGTTTAAGAAAAAATGTCTTTTTGAAGATATTATTCAAAGAAATCAATTCATTTAACATCAGCAGAATTCTACAGTATTTTTCTTCCTGTGTGGTCCTTTCTCGAATATTATTCTCACTCAGACAATATATTTTTGATGGGAAAGTAGTCATTCTTCTACTTTTCCATTCTCTGCTGGCCTCCTTAAAATCTCTCATTGTAGATTTGCATCAGATTACTATCGTGGTAATTTCTAGCTCAAGTAAAATCAACAAACTTCCTCTCTCATCTTTCCTTCTGATCTTTAAGACATTCTAGAAAGTCCAAGTGCCCTGGTGGCCAGCTCCCTTCTCAGTCTCCCAAAAGGCCTTTCTTCATTTTTTTGATGTTAGCTCTGTGCAAGGATTTTTGCCTTCACTCCTCTTTGGCTAAGTCAGTAATTCTTGGCTCTTCCTAATAATTTAATCCCTTCTGTTCCTATGATTTACACCAAGCTGGAAGGTGGAGGTGAGTTCCTCCCCAGCTTTTTGTTTGTCAGGTTTTGCTGCCTTTAAGAATGTTGCTGGTCTTTGGTGTGAAGATGGGCATTTGGAGTGAGGCTGATAGGGCCTCCTATCTCCAAACCTGACCTGGACAAGGAAATACAATTCCCTCAGAGAGGTTTCTTTTGACAGGCCCAGTTATTGTCCATATGTCCTATGGTTCAGGCACAGTTATAAATTGTTATATGTTTATATATATGTTAAACATAAACTGATTATATGTGAACCCCTAGTTTTGCTGAAGCTCAGGTGACATTTACTGTTTCACTCTCCTCCTGAACTGCTTAGTGTGAAGGAAAAAAAACCAAACCAAACCAAACCACAAATCCATACCAGTTTCAGCACTTTTGCCCTTATGATTGACAGCTTTCCTCCACTGCTGGGTTAAGACCGCTGCAAGTGGGAATTCCTTCTCCTGAATTAATTAAATCTGTATTGTTATTGCCTTTGATCTACTGCCATAGGAACCGGAATGAGCACTGGAAAACCTCCATTTTTGTCCATTTCTTACACAAATAGGTCTGGACAGATTATTAAAAGGATCATTTAGAAGATGGTGGGCAGAATAGTCCCCTCCCAAAGCTGGCCTTGAGACTGACAGTTTCTGTGGAAACTGCATGGGAACAGTTACAGACCTCTAGTGGCTCTGTTTATATAGCTCATCTATTTCCTAATTGCTCACCAGCACAGTATTTTGGAAAGCCATATAGAGATTTCCCATAAGGATTACAACACAGTGTCATTTCATCTTCTCTGCATTTCCCATCCCGTTGTCTGTTTTATTTTCCTCACCATAACATCTGTCCCACATCACTGAGAGATTTCACAATTGGAAACCTGCTATAAATTATGACACAGAGTTAAAGAACTTCAGTGTTTGCTCTCTGCTATTTTTTTCAAGGGACTTTGGGTTAACCACCTCTTTAAAATAAGCCTTTTTTTTTTTTTTTTTTTTTTTGCTATTTATAAACTAATGTTTGTAAAAGCTTTGGAAACTGGAAAAAGAAGAATATTTCTGTCCTTCCTTCTTGTATCCTTTTTCATTTATCTTCCATGGAGTTCCTAGAGAAACACAAACTTCTGTAAGTGCTTGCATAAAATAATGTTTAGCAAGCTCTGTCCCTAATGGCCCACAGGGACAGATAAAAAACCAGTTTCTCACATTTCTGTTCCCCAGCATCTGACACTGTGGAAGCTTTAGGGCTCCAAGTGCCAGCCTGTGTCACTACTGCCAGGGCTGCTGGCTGAACTGACCTCAGGTTCCAACAAAAATGGAAGCAAGAGTCCTGAATTATAATAAAGGAGAGGCTACTCTGGTTGGCTCTACAGGAGGCTGCAATAGCATGCAATCCTAGGAACAGTCAGAGTGACAAAGTTTCAGCTTTACACACTGTTTTGTACTGATCAATCAAGGTTAGTCTCACATATCATCACCATGTGGGAACCAGAAACATTTAAATGCGAGATCAAACATCCAGGACTATATTCTCACAATCCAAGGACATCTGAGTCTTTGGTGACTTCACATGTTACTGCAGCCTTTTTTCTCTGAACCAGAAAGCAGCACACATATCCCCTGCTCTTGGTTCTCACTCACAAATGAGATCGCTGCAAACCACAAACAGGGAGCACTCGCAATGCTCCACAACATCAGCCTTGCATCCTCCAGTAGCCAGGAGAGAATCAGAGATTCATACGGCTGGGAGGAATCTCAGAAAATCACTCAGTCCAGACTCATGTCCCAAGGCAGGATCATTATACTTATGTCACACTTGGCAAGTACTTGTCTAACCTCTTCCTAAAAGCAAGATGGTGATTCCACACCCTCCTCCGACACTTCTGTGTGTAATTACCCTTACTGCTTGCCATCTTCTAACATCCAACCCCAATCTCCTTTTCTGTAGTTTAAGCTCATTACTTGTCCTATCCATCATCTATATGGCGAACAATTTATTCCCCTTTTCTTCCCAGCCATGTTTCACGTATTTGTCAGCAGTAACCCTATCTTGCCCCAGGCTTCTCTACACTTAAGAAAGTAAATTTGTTCATTCTTCCCTCCCAGCTCTGTTTTTCAAGACCTCTGATTATCCCCCAGATGTCCTCTGGACCTTGTCTTGAGCACAGCACCCAAAGCTGGACATTACACTCCAACTGCTCACAGACAACTGAGCAGAATGATTATTTGTGGAGTTCATCTCTAACCACAAATCCTAGTAAAGCACTTGTCCTTTTTACATTAACAATTAACTCATATTTGGATTGTGACCTGAAACATCTCTCAGATCTTTTTATGCAGTGTTGCTACTTACTCAAAAATTCACTGCCCTATATAAATAGAATTAGTTATTCTTGGTAATGCCCAAGCATAGAAGCTGAGAACTGTCCTTACTGAAATGAATCCTATTTTTAAGGCTATTTGTCTAAATATTTTTTATTGTAGCCTTATATTTCAGATTACCCATAGTACCCTTCCAGATTTGTGGTAGCCAAGAATGTAATATTTTCTATTCCATTGTCCAGGCTGTTCATAATCCCCTTAAATCAGACTGAACCAGTATAGATTCCCACCAACTCTTCTTGATCCATCTTCCCCTTTTAAAAGTATAGCTAATAACTCTTTTCTTCAAGCAGTTTTCCAATCAGCATTCCATCATCCCAGACCAGCTCCGTCTATCACAGACTCCCTTAATTAAATTTGCTTTGTAGTATCATGTTACACTGTGACAAAAGCCTCACCACCATCAAAATATAGGAATACTGTTGCTTGTCCCTTATCAATGAGGGTTCTTTATTCTGTCATGAAAGGAAATTTGACCTGTTTTACACAATTTGTTTTTGACAAATCTATGCTGGCCATTATTCATCTCTTTGTTTTGTTTTAGGTGCTTACCAAAGTTTGATTGTTTGTTCCAGTATTTTTCCGGGAATTGAAGTCAAACTGAACAATCTGTAATCCCTGGCTCCTCCTTTTTTCCCTTTTAAAGACCGGAACTACGTCTGCACTTTTCCAGGCTTCCAAGTATGATCTCTGGGCTCCGTAAAACATCCCAGGAGCTGGGCGAGGTTACACTTAGAGCTTTCGTGGATAAATAACTAACTGGCTGTAGGAATTACGCGAGGATGAAATTCATCTGGCCCAACCAACTTCAGCACTATCTGAAGGATCTTTTGATCTAGCCTTTGTTATAGTTTTGTGAGATTGACATTGATTGCAATATTTATCTGAAGTGATAACAAATGCAAAAAGGATATGAAGCACCCTGGCACTCTGGCTAGGAACTGGAACCTTTCTTCCCCAATGGGCAGCATGTTTTTGGTCACCTACGTCTTCCTCTTGCTGCTGAAGTAGTGATGGGAAAATTGTCATTTAAAGTCTCTTGCTAATTGGCTCCCAGTTTGCTGCGTGACCTTTGTGATTTTGTTGTCACATATCTAGCCCAGCTTCTGTATGCTCATTTCCTCAAGGCTGAGATCAAAGCAGAGCTGATGATTTCTCAAAGTGGATCTGTTGTTCTATCTCCTATGGATAGCTGATGCTTGTTACTGTTCTCTCCAAGCTGCTTTTTACATAACCAGAGTTTCTCCCTTGCCCAGGGTCCAAAATTACATGCCTTTAGTTACTGAGCAAATGGTTTTAATAGAATCACTACTGGTTTTCTTGGTCTAGGAAAGACTCAAAGCCTGATCTTTGTTTCCATCTCTTACCAACTGTTAAGCTCTACCTGGGAACATTCAGTCTCTGCTAGTCAAACATTGTTTAACTTCCTGTCCTTAGCATAACTGATGAGTGTAAATAACAATATTTTTTAATCCAGATCAGAATTTTACATAGTCCCAAATGCTGGAAGTGTTTACAGCCAGAAGTATTCTTCAGTTTCATTTCAGCTGCTCATTAGAAAATCATATTTTCTCATTTGGGTACTTTTTTTGCTGGCTTCTCTCAGCTGGCCTGCCAAGCTTGAAGGCAGAACAGACTAGGCTGATGGAGAGGGGAATATGTTTTTATTTTCATATGTATGAAAAACTAAGAATTCATTGGTAATGTAATGGCACTGAAGTCATGCCTGCACAGAAGCTCTAACTTACCTTCCACTGTCACATATTCTTCTCACCAGTAAAGACACTCAAAAGGTCCCCCCTGCTCAAGGAAGCCGAAGCAGTACCATCAATTCTGTAAATAAAGCAGTGTTGCACTGCTATAATGGTGCTCTGACAAAAGAGCAGCCTGAGCAGCCAAAAGGGGAAGGAGTTCAGCTGGTCCTTCTGTTGCCCAAGAGGAAGCGAATTTCAGATAGTGCTTCAGTTCCCTTCAGTTATGATTCACCACAAATGAACAGCTAAAACATCGGTTGATAGTAAGGCCATGCAAACAGGGACTTCCACAAGTGGAGACTCAGAGGAAAAAGCAGAGAAAGCTGGCCCCTTGCCTAACTGTGAGTTGCCTTCCTTCCCATTATGCTGCTTTTGTTTTTAAGGTTCCTATGTGTTTTGCAGTGTCAGCCAGTTGCCAGAGAGGAGAAGACAGCCTTGCATGGGTTTTAGTTATGCCTCAGACCCCAGGCACCACACAGACCCTACTGCAGGACATGTTCTCTACTACTAACTGCTATTAAACCAAAGCAACCTAGATCATAAATCAAGTAACAGAACATCCTGATGATAAACTGCAGTATACAGAAACTTGCACAGTATTTATGGATTGTTACAGGTTAACACTAGAAGGAGCAAACCATAAGGGCTGTGTTGCCCTCTTCTAACAGAGTTCTTATCCCATCTTATCATGACAACTTTCCATGATAGAAAAATTGCCTCTTCTTCTCAGCCTGGACAAATTGCACCATTAGCAAAGTATCTCCTGTTCAGCCACCCTTAATGTGCTTACTGGTGTGAATTTCTTGTGCTTTCAGCCACTGGATCTTGTTTTGACTTGTCTTAACTTCTTCTTCATGTCAATATGCAAAGATCATATGTGACTCTTGTGTAAAGACCCTGATACACAGAGGCACTTAATGTATCACATCTAAAATGCAAGAGAGCATGACAGCAACGATTCCAGTTCTTATAAAGAATTGCTGGAGACTACTTGTCAAGAAACAACTGAAAAAACACCATGCTTGAAAAGAAGGGAGAGAAGACTGTTGTCAAGCTGACAAAGGTAGGCATTAAGTAACTCAAACAACAGACAAGCCTTCCACTGTCCTGTACATGTTACCACTGTTAACACCAGGTACAAATTTAGTACAAAGTGAATTAAACCAAACAGTGCTATAAGGTAATGGATGAGACTGACAGAAGACTACAATGGCCTATCTTTCCATCTCTATTTTACAAATCCATTGAGCAAACAAAGCCTCTCTGCACTTGCATTTGCATGAGACCCCGAATGAGTGGAGATGTGTGGGGTGAATGAAGGAGCAGCATGAAAATTTTTGTGCCCGTATATACATATGACACCAGGGTTAATGAAAGGTCCTTAAAAAGTTTCTCCTTACCAGTATGTCCCATTAGCTAAACCAGTGTTTATGTGAGGAATGCATTTACTATTTCAGATGATATTAGCAAAATCAGCCTGTCTGCTAACATGGGTCAGCCTGGCAAAGTAAGGCATAACACTGACATCCCACTCCACCATGTCTCATCATACTTTTGGGTACAGTTCTGCTGAAAAAAATTATGATAAAAAAGGCTGGAGCATGGGGAAATGAGAGTGGGGATGTGCTAGATGCCAAACACCTGATCCCTCTTAAGAAGAAATCCCTCAGGAAAAAAAAAAAAAAAAAAAAAGATTGTCTTAAAACAGCCTGCAGAAGGATGGGCTGATACCTGAAGGAGATTAAGCCAGTAAAGCTGTACTAAGGCTGAACTGCCATGTGTAAAATCCAGCACTTTCCAATGCAGCAAGGCTCCCTGAGTGCTCCTATGTCTGGAGGGGAGGGGAAACTATTGAAAGTAGGAGAAGAGATTAATAGAAATATATTTGCACATTTAAAGGCTGCTTTTATCTTTGGAATAGCTAACTTTATCCCTTGCAGTACAAGTGAGCAGTCCGTGTCATCACCTGCATAGCAGGAGTGGAATTCTTGGCCAGAGGGAAGTACTAAGGCAGGGAGAAAGATCTCCAGGTGAGGGAGGCTAAAATATTTATTTACAGTAATGGATTGTTTTTTAATAAGAACTATGAGGTGGCTTTCCAAAGCTTCCTTTAGGGTCTGTGAAAGAAAGGATCAAGTAAAACCATCAAAAATCCCTAAAAAATTTTTGCTAGGTCTGGTGGAGTTTTGCAGAGACAACATGCCGTTTGCCACTGCTGCCCCACCCCAGTGCCCAGAGCTGTCCTGGCTGGCACAGCTGCAGTCACACCACCCCTTTCTGTCCCCACAAGAAAGTGAGTGCTCATCTCATTACTCTGTGAGTAAGAAGCTGCATGGGGCAAGTGCTCACTTCTGTTTTGTGGTCCATCATTTATGCAGACTTTCAAAATGGAGGTCTGGTTAGCAATCTGACTAATTTTCAGATGGAAAGAAAGAATGCACTGTCCATCACTTCGCTCTCCCACTGTGTTGCCAGCAAGGGATTAAGCCCTACCCTGGTTTGCTCTGCTGAGCACAGACCTAGGAAGGTTCCCTATGACCCTGCAGCCTCCTGCATTCTGTAGCTCAATTTATCTACACTCATTGAGACATGCTGTGGTGGGATTCTTTGTTCCTGAGGCAGCCAGCACAGGCCACAGTCAGAGGAAAGGCACTTCCCAGAGATCCCAAGGAAATAACTGTGTGAGGTTTAGCTAGGCAGCACTTTATTTCTATACATGAATCTTCTCAAATCACATGCTCACTCTGGTTTTGTAAAGGCAGATCAAATGAAGTAAGCAAAACTACTTCCAAGGCAAACATTTCACATTTACATTCACATTCATACTTGATGTCTGATATCTTTGAGGTCCATGTGTCTTACTTAACTTCTATCTTGCTATTTCTCAGAAGGGTGGATGAGCTGAGAGAAGGAAACAATAATGAGCTGTGGGACCTCTTTCACTTGGAGCCTACACTTCTCTCAAGCAGCGCCCTTTGTTGAGGCTCCAGTTTGCTTTACAGATGTTTAAAGGGTTGATTTAAAAAAGAACTTCTAGGAAAACAATTATACATTGATTTCTATCAAACATTTTGCAAGGAAATGAGCCTTCCTGCCCCCACTTCAATAAAAGAATTCCCCATCATGGGGGTGTCAGGAGAAAGAGAGTAAAATAAGATAACTGTGCTCAGCTTGCCTCAATTTAATGAGCTCCTTTAGGCCTTATCATTCACCGTGTGCTTTCCCTCATTGTAAACTTCTCAGCCTCATCAAAAAGAGCTCTTTTCTTTTTTTTCTATTCTTTTTTTTTTTTTAATCAGATTTTGTTTGATCAGGCCCTTCCCCTTTCTTTCCACAATCCCCCACATCACGCTGGAACTGGTACCAGTGGTGCATGTCAGCATGCCCTAGCAACAGAGAGATTAAAGGCACTACCAGCTCCAGAGGACGGGCCAGCTCAGACTTACTAATTAACTGCAGTGAAAGAAGTGAATGAGAACAGCCTTTTCTTTCGGGCAGAGGAGGCACTAGAGGTGGATGAAGGAGTTTAGCTAAATGAAGGCTTCCCTCCCCCAAAACATGTGTCAACATTCAGACCAATCCTTTCTTAATAAGACTTTGTGTACGTACAGGGTTTGTATGGATGGGAAAAGGCTGACAGCAGTCAAGCCTGATGCAGAAATACACAGATGAGAGCGAAGTCAAACCATGGCTGCCCCTGCCTCAAGCACCCAGCTTCCTCTCATTGCTGGGACTCCTGCATCAGAAGTTGGTCACTCTTGAGAGGCAGATCCCAGTGTGGCCCTGTGGGATATGCATGCCCCAGGCTATGCCCGCCCCTCAGGCACCAGCTGGTGTGCCACACTGCTGTTCACTGTGCCACACTGCTGTCCCCAGGCTCCACAGGGCTTGTGGGAGGGTGGCCACAGTAAGCTCAAAACCGTGACTCCCAGGAGTGTGCAAGACAGGGCTGTGGCTCAGCAAGGGAGGTCTGGCAGGGCTGCCCAGAGGCAGGGCTGCCACAGGGAGTCAGGCTGGACTCTCCAGGGGTTTGTAGGGAAACATGAGCAGTCCTCCTGCCCCTCCAAACCTTAGCATGTTCCTGGTCTCCACCATTACCAACCATACCCAGGAACATCAGGCTACAGGCTCCTTTCACACTGAGTCTCCGTCAGGGCCTGTCCATTTTCTGTCACCTGTAGCCTCTGCTGGTCTGCTGGTAAATCTTTTCATCTTTTCTGAATTATGAAACACTTATGTCTCTTTTTTTTTTTTCTTTTTTTTTTTTAAAAATCTGTATTGAAAGAATTATATAAGCCAAAGTGCATTTTCTG